>BMAU01020252.1:600000-933861 GCA_019973935.1 Trichonephila clavipes | reverse complement strand
CGTGAGTTTTTATTTCCATTGTTTTTTTACAAGCTCTCAGTGATTGTGAAAATATATTTTGAAACTGCTAATGTGACTGTGATACGATATATTTTTTTAACTTGTACAACTGCTACTAGTGACATTTTATTCTAGACTTTAATCTTTTCATAGCGTATTAATTTTTTTTTTTCTGTGTTGAAATATTTTACTCGTATATCATTTTAAGTGATCTGCAAATATTTGTATATTTTACGTATTTTGGTTCAATTTAAGTGATTTATTATGTCTTACTTAACACTGAATGATATCCTAGTTATCGCGCAAGCTTTGAAATTTGGCAATACGCAAAATGTAAAATTATTGTATTCTGTTGTTTTTAACGATCACCCATTCAGTAGGACCTCTAGAGAACAATTGCGAAAATTTACGGGTTTCGCACAAGATTTTGATATTGAAGACTACTCCGCCGTTATTTTAAAAAAATTAAACCTACCCGATTTAATCTGTTTAGCTAATTTTTTACAACTAGAAACAAATGGAACTGCCGAAGAACTTTGTAATAATATTTTGTTTTCACTACTGATTTATCCGCTTTTCATAATAAATTAAATACACGAGAAGTAGAAGAATGCCCCCACGCGGGATGCAGAAAATTCCTTTGCTTCCCCCACTTTCTACAGACAGGAAATCGGCTGACGCACTTACCAAATTAATGAGTCAGCTGTTCCTCTATTTCGAAAAACGATTTATCGTGGCTTTTTGTTAAAGATTTACTTCTAACTCTTCGTTCTTTCAGTGCAGATGACTCATACTCAATTGAACATTTTTTTTCTGATGTGGAGGAAAATTTAACGTTTTGCCCAATAACCGAACAACAAAAATTTTGTTTTTGTAAAACGGCTTTTGACAGGAACTGCAAAATTATTTATTCAATCTCAGCGTGGTATAAACTCTTACAGTTGTATAAAAACATTACTTATTCAGGAATTCGGAAAAAAATTAAATCAAGCTCAATTGCATAAGGAATTGCAACATAGAAAAATGCAGGCTAATGAAACGGTATTCCAATATTTAGTCGCTATTCGGGAATTAGCGAATCGAGGTCAAGGGTTTCTCGACGAAACTTCAATTATGGAATATTGTATTAATGGAATCCCCGATTCTCCTTCAAATAAGCTAATATTATATGGATGTAAAACAATTCAGGAATTTAAAGAAAAATTAGGAATTTATGACAAAATATTTCAAAATAAAAGCAAAATCACTCTTATGATACGTCGCGTAGTCCAAACTTTAGTAGCAAACGCCGAGATGTTGAAAGTACACTTCATAAACATCGAAATGATAGATATCAAATTCAATGCACCAAAGCCTAATTCAAAATTTGAGAATAAAAATTTCAGAGATAGGAATCACGTAACTTGTTTTAATTGTTCGGGATCCGGTCATATTTCTAAATTTTACCCAGATAAACATCGTGGTCCAAAGTGTATATTATGCGAAATTTTGGCCATAAATCTGATGCTTGTCCTCAAAAAAATATCCCTTCTTCTAATAATGTTGATGAAATTACCCCATTAACTACTACGTGTAAAGAAGTTAAAATTTTATCTAAAAAATATTATCTTTAGTTGATACCGGAAGTCAAGTAACCTTAATGAAAGAAAGTGTATGGAATCAATTAGGCTCCCTTCTTTAATAAATAGTGGTAATATACTAACTGGTTTTGACCTTTCAAAAAACTCATGTAATTGGTTCGTTCAACTCAACTGTTTCAATTGACAACCAAGACTTTCCTGTTAAAATTAATGTTGTCCCCAACCACTCAATGAACTTTGATATTATTATTGGTTGTAATCTAATTAAACAAGCTAATTTGACTATCACCCCTGATAGTGTTATGTTTTCTAAGCTACAAAACGAAGTATCCGACGCTTCTCCACAACCATTTGTTTTCGCAATTACTGACGACATTCCTAAATTTGATATTGGCCCTGAAATTCCAAAACAAACTCGTAATGATGTTGAGGCATTACTCGTATGTTATAGGCCGAATAAAATTAAAACGACGGATATTGAGTTAAGCATTACCGTGACGGACGACAAACCAATTTATCATTCTCCAAGACGGTTACCTTTTTACTGAACGTGATATAGTAGATAAACAAATAGATGAATGGATACAAAATGGTGTTATTGAACCATGTTCATCTGCTTATGCTAGCCAAGTCCTAGTAGTCCGCAAAAAAAAGACGGCAGTCCACGAGTCTGCATTGATTTTCGAAAAATTAAATCGTGTGTTAGTTAAGGATCACTATCCTCTGCCCCTCATTGAGGATATTTTAGATAAACTTCAGGATACTAGAGTTTTCAGTACCATTGATTTACGTAATGGTTTTCCATGTGCCTGTTAACAAACAGAGTCGCCCATATACCTCCTTTGTAACACAAAATGGTCAATTTCAGTTCCTTAAAATGCCTTTCGGACTCTACATGCCCTTCAACGTTTCAACGTTTTTATCAATACAGTTTTCGTGACTTAGTTGTTCAAGGAATTGTTCTCCCTTACATGGATGATATAGTTATCCTTGCTAAAAATGAATCTGAGGCTATTGAGAGACTCAAAAAGTTCTTCAAGTGTCCAGTGATTACGGATTGGAAATAAATTTTGATAAATGTCAATTTCTGCATAGGAAAACTGAATTTTTAGGCCATATTATTGAAAATAATAAACTTTTTCCTTCCCCTTCTAAAACTAAATCAGTTGTCAATTACCCCGAACCAAAAACTAAAGTTCAACGTTTTTTTAGGTCTCACTGGATATTTTCGTAAATTTATCCCTGCTTATTCTGTAATTGCTAAGCCACTTAGTGATCTTTTACGTAAAGATACTCCTTTCAATTTTGATGTAAAACAAAAAGCTTCCTTTGACGAGTTAAAACGTTTGCTCTGTCAGAAACCTGTCTTAGGTATATATCGACAAAATTGTGAAACCGAAATACATACTGATGCATCAATCGACGGACTTGCTGCTGTTTTATTACAAAGATTCCCCGATGATAATTCCTTACATCCTATATATTACATGTCTAGAAAAACGTCCGAAACGGAGAGAAAATATACCAGCTACGAACTTGAAGTTTTAGCAATCATAGAAGCTCTCAAAAAATTTAAAGTGTACATTTTAGGAATGCCTTTCAAAATAATTACTGATTGTAATGCATTTACAAAAACTATGAGTAAGAAAGATCTAAACACACGAATCACGCGTTGGGCCCTGAATTTACAAGATTATGATTACACCATTTACATCGCTCTGGCTCACAAATGGCCCATGTCGACGCTTTAAGTAGAATACAGGTTTTAACAAACCAGTGTAATGATTCTATTGTTCATAGGATAAAAGAATCTCAAGAGCTGGACCCACACATTCTTTCCATAAAAGCTCTTCTTCAAAGGGTCCATATGATAACTACTGTATTAAAAATAATATACTATATAAATTTATTGACGGTGCCGAAGTCCTTGTTATTCCCGATGAGATGCAGCATCACTTTATCAAAAATGCTCGACAAGGACATTTTTCAATTAAAAGAACTCTAGAACATATAAAAAATAAATATTTTATACCGCAACTTCAATCCAAAATTGAAAAATATATTTCTAATTGTGTAACATGTATATTGAAAAATAAAAAGTCTGGTAAACAAGAAGGATTTCTCCATCCTCTTGTCAAAGATGATATACCACTAAATACATACCATATCGATCATCTTGGTCGTTTAGCAACTTCAAGTAAAAACTACAAATTCATTTTAGCTGTCATTGACTCTTTCACTAAATTTGTTTGGTTATACCCCACAACAACTACATCTACTTCTGAGGTAATAAAAAAAATTAGACATTCAAAAAACTACATTTGGAAATCCTCGTTTTCTTATCACTGATCGTGGAACTACTTTCACTTCTGACGAATTCCATACTTATTGTTCGGAACAAAAAATTACACTTCACCATATTACTACAGGTTTGCCACGTGCTAATGGTCAAGTAGAACGCATTAATCGAACAATTATTCCTGTCTTATCTAAGATGTCAGAAGACGATCCCACGAAATGGTTCAAACATGTTCCTTCACTACAAAAAGTCTTAAACTCAACATTCCAACGAAGCATTAACACCACTCCTTTTGAATTACTCTTTGGAACACAAATCAATAACAAGACTGATTTGCGCATTCAACAATTAATCGACGAACAACTACAACTCGAATTTAATGAAAACAGAGAACTCCTACGTAAAGCGGCAAAAACGCAAATACTTAAAGTGCAAAATGAAAACAAAAAGTCTTATAATCTTCGACGAAAATCTCTTTATTTATACAGTGTTAAGGACTTAGTTGCTATTAAAAAACGCAACAAGGACCTGGACAAAAACTCTGCAATAAATTTATCGGTCCATATAAAATAACACAAGTAAAACCTAACGATACCTACAACGTCGAAAAATGTGGAAATTTTGATGGCCCAACCAAAACAAGTACTTGTGCCGAATACTTGAAACCATGGCCTAACAAATGAATGTTACATTACGAACGCAAACTTTTACTTTAACATTTTTTTTTTTCGACATTATCACCATACTCAAGATTGCTTTGTATTGTTTGTCTTCTTTCCATCTGTATACCTATTTTTTATTCTTTATTATTAGTTTTGATTTTCTGATACATATTTGTCTGTTTTAATAATTGTTTTATTTCTAAGTTTATTTCCTCTAGCTTTTCAGTTTTATTTCATGAAATTTTGAAATACACTGTATTTTACATGCGAGGACGCATGCTTGGTCATGATGGCCGATGTAGGAATGGATGTGCACATATCGTATCCCTCCTATATTCATTAATGACGTAATGCCAAGAGAGCACCACCTATCTGACAAGGCGGTTCGAGGATAACGAGTAAACCAGACTGGAATAGAACGATTGCGCGGGAGACGACCGAGAGAAGCGACGGCGATGAGACGATGACGAGGGCGCTGGAACGAAACGCCTCGAGGAATCCAACGATCTAATGATGTTTCGATTACTTTTTACTAACTTTTAGCCCTCCCTTGTAAGTAATTCCCCTTAATAAATGTATATTTAACTCAATCTGGCCGTTGTCACTCTCTATAGTATTGTAAGGCCTATTTTCATGGTCCGGGAGACATACTCCGTATTAACCATCATACTAACCATGTTATACTGTTTTTTTTTTGTTAATAGGTTATTTTTTGAAATTTGCCCCAGGGAGTACAAATCACAATTTTTGTTAATTATGTCAAACATATATCATCTTTTTTGCTCTTTACCTTTTGTTTAATAAATAGTGTTACGAATTTAGTCTTATTCTAATTGTTTCTACTCATTTGTGTTCATTTTTACAGTTTAATTTGTCGTATCTAATGTGATTTCAACCCTGTTTACCTGTAATATCATTTCCACTGCATTGCACGGCCCCCATGCTTTAACATTGGTTTAAATGGTAAACTCGCCAAATATTGCAGCTAGCGCCAAGTTGGCGACGGATTTGGCAACTTAATTTTTGGCGCCAAATTTGGCGATATATCGCCAAATGTGGGCGATAAGCTTGGCGACCATGGCAACCCTGCTCCTAATAACCCTGTCTGGCAACCCTATCGCGGTATTGTAACACTATTGTATTGAATGTATTACTGTATTGAGCTTTTCTCGTACGTTCCGGATTTTGCTAGACCTTTCTATTTCTCGATTATTCTGGCAAGTGCAAGAGGTTTCTGACCGAAAGGTATAAAAAGGCCCGGCCGGCTAGTCAGTTATTTAGATCTCAGCTTTCATGCAAGTGATACCTCTCTGAGCTTGAGAGAGACGATTGCATAGTGCGTGTGTTATTGCTTTTATTGAGTTATTATTTTTGTGCTGAGTGTTTACTATTGCTTTTGTTAGTGTATTACATCTGTGGTATCAGTATTTTCATCGATTGTACGTGACTTTCTCGAACTGCTCTACAATTTGTGGAGGACTGTTTTGACCAAGAATAAAATTGTTTTGGATCCCGCTCTTCGGCTTCAATCATTTCGAACCCCGAAAACGTAACAATTGGTGTCAGAAGTGGGATTGAATGCCAACAACAAGAGCGATGGAGGCCCAGTTCCAGACTCTTCTAGAAAAATTGACTGAAATGAAATCGGACTTGACCGCCAGCATGAATGCCAATATGGGCGAAATGAAATCGGAGTTGACCGCCAGCATGAATGCCAATATGGGCGAAATGAAATCGAGTTGACCGCCAGCATGAATGCCAATATGGACGAGTTGAATAACAAACTGACCGCGAACAAGGAAGAGTTGAAAAGTGATTTGAAGGGCATTGGCGACAAATTGACGACTATGGACAAGAAATTTGAAGAAATGGAAGGAAGAATCGAGTCGGTGGAAAATAATATTCGAAAACAAATTTGTGGATATAGAGAACAAATTTGAAAATAAATTCGAAGATATGGAGAGCAAACTAGAGGCGAAAATTTTCGAAAAGGTAGAAGATGTTTCCATCTCGTTCAGGAGTGACCTAGAGAAATTGAAGCAAAAAGTCATGACTGGTCAAGGGGATGAATTTAAGTTTCAAGCTCCTTATTCCAAGCCTTCCATCAAGCTTTCTAAATATGACGGAAAGTCCTCTTGGCAGGTGTATAAGACCCAATTCTCCATAGTGGCGGATGCAAACCAGTGGGACTCCCAGACCAAGGCCTGCCAGTTAGCTGCTTCACTTCGAGCCGACGCTGCTGACATTTTGCAAACTTTGCCGGAAACACAGCGGCTGGATTTCGACGCTCTCGTTAATGCTCTGGAGTTACGCTTCGGAGAGAAATGTGTGAAGGATTACAGCAGACTCCAGCTGAAGTCACGGCAGCAGAAAGTGTCCGAAACGCTCCAAGAACTGGCGACGGACGTCGAGAGGCTTTCTCACTTGGCGTTTTCTGACTGTCCGACTGAAGTAAGAGAAGTCCTGGCGCTGCAACACTTCATCGACGGGGTGCGTGATCCGGAAATCCAGAAAGCTCTCCGAATGGCGGTTCTCAAGGACTTAAAGGGGGCCCTAGTGTTTGCTATGAAATTCGAGGCAGCCCAGCAAAGCAACACGAAAGGACAGACACCCCATACGAGCCGTTAACGAATCGGACACGTCGAACTCAAGTGTGGAGCGGTTAGAGCGACAGATGAGAAGCTTCATGAATAGAGTTGAGTCTTTGATGTCCCAGAAATCAGACGGGAAGAAGACCCTTTAATGCTGGAACTGCGGTCGAGAAGGGCATCTGCAGAGAAGCTGCCGGGCACGCCAAGGCGCTGAAACTAATAAGCGCCTCCCAGAAGGAGGTGTCGGAAAACTAATTAATGGCCATCTCGTGGGGCGGAGGTTGCCAGATTTTGGAAAGCCCCACTTTCCAGTGTGTCACCGACAAAGAGTACCGGTGAGAATGGAATTTTTATAATGGGACATGTTAACGAGCTTCCCTGCAACATGATCATCGATACAGGAGCCAATGTGTCTATCATTCGGAACGATCTGGCTCAAAAATTAAAAGAGAAACTTATCTGGACCCCGCCCCGCGTGGTGCTACAAACCGTGACGGGGAAAAGATTGATATTCACGGAAAATTAAAAGTCAAGATCCAGTTTGGAGACACTACCTACCAACATGCTGTGTATGTCGCAGATATTGCAGACCCTTTCATTCTTGGACTGGACTTTCTAAAGGAGCATGGTTTCACTCTAGACTTCAACAAGAACGAATTACGTTCCATACACGAAGAAGTCACTATATTCAAAATTGAACACAGGACAGAATCTATTCGACAGGTAACCGCTAACGAGAATATTACCATTCCCCAAGGACTGAAATGATAGTACCTGGATACATCGGTAACGATGTGAATTTCAACTCTGGCCTAATTGGATCTGCGGAAAATAAAGCGAATGGATTGCTAATAGCTTCGACGCTAGTGGACCTTTCCAGAAAAACTATCCCGGTAAGAATTTGCCACGTAACTGAAAAACCTAGAGTGTTCCAGAAAGGTGAAGTGTTGGCAACCTGCAGTCCAGTAACGTGTGTCTGCAAAAGTTCGAGCTTGCTCCTATCCAACTCGCCTCAACAGTTGACTCCCGACCTTCTAGAAAATTCTGAATTATCCCCCGAACAGAAAAGCTCCGCAGAAAGACTGTTCCAAGAATTTGAAGACGTGTTTTTTTCTAGAAACAGTAGCGATATTGGCCATACTACAGTGACGCAACACAGGATTGATACAGCAGACCATCCGCCAATTAAACAGCACCCAAGACGCTTGCCGTTTGCTAAACAGGAAGAGGTCGGAACACTACTACGAGAGATGCAGGAAAATGACATCATAGAACCGTCTTCGAGTCCGTGGGCATCTCCAATCGTCTTGGTTCGTAAGAAAGATGGCTCCACAAGATTTTGCGTGGACTATCGAAAACTTAACGACGTCATCAAGAAGGACAGCTACCCTCTTCCAAGGATAGATGACACCCTGGATACCCTTTCCGGTCATAAATAGTTCTCGACTTTAGATTTAAAGAGCGGATACTGGCAAGTGGAGATCCATCCCGAAGATAGAGAAAAACAGCATTCACTTCCGGCCAAGGACTATGGCAGTTCAAAGTCATGCCGTTCGGGCTCTGCAATGCGCCAGCTACTTTCGAGCGCCTGATGGAGACCGTGCTAAAGGGTCTGACTTTTTGAAGCTTGCCTTATTTACCTGGATGACGTCATAATAAGAGGGCGTACGTTTGAAGAACATCTTCAAAATATCCGGAAGGTGTTATCAAAATTAAGCGACGCTAACTTGAAGCTAAACTCTTCGAAATGCAAGTTCTTCCAGAAAGAAGTCAATTATCTGGGACACATCATCTCTGCAGAAGGTGTTCGTACCGACCCCGAAAAAGTGTCCGCCGTAAAAGAATTGGAAACGCCCTGAAAACCTCCATGAGCTGCGAAGCTTCCTGGGACTATGTACTTATTACCGAAAGTTTGTGAAAGGGTTCTCTAACATCGCAAGACCCTTGCACAAGCTAACAGAAAGTAAACAAAAGTTTCAGTGGACAAAAGTTTCAGTGGATGGATGCTTTGGGAGGCAAGTTGCTGGTGTAAACTATCCTCCGACAAACAAGAACACCCTCATCCGTGCACTCACAGAGGAATGGGATAAATTGCCTCAACAGCTGCTGGATAATGTTGTGCAAAAATATGGTACGACGTGTGGAATGTTGCATCACACTCCACGGTGGACATATCCCGTACTGATACCTTTCTTTAAAGTGCCTCCTGACTTTTAGATGCATTGTTCCATTTCTCCGTACGCAGATCAAATGAACATTTTTTTCTTTCAGATGTTTCACAGCTTTTGCACTTTCCAGAACAATAAATATTCTTTATTCTAATGTCTGAACAGTGTGTCAACTATATTTTATCCTACTAGGCCTCATGTCTCGCTTAATGTTATGCTACTTAGCAATTTGGGATCCGTCCTTAGCAATTGTTCAGCAGTGTATATATATATATATTTGAAAAGAATAGAAATTGAAAATTAGATACATTAAAAAAAAGAGCTATATTTTTTATATGACATTTAGACAAACAGATATTTATTCAGCACGCCCAATAAAAAATAGTCAACTGTAGGAATAAAACAGTTTAATTTCAGAAAAATTAAATAGAAATTCTTTCAATTTTTTTAATTTTCTGAAATTAAAGTATATTAAGTTGAACAAAACTGAAAACAATGTATAGACACACATATTATTTTGATAAATAAAACTAAAAATACTGCCTATAAATTCATCTATGAATGTATGATAGTTTTTTATTTAATTAAATTAGGAAAAAAAAGTTAATGACAAGAATTCTTTTTGAAAGTAAAATTTTGATTTTAAAAGAAGGACAATATTCTAAAAATCTATAAAAAATAGTTTATGAATTGGTCAACTTTATAAGAACAAAACACATAAAACCATGTAGGACTTTATTTTTAGTCGTGATTGTAATTGACAGTGAAGCATTACCCTCATCACTGATGAAATGAAGAACAAATCCCAAATGTTTCAGGTGTAATGAAACAAAATGATTTTTTTTTTACTAGTGGAAGGTTGTTAGGGCGAGTTGTTCCTAAATTATAAACTTTGTTCCTACTATTCGACAACTGTAATGTTCGAAGCACTTTCACCGTAAGAGAAAAATATGAACACTTTGCTTTTAATCGTAAAGCTGGAATTTTATGAGCATACAAGATTGAATTATTATAGTAATGTAATTTATTTAAAATCGAAGCCTTGTTTGTTATTTACATTTTCAAACGTTTGCCAAAAAATGAATTATCTAATCAAAATAATATTGTTTGAATTAATACATAAATATTATGAATTAAGTAAAATAAATTAGCTTTTTTAATCTTATACGATTATTTAAAAATAATTACAGTTTTTCGTAAAAAAAATAATAATAAAAAGTACTAAATACAAAATCTAGAAAAAGATAATAAATATGAAGATTACTTGTATAACTAAGCATTAGTATAAAAGTATTATAATTTTATAATTTTCTTAGAAACTTAACTTTGCATACAATTCCTGGAAGTCACTTTCTTACATCTTGAAGATTTCGGAAATTATTAAGACTAAGTTGTTTTGAATCGGAAAGCTTTTTAAAATGGTAGAGTGCGGGTGCTAGCAAACTTTTGAGACGGGAGAGCCAATTTATAAGGGAAGACAATTTGGTTAACCTATCAAAGAGACTTAAACAACGTGTGACGGGCTCCTCACGTTTTCTACTAAACACTCCTCCTGGGTTTTTGGGGCCGAAAAAGGCAAATACTTTCCAACCAAATCCAGAAGTGAAGCGTGAATATGCAAATTAACGTAAGCGTATGACCTAATGAGTAGTGGTTATGCTAATCTTAGTTTAAGCGCGTGAACTGAAGGAAGAGAAGAAAGCCGTCATTGAGTGTGAAGCTATCCGTGACAGAGCAATCATTGTTAGTGTTAAAGTTAAGATCTTATTAAAGACATTGTAAGATCTTGGCACACACACACAACGCCTGGTTCTTCATTCACTTCCACACCTCTAGGTCACGAAGATAACTTAGGAAAAAAGGTATCACCCACGGGCGAATACCTCACAAACGGATAGTAGTTATCCTAAGCCTGGGGTGGGGAAACCGCGAAACGCGGTCTTGTGCATCTCTCATAAAAACTAGCACTTGTATTAATTAATGCTTAATTATTTAGATTAAAACAATTTTCAATGAATGTATGAAAGTTTCAATGTTTACTTATGGGAATGGCCAATTGTACATTTCAAACATTGGAACTCCCCCTAGTGCAACACGATCAGATATGTTTTATGATCTCTCAACAAAAACTACTTTCTTACAATTAATATTGTGACTGATTCCATGTACGTTAAGACGTTAACTTTTGCGTGAATGGCATTTAAATATTCATTTGAATATTAATAACGGGTTTTATAAGGAGCTTCTATTGACTGAGGTACAACAATTTTGTAATAAAAAAAGGTGTCTCTTCTGGCCTATCTTATGTACACTGCTCAAAACAATTAAAGGATATTGTAAGTTTTATATAAAATAAAGATATAAGCGAATTTTTTTTTTGCCGAAAATGGAAGAAGATAATCACAAATGCAAATTTTTCTGATTTTCAAACTGTGGAGCATGCTAATTTTGAGTTCAATGTCAAAAACGTCGCTTCAGTGGCAGCGAATGAAATTTGACTTTCAACTGAAATGAAGACTAGGATGATCGGCATTCAGTGACTGCTTTGTTTCGATGAGTACGATGTCTCGGCGAAGTCATTTAACCGATTCAGAAACTTGGAGAGTGGTTGGTAGATTAGAAGGGTTCCAAACACAAGCCGAAGTAGCGCAAGCCATTGGAGTGTCCCAAAATGTGATTTCCAGGATCTGGAACCGGTTTTTGGAGACTGGAAGTGCAGGCGGAAGACCAGGACAAGGTCGTAGAGGAACAACAACGTCCACTGAAGATCGTTATTTAGAGTTAACGGCTCGGAGACACCGAAATGTGAACGCTACTCTTCTCCAACAACATCTTCGCTCGGCTACTGGCACCACGGTTTCAACTCAGACTGTTCGAAACCGTCTCCATGGTGTAGGTCTGTATGCTCGCCTACCGATGGTATGTGTTAGACTTACATTAAGGCATCGTCGCGACCGCAGGGAGTGGGTAACAGAGGATATGAACTGGAGGATAAATGAATGGAGCAATGTTCTTTTTCTGACGAGTCCCGTTTTTCTGTTCATCCGGATAATAGGCGTATTTTCATCCGGAGTGACCGTGGCAGTAGGAATAATCCTGCGTTCGTGCACGAAAGGGTCAGATTTGGCGGTGGGGGAGTGTTGGCGTATGGTGGCATCTCCATTGACGAGCACACAGACCTCTATATCATTCGAGATGGACCTCTGACTGCTCGCTGATATAGGGATGAGATCCTCAGACCTATTGTAGTCCCTTACGCTGCAGCAATCGGAGGGAGATGACTTCATTTAAATGGACGATAACTGCAGGCCACATCGTGTTAACCTGGTGGAGGATTTCCTTTTCGAGGAAGGAATCGTACGAATGGAATGGCCAGCGTGTTCTCCAGACATGAATCCAATAGAGCACGTTTGGAACGCTCTAGGAAGACGAGTTGCTGGCCGCCAACCACCCCCACAAACTCACCAAGAACTGGAAAGAGCTCTCTTGGAAGAGTGGAAGAATACCCCAACTCGAAATTAATAGCCTCATTGACTCCATGCCTCAAAGGTGCTCAACGTTGCTGGCCGTCCGTGGAAACCATACCCTCTACCGAAAATGATTTCTTTTGAAGAAAACACCTTTTCTTATTCTTTTTTTCTCATATGCACAAATTGTGTTTTTTTCCTTTTGTACACAAATGCGCAATAAAATGCATTTTTTCTGCCCAACATGTGTAATTTATTCTTATATAACCTACTACGTCTGTGAACCATGTATCAATCAGCTAAAAAGTTTCCCAGCCACAAGATCCACCTAAAACCGCAATATCATTTAATTATTTTGAGCAGTATATATCTATTAATGTTCTCGACAATCTGGTAACAGACTCACATTTTGTGTTGCTAACGGCCATTGTAAAAATCTAGTTATTTATTTACTTATTCTGTGGCTTAACTAGTGCTTTTGTGTTATTATATCCCTTGCAAGAATACGCTTTTAGATAAATTATTTAATATTCATTTCTTACATGAGCTCAAAAATAATCTCTATTGTAACTTTTTCTGTCAAATAATAAATAAATAAGAATTATATTCTTTTGTAGTATTTCTATAAAATACACCAAAATTGTACAAAAACTGTAGTAGTTTCATAAAACTCACATTTATAGGTACATTACCATGTGTGGTCTTCTTCATTACTACATAATTTACATGTGGCTTCTAATGGTAAAATGCTTCCCCTCTTCTGCCCTAAACTGTTCATATGCATACTCATGCGTTAAAATGGAGAGGGCTCTGGTAGTACTAGCACTAATGGCTTAAGGTATCTGACTTTCCCTAAAATCATGATTTTTTTTCAAAAATTAACAATTTTTTTTTTATGATTTTATTTTACCGGCCATCTTATTAGCTTAATAAAAAATACCAGGTTTTCTTTTTATTTTCCATTCACTAGAACAGAAACTACAAGTGTTTTAATACAAGCACTAACCTTAACTTTACACGATATGTCAAACTTTAAAATGAGTTTTACTCAAAGTATGTTTTTTCGAAAGGTTCAAACGGGGATAGCGATTGTTCGAAAAGCTTTCAAATTAAGTTTCCGAAATGTTTTGTGTATGTTTTGTATAACAGTAGAAGTGTTTTGACCTTCAGATTTATCAATCTCTGAATTATTTCAAGATTTACAGTCCTGTATGTGAATATAATCCCTGTTTTTTTAAGAGGTGTTGGGAACCTCTCTCTCCCTCTTACTGACAATGTTAAATCGGATGTTTTCGATGTACCTTTCTCAAAATCTGTTTTATGTGCATGCTTGAAATTTTTCATACTATTAAAGTACACCTCTCTCATTATACTAAAATGAGCTTTTAGCTAATTTTGAATTTTTTAGTAAATTATGAAATATTTTATCAAACATTGCGAAATTTGACCCATTTTTAATTAAAAAATTTGTAAATTTAAATTTTTAAGTTTTTTACAAAAAGCTCATTTTAGTATGTATTAGACATCATTATAAATAATTCATGACAAATTTGCATACCTGTGAACAGTAGTTTCTCAGAAAAGGTACATCGCACATTAAAATTTACATTTTGAGATAAATTGATTTTAATGTATACAGTGAGACTTCTAATCGGCTAGGAAATAAAAAAATAAAAGGCTCAATTTCAAATAAAAGATACATGTTTTGATTTACATCAGTCGATACACTTTTAAGCAAAAACAAAGTAATTTGTTTACAATTTTCGCCTTTAAAATGGGCGTGGCCCAAATTCAACGATTATTTAAAATTACGTTTTAAGGGCTTCTAAATACCCTAGAGGTTAAAGTAAGGTATTAGAAAGGATAAAATCTATACAATTTGAAAATGTAAAAATCTCAAATTGTCAAAAAAATAAGATTTTAGCTTTCCAACACCCCTTAAACCATTTCATATAATCACTAAGATAAAATGATTTAGTTATTGTGAAAATTGAAATTTCTCTTACGGTTAAATGACCTAATTCTTAAGCTATTCAATTGAAGGTCATTTCAAACATCATGAAGGTCATTTCAAACATGAATAACAAAATAATGCATCAAAATTAAAAAATTGAGAACTTGTTCATAAAAATTTTGTACAGAGCAGGCCCCGTTTATATAATTTTTTGTACATTTTTACCAGTTTTTCCCCATTTTAATGATAACAATTTTTTTCTCTTTTCAATTTTGGAATTTTTCCCTGAAAATATACTAAATAAATCTAAAAATCACAAAAAAATCCTCATATCCTTATTTTTTCAAAAAAAAAATTGTCGCGAGTTGTTGGATACCTTAAAGGATTTCAACTAATATTTTTTATTATATTTGAGTACAATTTTATCCAAAGTAATATTCTAAATTCCATGAAAAAATAAGAATTGTGAAAAGTATTTTTATTTCTGTAGCTCAATGCAAGTACAATCATTTTGAAAAATTTTAAAAATTGAAGTTTAAATTTCAAGCTGTATTATATAAATTATGTACGAATAATGTTGTAAGGGGGCTGTGTGTGTGTGTTCTATAGACGTATGTTTTCATTAATAACTAAAATTAATATTGGTTGTTCTTGCGTACAAAAGTCATTTAAACCCCTGTTTTTAACATTAAATCTTGTCATAATATACAGAATATGTTTTTGTCACTCCTTTTGGGTTATCTCTTGTATCAAACTCATGTGTATGCAACTAAATAAAGGTTACTGAAAATAATCTTAAAGTATTTTATCCCAAAGTGATTTTTTTTATCAAAAAATTGGACTTTATCTGCTAGAAAAATAATATATGGTTTTTACTTTAAATTATTCTCAGTAAGGTTTATTAATGAAATTTTTTTATAATATAAAAACAAATTATATAAATAAAAATTAAGTCAATTCCTACTTAAATCAACAATTTTTTTTTTTTATTTTAACAACTTTTTAATAAATAGTTACAATTAATATAAATATGTATATACATATGGCAGAATCACAACATTAAGTGGTAATGAATTTTTATTACTTATCATTAAAGTATCGTATTGTCATCCAAAACAATCATGTATATAAAATTTAATTTCAACTAAATGCTTTACAACGTGAGAAAAAAATCTTTTAAAGTTTTGACACAAGTCACCAAAAGGGTCGCTGAGTCGCCAAAAATGATGTCAACGTGGCTGTATTTGTAATTCTTTAAATAATTAGTTTTAATCAATTAATTTTTATTAATTATAATTAAAATATTGTATTGCCATGCAAAATAATCCTGTATATAAAATTTCCGCTCAATTGAACGCTTTAAAATTTATTTTATTAACTACTTGAAATTCCACTAAGATAAATATAATATATAGAGTGTATGAGCTAATAGTAGGAATTGAATAACAATATTTAACTATTTTAAACCAGCTAAATATTTACATGTACATGTTAATATTTAGAGGTATTTTTTCACTAAATAATTATAAATGAAAAAGAGAAATGGAAAAATTTTTTAGTAGTAATAGCTATTTTTTTATTGATTCATAAAGGCAAAAGTCTAAAGATCCACAACACCTTCTATACAAAGGGCCGAATGTAGCCCGCGGGCCGTGGCTTATCGCCCCCTGGTATTCTGAAATATGTCATAAGTGTAGGCCGAAAGGAACACACAAATTTACTGCCATATTAAGCTTAGTTCTGTAATAAAATGTTTCTTCTACTGCTTAAGCATAGTCTCAGGTAATCTTTCCAGAATATATAGTGCTTAGTATTCCATAACACACACTCAATATTTTAATGCACTAGCTACGAAGCTCGGCATTGCTTGTGCTATTTGTACGATGGAGGTTAGTCAGTAGTTAGATGTGAATAAGGGATACCCAATAACATTTATAGCTTAAAGAATGTTGTGAATTTAATAAATGATTTATTGTGAAATAAAAAAATACAATATTAAAATCAACTGTCTAGGAAATTTATTACACTAGCTGTAACACGTTACTTAGAAAACTATTAAAACATTGTAACAATTTTTTTTAAAATAAAGATATTGTTATAGATGGATTGACAATTTTGTTGTAAAAAAATTATTTATTATTATTTCTAATCGAAATCAATCTATTCCAGTCTCAGATTTTGCCAGAAATGCCAATATATAAAGTATACAGTAAAACTCTTTCCGAATGTATTTCCCTTTGTTTAAATTACAGTTTGAGACAATTTTAACTAATATATATTGCTCCCAAAGTGGCTAGATGGTGTAGCTTCTTTGTACCTTCCTTGTACGCACACGTTTTTGGATTCGACTACGACACAAATCGGTAGATTTTCCTGATGCAGAAAATTGACAGCGCCCAAGTCGTATGATTATACGGCATGTTGAAGATCCCTTGAGTACATGTTGGGCTTGGGTGCTCTCGGCAAAATTAAATTTCTCATACGATTTCGCATCGTCAGAGCTCAGTGAAGACTTCTTTAATGTCTTTATCATTATTACAAAAAATATATAAATCCTCCAATACTTCAACTTTACTTTTTCTAATTACTCAGAAGCGAAAATTACTTACACAAGTAGCGAAACTACTTTTCTTCCTTAGGATTTTTGTATTCGGAATGTCAGTACTAAAAAATATTGTAGAATAGTACTTTAATGCTGAGGAAGGTTGAGAAAGTACCTCAGCAAAGAAAAACTTTTCTGAGTTTAAACTTGTTTTCGATTAAGTGTTCTTCATTATAAATCTAGAGATAACTAAAAGCTAACTATACATTGGTAAGGTTAGTAATATCGCATCAATTGAAAATATGTAAAATAATTTTTATTTAGAAATGAATTATTTGTAAATTTTGAATATTAAATTATTAAATAATTATTCATTTTCCGGCTGTAAGAACTTTATGTTTTTAGTTAAAAAAATATTAAAATTTCTTTTTACAAAAAGTCTTTAAAAAAATATAATTAGTCTCTTTTGTCAAACATATTTCTTAAATGAAAATACCAAAATGAAAAGAAAATTGTTATGTATTTCAATTTGAAGTGTATTTTAAATTAGCTAAATGAGTAAACAAAGTAGTTGAGCTATGGATTAACAAATATTAATCTCTTACTACCAGCTGATTAGAAAATAAAGTATTCTTTATTTAATAATTTAATATTCTGAATTTAAGCTCCCTGTCACTTGAGAACAGGGAGGCGTCATTGTATATTGCATGGAATAGAAACATTCATCCAGCAGTAGTTCAAACTTTTACTCGTATGTTTTTACAGTTAATTGGATCAAACAATTAAACTTTCATATACATACAGTTCTTATAACTATCACCCAATTTTAAATTACATAGAATAATAAATTTTATGAATATTCTGACAGTACTCTTAGCAGGAACACTCTTTTAATTACACTCTTACGGGAAAGATACTAGAAAGGGTTGTATGATGAGTATTTTAATGGAGAAGACGAATAACTGAAAATGCATTTTCAGTTGCCAATTCAGTCAATTCAGTTGCCAAGAAAAAGCATCGTAGATCTTCAGAAAAGTGGGAAATTTTTAAAGTAATTGTGGAAATTTTTAATAGGAGACATTCATTGATTTAAAGAGTATTCATAAACTAAAACTTTAACGCCCAAGCCAAGATCCGGCCATCCATGCGCAGTGTCACCTCGAGAATCTTGCTTTGTAATACGCTCTATAAAAATAAATCCAAGACTACAAGCTTCACAAATAGCTAAAAATGTTGCTGAGATATTGCAAAAAAGTGTGACTTTAATTACAAATCGAAAAAAATCTGAAAGAGGATGACTATCTTGCTCGAGTTGCAAAGCCAAGAAGCCATTCATCTTTCGAATGAACAGACCTAACAAAATGACCTTTGCCAAAAGCACCTAAATAAGACACATATTTTTTAGAAAAATGTAATATATTCAATTGAAAGTAATTTTTGCAATTTCGCATCGAAAAGCAGATAGATATGACTACAAAAACGATATGACGGATCTTAAGAAAGAGAATCTTTTTTCGACTAACAAAAATGGAGAAGAAGGCATAATGTTTGGGAGAGCATTAGAAAACTTTCGGCTGGTAATCTGGAATTTATTGAATCAAAAATGTACAAAATTAATTACTTGAAATAATTGAAGTAAAATATCAGGGCATATGCGAAGAAATTTGCGGTGAGTTATGAATTTTACTTTGAGTGGCACAAAGGTACCAAGTAAATTAGCTCACATTGTGAAGTCATTGTGAAGCTATGGCTGTTCTGACAAGTCCAAAACCAATTCCGAAAGCCAGCTTAGTCCCCAGACCTAAGCATAATACAGCATTTGTTGGATTTACTCAAGTGAATAATCAGGGAGAATGTAATAACATCCAAGGAAATGCTCAAATATGTCAGAGTAGAAGAATGGAACAAAATATCCACTGATGAAACAACTAAGCTAGTTAAATCCTTGTCAAATATGTTGAAAGAGTTATTGAAAGAGCGAAATAGCTTTAAAAATATTAAACTTTTAATTACAATATATTATTATTAAGGGTTTTTCTAGTGTACGCAGACTTTTGACGCACACGATTTGTGTCGTTCTCAAGTTATATCAATTTTGTTCCGCTAAAGTTGGTAACCCTTTCACGGGCAGTGGATAATAGGTCTAGCCACATAAAAAACAATTCTCCAAGCGGGTGGTGGATATTTAGTTTATCCACTTGCTTTAATTGAAGCTAAATCGCATAACATCAATACAGATGACAGCACGATACCTTTTTTTGCTTTCATGTGTCCTCTGATGGGTAGTTAGAAACAGTTTTTCTCGTCATAAATCTACAATTTGTATTTTCATTGCTATAAATAAAATTTCTGACAAGTGAAAAAATTTCGACAAGTCTTAAGTATATTGAATGAAAACATTTGAATAAATTAATCAAATGTGCAATTAAAAAAAGTTTTTATTTAGGTTTTTGGAAAGCTTATATATATGTGTAGAAGCTCTATCCACACTGGCCACATAGAACAAAAAACGATCTTCAAATTTTCGCTCTTCTTCCACTCGAGAGAAAGCACTTGCAATCACGTGAGAGTGTTGGGGGTGGGAAATATAAACAAACTTTGTTTATAATATGTGGTACGAGATTTTGCGGCTCGAAAATCTTTCATTATGTCATTTCTGCTCGGACAAAACGTTTGTGCATATTATTGAGGCGCATAAAATATTTTAATACTTTTTAATTATGGATGTGTATATATATTTAATTAACATTTCCGTTTTATAAGATTGATTTGTATAGACATCGATTTCCATTATTATTATCAACGTAAAGTAGAATTTGAGTATATTTGTGTTCAAATGCCTTGTCAAATCTTATCTGTTCAAGAGGTTCTTGCTATATTTGAAGAATTGCCGTCAGATGATGATTCAACAACCTCTAACAGCAGTGATACTGATGATGAATATATCGTTGAAAATGTTAATTTTTCATAAAAAGTTTATTGTAATGTGATTCATTCTTTCTGTCCTTAAAAGTAAATTAAATGTCTTAAGTGTGCAGTGGCTATAATGTTAGCACCACCCTTAAAAAACCGTGATGATTTTTTATGTGACTAAATAATGTTTTTATAGAGTGAGATCATTACATTTATCAAGTACTTTATCACAGAAAAGTGTGCTTTAGCTTTGTGCCCGCCAAAGGGCTAAAGTCAAAAATTCAGCATTTAATTTTCTTATATGGTATTGAAAGACCTTAGAAAACTATTTGACTATTTATTTTAAGAGAACAGTGTTTATAAATGATTTTACAGTTGAACAACATTATGGTGTAATAAGTGTTTACTTTTTAACCATGTAATTTATTATAGTTTTTTGTTATGCTATAGTGTCATTACTAAAGTGTAATAGAATTATATACTTTATTTTTTTTTTTACTTTTCTTTTTAGGTTAACTTATTTATTTTGTTTTTTTATTGTTTTTTTAACGTTTTCAAAAGATTTTGAAATTTGAATCTGAGCTGGCTATTTTTGTTGCACAATTAAATTTTATATATATATATATATATATATATATATATATATATATATATATATATATATATCAAGAATTAATATTTTAATTTCTTTGTGTCCAGCTAAGATTGTACAATAATAGGAGCTTTTCAAGGTGCTGTGTTTTTTTTCTTCTTGAATGTCTGGGAAAAAGAAGCTAAGTCTTCAGGAGGCTTTCGATTTGTTTTAGAATCTACGATCTTAAAGCAGTGATGCACTAAGAGTTGATTCTTCAGTTGAAGAAGTTCTAGCAAATAATCTGCTGGAATTTTCATCAGATTCTGAAGAAAAGGACTTAGAGACTTAACAAGACCCTGGTTGCAGTAGTTCATGTTCAGAAATACATTACTTCCTACCTCAGAATGCAGTGTTTAAAAAAAACATTCAATCGAAACCTCACTCAAAATGCACATATCATGTAATCTTCTTTTTTGTATATTAAAAAAATAGAGAGAAAAATTGTTTCTTTGAATATCATGAAATTACGGTTAGGTGTAAAATATGTTTTATTGTGTAAAAAAAGCAAGCATGTTTTAAAAATATTATAGTTTTTAAAAATAACTTTTGTGTACTATAAATTGTTAGTGTTTTCTCCGGTAATTTGTTTTTAAGTGTTAAAACTGCGTTAAAAAAGTCATACGATATTTTTGTAATATAATAATATCTTAGCCATCTGAGTACTGACGGTACTTGTAAGTACTAATTGAATTAATTAGCCCTAATGGATTAAATTTCCCAAAGTTGAGTATTTTATTTATGTATATCCATTTATTTTTCCTTGTAGTGAGTCGAAAAAAATATATCGCTGGAAAAAAACTGCAGTAAATCATAATGTAGTGGATAAATGGTTAAGATATCATTTACTATCGGGAACTTTTATAATATTGTCACACTATACGCATACTCGAATAATGTGAAACATTTCTAATTTAAACAACAAAAGGAAAAAGGCTACTTTTTGATTCATTTTAATGTTCCCAACAGCTACTTGTACTACTTATTTTCAAACAGCTATATCAAGTAATCGAAATAAAAATCAAAGAAGGAGCTTGGAAAAAAAATCCCTGAAGAATTTATATCGCTTGATGCTCATTTGCAATGCAGATTAATAAAGTGGCGGGTTATTCCTCTAAAATCTCTGCGAATTTATCGAAACGAGTTTTCATCACGGAAACTTGTCAGAAAATAAAACTGAAGATAAAGCTTTTTCCCTATTCAAATCATGAATAAATAAATCAAATGAATGTAGATAAAACTTATATTTGAGTTTTAAGTCGTAAATCGTTTATGTTTCTGATTCCCTCTTTGGAGGACGTTCAAGACATTTACGTATAATTTTCAATTTAAATAAGTAAAGGAATTGTGTAAAACTGCTTAGAAAATGGGTTAGAAATGATTTAAGTTACTGCAAAATTAATTCTAGTATTGATAAAAAACTATATGCCTCAAATATTGCTAATTGGATAAGTATATTATTATTTTATTAACGTTGGAAATGAAACAGATTATATTGAACTGCAGTTTATGAAAAATTGTTACACTACATTTCTTTTCATTGCAAGTATTTACTTTTTTGTAAGATTAATTATTATAAGAATCATATAGTATGTTATTTTTCACTATTACGTACTACGCTATAAAATTTACAACCCATATTTTTATTGAGGTTTGCTCCGCAAAAGGAGTCTTCCAAGTCATTCGTGAGAGTGAAAAGGCCATCCACCATTGCAAGGACGCATTACGTTGAAAGGGAAAAATCGGTTTTTAATTGTCCTTCGACCGTAAACCGTATAGGAAGCAACAATGAAAATGCCCATGAGTTTTTCCCTAATTGCGCACCACTTTCCTTTTCTTCACGTATATTCAGCTCTAATTTGAAATCATTCTGAGCAGTGGTTCTGTCCTTAGAGCATTTTGAAAGCTTAGCTTTAATTATAATCACCCTTTATAAAACAATCATACACTTCATCATTTTACGAATATTACATTCAATATTGATGCGTATATTAAAGTTATACCATGTGCAAATATGATATCATTTAGATTTTATTCAGTTATAAAACATCTGAAAATTAATAATCATTGAAATTCGACAACGAAACAATTCATTTTAAAAACAAGTACATGTATTAGATTCCGTGTCACATGTTTAATATACACATATGCGTGTTTTAAAGTTTGAGTTCAGAAATGAAGCGAAGTAAGTGTAGCATAAGAAAATAATGCAAGATTGTGGAAAAAAGGATATTTTGATTGTTTGTAATTCAATTAATACTTGATAAAAAAAAATTTATATTGAGTTCAAAAACAAGATCAATGTAGCAATGTTTCGTAGCAAAACTCAAATGTTTTAAAAAGAATTACATATTGTTCTTACCTATTTTAAGAAAAGTAATTTAAATTCCTGATTACATAAATATAAAAACATACACGCCGTAAAACATAACATAATTAATATTATACTTCTATTATTATATACTGCATACTTATACAAAAATACATAGTTTCATATTATTTTCTAAAACAACAGTGCAGATCTATCGAATTTATGACATGTTCTAAACAAAGATTACTATGGAGCTTGGATAACACAAAAAGGTTTATTTATACATATTCACACAATGTCTTTGAAATAAATTATATTGACTCCAACAACATTTTTTACCAAAGTAAGAAAAACTGAGGTCGGGAAAATAATATCAGATGTTAGAAACTGTTGTAATTTTTAAAAAAAATATCAATGCAAGGAACGTGAACACATCGAGAAATACGTGAATACGTAGGAAATCGATTTTATTCCAAAACATTTCAGTAGCACAACAGTCAGCTACCTCCATCCACTTTACGGATTTCCTGCAGCAATTAATGCTTTATTTTTTTTATGTCCACCGAAAAAAGTTTTGCACCTTACACTTCTTATGCAAAGTGAGATTGTTTCAAAATACACAGCTTCCATATAGTTTTTTAATAAATTATGATATGTTTGGAGTAAAAAATCGATGCTTTCTCCTCTAAAAAATACTTTAAAACTACATTTAAGGTTTAAAATATATCTTCCGATGTTGTTTTTTAATTTTGCCCTTTTATTTTAAATTTGGTGGTTGTTTAAAATAGTTTGATACGAGTATATGTCCAAATATTTTATATAGTTGTTAACACTTGCGTATATTTATAATAAACTTTTCCCATGGGAAGTCATCATAAAATGCCATTTAAAAAGCTGATGAATACAAAATAAACCAGCTTTAACAAAAGTAAGGTTTCCAAAAAATGAAAAAAAATGTATATTATTTTTTAAACAACTGTACGTTTTTACTACAGTAAAAAAATTATAATCTAATCCAAGTTTTAAAAAAATTTAATTTTTTTTTTAAAAAAAATGCTAAACACACAAAAAAAATATGAACACACTAGCTGGTATACCCGTTCTTCGCACGGGTGAACTGAAAAATTAAACAACACAGATTGAAGGATTAAGAAGTTTTTATTGAGTTAATTTTACTTGAAATGCAAATTAAACAAAAAAAGATTTTGGCTTAACTCAGGTAACAAAAAAAAGAGAAATAAAACACATTTGTTAAATTTTAAGTGTGTAGGTCTAATAGCTGATAAAAAAGATTTTTTTTATTTATAACTCCTCGTAACACTCTTGAGGGTTGATTTTTGAAAATACCTTCCTAAGCTGATCTCTGCTCAGCAAAAGTAACACATTGTTAAAAGTTTTGTGTAATGAACGCTTAAAATGGTGTAAATAATTTTTATCTGAAAGTATAATACATTAATATTACTTTCTGTAGTATATATTTTATGTTAAAATTGTAATATTCGCAAGCAACGCCGTTTCTTAAATTATAATGACGATCCAATGAAAGACATAGCGAAATGTTAACGATAGAGTCAAGTTGGCAAATGCCTAGCTACTTTCATAACTCGAGCTTTATTAGAGCTTTGTAAGACCCGCCGTGTAGGGGAGCGATGCGCGTTAATACTTTATCCAACCGCATTATGATTTACTGCAGTTTTTTTCAAGCAATATTTTTTTTTGGAACGCTACATTTAAAATTAAGGGATATACATAAACAAAATACTCCACTTTGGAAAATTTAATCCGTTACAGCTAATAAATTAAATAAAGATATTCCACTGTAAAATTAATTATATATACCGTTCACTGAAAATAAGTAGTCAAATCATTTTCTAAGGTCTTCATTAACATATAAAAGCATAAGACACTTAAATTTTGACAAACTATTTTTTCCGCTAAAATACTCATCATGGAACCCGTGCTGCCATATATCTTGGAAGAGTGGATTTCAAAGAACATTCCTGCTAATTATTGGTAGAATATTCCTTCGAAGTTGGTGTGGTGTGGTAGTTAGGAGAAAGGAGTGCCAGCTCAGATGTCGTCCACGTTACTTGACCATGGTTCAAAATTACGTGATTCGTTGCCAAAAGCCCTCGTGTAGCTGAACAGTGCAATATTAATATTCACTCACTCTCACACTCCAAGAAATACAGAACAATAGTTATTGCGTTTTTATGTGTAAAAATAATAATATCAGCCTATTCAATTAAAATTATAGCGTTATAATTAACTACTAACCACAAATAAATTTTGAAAATTTGTCCAAATGATGCAGTGTGAAAGAGAAAGCTTATTTACTTTAAGTATCAGAACTGATAAAAGCATTTATTTGGAAAAAAGATCAATTTCTTACTACCAAATGTGCATAATAAGATGCTAAAAAAACATTAAAATAAAGAGAGATTTTTAACAACCTCTCCCTTCAAAATTTCGTTTTATTTTGAAATAAAAAAAATAGGCATTATATCAGAGGAATTAATTAGAAGCGAGCACCTTGCGTAGCCAAAACAAAAAAGGTTTTTCACAAACAAAAGATAGATATATGCAGACGTGGTTTTTTTTTTTTGCAGCGCATGCCAGAATTGCTAGCAGAAGACAGAATTTTTCCTACTTAGTTGACAAATATCGTTATATATTTGACACTTTTCCCAAATCTTTATAAATTATAGTCTATATGCTATAAATTATAGTCTATGTGCTATTCTGATGTATAATCTATATTACTATAGAGTTTCATTAAAATTCATTCAGTAGTTTTTGCGTGAAAGACCAACAAAGATTTTCACAATCTTTCACATTTATAATATATATTAGATTAGATTGAAATTCTGCAATCAGAACTAGTGAAAATTAAAGTAAGAAACAAAGATGTTTTAGTAATAATTTATTTTTCAAAAAAAACTTGTTAAAAATTAATTAGCAAATTCCTTTTTCACACATCCATTCTGATTCTTAAAAACAATTTTTTCATTTAAAAATTGATATTTAAAACGTGATAATCAATTTTACTTTTTGAAATTTAAATATTTTTCCAAATTTTTGAAGGTTTGATGATTTAAATTTCCAAGTTGTAGCATTTCCTAAAATCAACGAATAAATGAATTATAAAGATAATTTTAAAATTCCGAAAGTCTAACATTCTGGAAAAAATAAACTAGGGAAATAAAGATAAGAAAAAACAAAATACACTGAAAGTCATTTCTGTATTTTTCTCTTTCTGCCCATCTGGATAAAAATATACCTTAAGAATGATATTGTACGGAATGAAACTACTTCCTTCATACTTCATTTCATACTTCATTCTCCGACCATTGACGTAGAACAGGGATACTCAACCAGCGGCTCGCGTGCTGCCCACCGAGCCTTTTTAAGTTGCCCGGTCATGGCCCATTGCTCTGAGAAATTTACTTATTTAAAATATTGTATTAAAATTTTGTAGAGAAATTTTTTGTCAAGGAATCAACTATATAATTTTTTTTTGCTGTCTAGTCGTACGGGTGTGAATTGATATTATTTTCTTATTTGTAGCGGTTAAGGATAGTGATAACAGACAACAGTGGAATAGTGACAATTTTATGTGTGGAACTAATTTTTAACTATCGTTCATATCTTGCAAGCGAAAAATATTCGAAGAAAATATATCGTTTCAAGCCGATTGGGAGTTTGACTATTTCGTAGTGAAAAACTTATATGGATCGGTTGTTCTTTAAATTGTCACGAATGTGCTATATTTAAAAAATACCAATACACGGAAATCATTCAATGGCACTTTTCTTTGAAGGTCTCTTTCAAGAGGTGATAAATAGGCTTTTTTAAATAATCTTTGCAACAGTTACAAAGTGTCCTATTATTAGTATTATCACAGCGGTAACAGACATCCTATGAAGTTTGTTATATAGGGTGTTTTTTTAGAGGTCTAGAACTTTAAATTGCAATAAAACAACGAAGTATTATTCGATTGACATGAATTTTTTATTATTCGAAAGATAATCTTGTGGCATTACATTTTAAATATGATCAAGCAAGGCGTAGATTCGTCGAATGGGCCCAAAACGAGATTGCCGTTGTTCCAGATTTTCATAAGCGAATTTTGTTTAGCGATGAAGCGCACTTCTGGTTGAATGGCTACGTCAACAAACAGAACTACCGCATTTGGAGTGAAGCTAATCCACAAGTGTATGTCGAAACACCGTTAGATCCAGAAAAACTGACTTTTTGGTGCGCTTTATGGGCTGGTGGAATCATTCTTCAAAAACGATGAAGGCCACAACGTTACAGTCAATGGGGATCGGTACAGAGCCATGATTACTAACTTTTTCATTCCTGAATTAAACAATCATGATGTCCAGGAGCTGTGGTTCCAAGAAGACGGCTCAAAATGTCACACAGCTCGTGCCACAATCGATTTATTGAAAGACACGTTTGGTGACCGCCTAATTTCACATTTTGGACCTGTGAATTGGCTTCCAAGATCTTGTGATTTAACACCGCTAGACTATTTTCTGTGGGGCTATGTAAAGTCATTGGTCTATGCGGATAAGCCACAATCGCTTGACCATTTGGAAGACAACATTCGCCGTGTTATTGCCGATATACGGCCGCAAATGTTGGAAAAAGTCATCGAAAATTGGACGTCCAGATTGGACTACATCCGAGCCAGCCGTGGCGGTCATATGCCAGAATTCATATTTAAAATGTAATACCACAAGATTATCTTTGGAATAAAAAAAATTCATGTCAATCGAATAATACATCGTTGTTTTATTGCAATTTAAAGTTCTATACCTCTAAAAAAAACACTCTTTATTATTGGTAATTATATGAAATTGTTTACTGATGCAGAAATTGTAAAGGAGGGTTTCTTAATTGATTCCGATTTAGTGTTAGTAACAAAAATAAAAAAAAATTAAAGAATCATAACTAAAAAAACAAAACAGAAGTTATAATATTTTGTTATCAATTTTCCAAAATTTAAATTTCTATTGTTATCTTGCTCTTAAAGCATTTCTCTACCCTTATGTTGTGCCCCGCGTGAAATAGCTGGCATATGTATGCGGCCCAGCAGAAAAAAGGTTAAGTACCCCTGACGTAGAAGCATCATACGTCGAACATTATTATACGCCTTCAGCACCTATTACATCGAATGCCACCTAAATATTTCCTTACAATGAATCGTACTTTCTTAACTAAGAATATTTCTGAGAGATTTTCGTTTATCTTTTAGAATGCCTCTTTTGAATTCGTTATACATGCAAAAATAGAAGCATCCATATTTACTTTTCGAAATATTGAGGCACTACTCTTTCCAATTGCAGAACTCATATATATATGAAATTTCCTTTCCATCCTCCCATGCCGATACCAGTTTTATTGTTTTGACAAATATCAAAAAGTGTTTGTTTTGTTTCCCAGAGAGGTATTTCTTTTGTTGGTTAAAACAGCAGAAGTTAATATGGCTTGAGAAACAAAATACTTCTGACTTTTCTATACGGGTCCAAAGTTTTGATCCGTATTCATGCAGAATCACTTTGTAAATATGAACGAAATTGCAGTGACAGATGCATTAATGTAGAAAAATATTTTCGATTGAGAGTATACGTATATGAAATAAGATACAACAAAAACATTACCATAAAACATATATCTTTTCAGAACGCTAATCATTTTCATTTAGCAATCATAAACAATCTAACGATATTTTTAATGGTGGTTTTCCTATTTTACAAATTGTGTTAAAAAAAGAAAAAAAACATATTCTTCAGTAAGGTGAAATACTGAATAAAAACTTTTAATTTATCTCAAAACATAATTATTACTCATAAGAGTGGGAGCCAAATATGCGTGTAATTTAACAAAAGTTTTTGAAAAATTGCAAAACAGACATCATATTTCACTATTATTTAAATTGTTCGTAATAACTTTAGAATCAAGATAGCTAATAAAGTATTCTAAATGTTTCAGTCTAACTTTCTTGCTGATATATTTAGTATTTAAAAAAGTTGTTTTATAAAATTTTAAACCACTTAAACTATTTACTTATACATGAGAAAAATGTCTTTTCAAAAGTAATTAACAAATAGAGGATTTTGCTTCATATTTAAATTGAAATCATTAAGTAATAGCTCTGTGGTAAGTATATAGCTCATACAATGATTTTTAGTGTATACAGCAGAGAAATAGACATAGGATATATATATACACTGGTGTGCAAAAATTAAGGACGAGACGGTTTTTTCAATATAACTTTGTACAAAAGCTTTCCAAATCAACACATTTAATACCGTAAGATCCCCAATACGTAAGGACATGAGTAATGTAAGCAACACTTACTAAAAGAGAAATCAGAGGGATAAAAAGAAGCTTGATTGAAAAAGTAGCATGGAGCGCAATGCGACTGAAGGCTGAAACATCCCTGTGATGGGTGTCCAGCAAGAAACATCCGGTCTGTAGTAGGGGATATGATCTCCCCTGACTGCTAGGCAGGTTTCACAGCGTCTGCCCATGCTGAGAATGAGGGTGTCAATGAGTTGTTGAGGCATTGCTACCCATTCGTCTTGCAGCGCCAATCGAAGCACCCGAATCGTTACTGGTGGTAGGGTACGAGCTGCCAAGCGTCTGCCTAGAAAATTCCATACCTGCTCGTTGGGATTGAGATCCGGAGATCGTGCCGGCCAATCCAAACGTTCAATATCCTCACTCTCTAAGAGCTATTCCGCAGCTACTGTGCGATAACATGTTGCATTGCCGTCCATGAAAAGGAACTGCAGACCCATAGCGCCTCTAAAAAGACGCACATATGGAAGTAGAATCTCGTTACAATAACGGGTCCCGTTGACTGAACCTGCGTCGAAGATGTGAAGGTTTGTACGACTACCAAGCATGATGCCTCCCCAAACGAGAACACCGCGAGACCTCCATACATGTCCCTTTCAATTCGAGGGATGATTGGGGCTTCCTCGCTTTCTCCAGATGAGTATGCGATGAGAATCGTTACTCAAACTGAATCAGCTCTCATCTGTAAAGAGTACTCGTCCCCATTCATTGTCTCTCCAATTCCGGTGTTACCGGCACCACAGAGAACGCCTTCTCCGATGGGCAGGCGTTAAAGGTACACACCGTACAGGGTGTCGTGCAAAAAGACCACCAGCGTGCAGTCTTCTGGCCAAGGTAAAACGCGATATCGGAAATCCATTCACCTGTGTCGTGTGTCTAGCGATTTCTCCCGCTGTCTGCCGCCTGTTTCTTATGGCCTGTAAGACAATGTACCGGTCATCTGCGGGTGTGGTTCCACGTGGACGACCACTACTGAACCCCCGGATAGCTGTTCCTGTAGTTTGAAATTGTCTCCAAAGTCGTGAAACGATGCTGTGAGCAATTCCGAACTCTGCAGCCACACGTGTCACACTGCGGCCTTCCTCCAACTTCCCAATGATTTGACCTCGGGTAAAAGCATCCAGATGTCGTCTAACAGATTGATTATTCGCCATTTCTCGCTGAGGCAGCCACTCGGTGTGATTTTAACTGCTATACGGCGTGCTATCTCTTTGCCAGAAATACTGATCTTACACCGACAACATGCTTTATAATACTCAGACACACCCCCATTACGTCTACCAGCATATCAGCGCATGTGCTACCGTACATCACCTTACTTAATCTCCTGATTGGTCTTTCTGTCCACTCTGCCTCTTCGTTCAGCTGATATGCTAATTTTTCTTCGTCCTTAATTTTTGCACACCAGTGTAGTTATATACTTTTTTTCAGCAAATATCATTATACGAGGTGATTATAATTAAAGTTAAAGTTTCAAAACTCTATAAAAAGAGCCACTGATCATAATGACGTCAAATCTGAATGGAATGTTGTTGAAGAAGGGGAAAGCGTATAGCATCAGGCAGTGCTTCTCAAACTTTCAATACTGGTGCCCCCCTTTTCGATCCCAATTTTTATCGCGCCTCCCATATACATTAATAATGCACTTTGATACTAAATCTACAATAGACGATCTTCATTATTAACCATACAAATTAGTATCATAAGTATTAAATTTTGTATACTACTTTTAAGCATAAATAAATAATTAAATAAAATAATAGGATAATTATTATGTTATTTTTCCTTTCTCTAATTTTTAAATTGAACATATTTCAAAATGCGGTGGCTGCTTAGAAGACAAAATATAGATATCTGCTAAAAATAGAAAAAGAACTCAGAGGGTCAATTTCTAATCATAAGCATTCCTTATAAAAACTTTGCTTTGCAAGACAAGACTTTGGAACTCATTAATAATTAAACTTGTTCTAAATTTAGTATTAATTAATTAGTTATAAAATACTCTGTGCAGCACTGATACATTAAAAGTATTTAAGCTGAAGTGCCCGCTCTTTTCCCGGGTTCATTTGTAAGAAAATAAAACATTATTGATATAATAGTTGAATTGTAAAGAGAGCAAAGCCAAGTGCTCGACAATGTTTAAAAAATGTAAAAGGATTTTTTTTAAATGGTTGCTCAAATTATAATTAGTTTTAAGCGAAATGTAATTTTAAGCCTCACAGAATTAGCATTTATAATTGATGTTAAATAATGAACAATAATCTAAAATTCCGATGAGGAATAATTGTATTATTTTTAATATTTAAAGCGAAAATATTTCAACTTGTTTTAACACGGGAGCAGGCGCGCACTCGATGCAGTCGAGCGGGGTTATTGAGTCACCCCAATCCTCTTTTTAAAATTATTTAAATGTACACGATACAAATCGTGATTCCAGTGACTAATATAATTAAGAGAAAGTTTACTTACCTACTTTCATGCACTTTTCAATTTTTCTTTGGTGACAAATAAACAGTTTTGCCAGAATTAACGATTTCGTAATCTGTGTGTCCCGCGCGACCACTTCCGGATAAAAAGTGTATTCATAATGATATGTATGTTACTGCTAAAAAATTGTGTAAACGTTTTTCGTTATGCTTTATAAGTTTGAGGCCAAGTAATCATTCAAAGTGTATGTGTGTTCTCCGTGGTTTTCCAAATATCATAAAACTTTTGCATGGAAAATAGCGCAACAGGGAAATACATTACTTACAACTTCCCTGAATGAGAAACAAACACATAATAGAGGGGTCATAACTAACTGTACCAATAACTTAGAAGGTCAAACAAATTACAGCTATAATGTGCAATATTTCAAAAATAATGACACTGATGAATTTTTTATGTTCCTAAATATTTTCGATTCTGGGTCTTCGATCGGTTTTTTCTCTGAAAGAGTAGTATGTACGGTTTAAAAAGATAGAGAAATAAAAAAAATCTCTCATCATGGGATTACAGCAAATGAATTAAAAGTTTTTTTTTATTTTCTTATAGGATCAAAGATAGCTAATTAGGTATTGATGAAGTTTTTATTTTTGATGACTTTTATGGTATCCGACTACTTTCGGAACCGTGATTTTAAAAAAGCGCATAAACGGATAATTTTCATGATATTTAGTATCACTCAGATTAGATTATATGCATAAAATTGTTTTAAAAACATTTTAACAAAAACAATTATTTAAATATAATATTTTGGCAAAAAATTAACTTAGAATAAACTTTTTCCAAATGTTCTCCTTTTGTGAAAAATGGTTCTATTATAATACTATTTTGTCTGTATATAGCTCAGACATCTGTACGGAAGCTCACAGGCAAATTATTATTATAATAGAAGATTTTTTCACAAAAGGAGAACATTTGGAAAAAAGATTATTCTAAGTTAATTTTTTGCCAAAATATTATATTTAAATAAATTTTTTTGTCAAAATATCCTTAAAATAATTTTATGCACATATTCTAATCTAAATGACACTAAATATCATGAAAATTGTCCATTTATGCGCTTTGGCAAAATCACGGTTCCGAACGTAGTCGGATACCTTAATATCGCGCGCGCACGCCTATAAATTATATCAGAGTAAAAGTCTTGCTTTTCTTGTGGGAAAAAGGCTTGTCCTGCAAAGCAAAGTTTTTATAAGGAATGCTTATGATTAGAAATTGACCCTCTGAGCTCTCTTTCTATATTTAGAAGATATCTATATTTTGTCTTCTACGCAGCCACCGCATTTTGCAATATGTTCAATTTAAAAATTAAAGAAAGGAAAAATAACATAATAATTATCCTATTATTTTATTTTTTTATTTATTTATGCTTAAAAGTAGTATACAAAATTTAATACTTATGATACTAATTTGTATGGTTTATAATGAAGATCGCTTATTGCAGATTTAGCATCAAAGTGCATTATTAATGTATATGGGGGGCGCGATAAAAATTGTGATCGAAAAGGGGGGTGCCGATATTGAAAGTTTTAGAAGCACTGCCTGATGCTATACGCTTTCCCCTTTTTCAACAACATTCCATTCAGATTTGGCGTCATTATGATCAGTGGTTCTTTTTATAGAGTTTTGAAACTTTAATTATAATCACCTCGTATAATGATATCTGCAGAAAAAAAGTATATAACTACACTGGTGTGCAAAAATTAAGGACGAAGTCGAAAAATTAGCATATCAGCTGAACGAAGAGGCAGAGCGGACAGAAAGACTAATCAGGAGATTAAGTAAGGTGATGTACGGTAGCACATGCGCAGATATGCAGGTAGACGTAATGGGGGAGTGTCTGAGTATTATAAAGCATGTTGTCGGTGTAAGATCAGTATTTCTGGCAAAGAGATTGCACGCCGTATAGCAGTTAAAATCACACCGAGTTGCTGCCTCAGCGAGAAATGGCGAATAATCAATCTGTTAGACGACATCTGGATGCTTTTGTCCGAGGTCGAATAATTGGGAAGTTGGAGGAAGGCCGCAGTGTGACACGTGTGGCTGCAGAGTTCGGAATTGCTCACAGCATCGTTTCACGACTTTGGAGACAATTTCAAACTACAGGAACAGCTATCCGGGGGTTCAGTAGTGGTCGTCCACGAGGAACCACACCCGCAGATGACCGGTACATTGCCTTACAGCCAGAAGAAACAGGCAGCAGACAGCGGGAGAAATCGCTAGACACACGACAAAGGCGACTGGACGACCGATATTGCGTTTTACCTTGGCCAGAAGACTGCACGCTGGTGGTCTGTTTGCACGACACCCTGTACGGTGTGTACCTTTAACGCCTGCCCATCGGAGAAGGCGTTCTCTGTGGTGCCCGGAACACCGGAATTGGAGAGATAATGAATGGGGACGCGAGTACTCTTTACAGATGAGAGCTGATTCAGTTTGAGTAGCGATTCTCATCGCATACTCATCTGGAGAGAGCGGGGAAGCCGCAATCATCCCTCGAACATCATTGAAAGGGACAGGTATGGATGTCGCGGTGTTCTTGTTTGAGGAGGCATCATGCTTGGTAGTCGTACAGACCTTCACATCTTCGACGCAGGTTCAATCAACGGGACCCGTTATTGTAACGAGATTCTACTTCCATATGTGCGTCTTTTTAGAAGCGCTATGGTCTGCAGTTCCTTTTCATGGACGACAATGCACCATGTCATCGCACAGTAGCTGCCGAACAGCTCTTAGAGAGTGAGGATATTGAACGTATGGTTTGGCCGGCACGATCTCCGGATCTTAATCCCTCCGAGAATGTATGGGATTTTCTAGGCAGATGCTTGGCAGCTCGTACCTTACCACCAGTAACGATTCGGGAGCTTCGATTGGCGCTGCAAGACGAATGGGCAGCAATGTCTCAACAACTCATTGATACCCTCATTCTTAGCATGGGCAGACGCTGTGAAATCTGCCTAGCAGTCAGGGGAAATCATATCCCGTACTAAAGACCGGATGTTTCTTGCTGGACACCCATCACAGGGATGTTTCAGCCTTCAGTCGCATTGCGCTCCATGCTACTTTTTCAATAAAGCTTCTTTTTATCCCTCTGATTTCTCTTTTAGTAAGTGTTGCTTACATTACACATGTCCTTACGTATTGGGGATCTTACGGTATTAATTGGGTTAATTTGGAAAGGTTTTGTAAAAAGTTATATTGAAAAAACCATCTCGTCCTTAATTTTTGCACACCAGTGTAGATAAAAAGGACATTATATGACGGACACACAGGTAAAAAAAAAAGAGAATAAGGCTATCTGCTTTTACATAGTTAGATTTAAAACATCACGCGTGTTACAGGTTTTTCATCTCGCGCTTATGGCGGTGGGAAGAGGACTGTCTCCCAATCTCGGTTGCCTGCCTCTAATTACTTCAGTTCATGCATGGCTTCGGAAGTGGTCTGCGAGTAGCTGACATCCACACGGGCATCCTGATAACCACGCCGTCCTCGGCGCTGGGGGAACAAGTGAACTGAAATAATAAAAAAAAAACAGCAGAAAAAGGAAAATACAAAATATTAAATAGCTTTGGTGATGGTAGCTTCTGAATGTGTACACCAATTCTTCATTTTATCAGCTGAAGTTGAGGTTACATTTGGACCTTCATGTTGTCCAATTTTCTGTACTTCATATCGATCGTGTTTGTTGACTTTTGTTACTTCATATGGTCCAAAATATTTAGGTCGAAGTTTCAATCCAGTTCCCAACTGTGTACGCTGTATCGCAACTGTGTTCCCTGGTTTGTAGTTATAAGCGGGTTTACGATGTTTATTGTACTGTTTCTTGTTTTCATCCTGTAAACGTAGGATATTTTCTTTAGCTTCATTACGCAGTGTCTCTCGTTTGTTAATTAACTGTTCGCTAAGTTTGTCTTCAAAAAGATGTTTAATTTTTATTGCTGATTTAATTTGAGAAATTAATTCATCTTTATTTTGAGCTTCTTTAATCTTTTGTGTAATATCATGAGAGGAAATCATCATAATGGGGTAACGACTTAAAGCATCAACGTGTTTCATTCGTCTACCGGGTCTGTGACAGACTTCATAATCAAATTCTTCTAGCATCAACGCCCAACGAGCAATTTTAGCAGGCAAATCTTTTTTGTGCATTGTCTTTCGGAATGCGTCACAGTCTGTGATAATTTTGAATTTTGTAGCTAACAGGTAACTTCTAAACTTTTTCAGCGCTTCAATAATAGCTAGTACTTCTAATTCATAGCTGCTATATTTCTCCTGTTGAACTGTAGTTTTGCGACTAAAATAATGGATAGAGAGAGAGAGAGAGGATTAAATAGTGCATCATCAGATTTCTGTAATAGGACAGCGCCAAATCCTAGGGACCTTGCATCTGTGTGGAGTTCTAAAGGGTAACCTTGTTGAAAAACATGGAGAACTGGGTTCTCTGAAAGAATGTTTTTCTATTCTTGAAAAGATGCTATTTCTGTAGGGCCAAATTTAAATTTAATATTATCACGAAGAAGATCACTTAAAGGTCTTGCAATTCGAGCGTAATTTGGAATAAACTTCCGGAAATAACTTGTTAATCTTATAAAACTTTGAAGTTGTCTCGGGGTTTGAGGTTGTGGAAAGTTTTGGACAGCTTGTGTTTTAGAGGGTGAAGGTTTTATTGTTCGGTTTTCGATTATGTATCCAAGAAATTCTATTTTGCGTTGTAAGAAATTACATTTCTTTAGGTTTAACTCAAGACCGAAGTCTGCAACTGTTTGGAGAACTAGTCGTAATTTATTTAAACCTGCTTCATTTTGTGATGGAATGAGCAGATCATCCATATACACAATTAGAATGTTGTCACGTATGAGTTTTCGGAAGTCAGTGTAAATAAATCGTTGGAATACACTTGGACTCTTTGACAATCCAAAAGGAGCACGTAAAAATTCGTATTGTCCTTCATGCGTCACAAACAAGGTGTATTTTGTACTGTTAGGATCCATGGGTACATGAAAGAATCCATTTTTAAGGTAGAGTGAAGTGTAGACTTTAGAGTTTTCGAATTTATCTAACACTTCTTCTATCAATGGCAAGGGAAATTTATCTTTAATCATTTTTCTATTCAAATTGCGATAATCTACACAAAGTCTGTGTTCTCCGTTTTTCTTTTTGCTTAAAACGATTGGTGCTGCGTAATCAGAACATCTAGGTTTTATAATGTTAGCGTTTAACCATTCCTGAATTTGGTTTTCGACAATTTTTTGCTCTACGAAAGGAAGTCGACGAGAACGTTGACTAACTGGGATATCATCACTTAATAAAATTGTCATTTTAAGATCAGTATCGTAAATTATGTTAGGTTTGTAAGAGCTTACAAGTTGTTCAACATCATTACAAATTTTAGAGTTCGATATATGTGGAAGATCAAGTTTACATTGTTGTTCATCAAAAAGGTTGGCAAGGATTACCAAAACATCATCATTTTTGCATTCATCAACATCTCAGAATATACGAATTCCATCACGTCCAAACGTAAAACCAAGTTTTTTATGTTTTCTCATTAACTATGGTGGCTTGTGAACCAGTGTCACAAAGTGCTGTAATAGGAATTTTTGAAATGGTTATTTCAACGTGCATGAGATTTTTCGGTGGTGTTAATATCGAAATGGAATTTACAGTTCTATCAACTTGCGTATTGATTTTGTGATTGGTTATCGCTGTAATCATTCGAGAATTCTTGGGGCACTCGGCCTGAACATGACTAAAGTTTTTACATCCATGCCTTTTTTTCCCGCGTTCTTTATTCGGACATAGGGTACTTTTATGGCCTTTCAATCCACAGAGGTAACAAATTAGTTGTTGGTTTGTAAAGCGCCTGTGTTCAATTCTATGCTGATTAGATGTTGAATTTTCATAATCTCGAAATCGTTTATCAGGAAATTGCTTACTATGTTTTGAGTTTAAAAGTGTTTCGTAATTTTTTAATTTATCCTTGAATTCACTAAGTGTTTTAGAACCGTACAAAATTATTTTATTGTTAGAAGAATCAGGGATACCATCAATAATATAATCAATCAGAGAAGAATCATCAACCGCACCCTTGTGAGCTAAATTTCGCATTGTTAAGAAATATTCCTGCAACGTTTCGGTTGGTTTCAAACGTCTAGCTTGCATCATATTATATTATGTAATTGTGCACTATTGATTCTATCAGAAAATTCGTTTAATGAATGTTCTTTCATTTGTGACCAATTTGTGATTCCACGAATCGATCGGATTAAATTTTCGGCTGGATCCTTTAAACCTTTCTTTACGAAAATTATTTGATGAATAGGATTTGTGATCTGATATAATCGGAACATGTCTTCTATATCAGAAATGAAAGTTGTGTCTGAATAACTGTCTCGAGAAGTGAATGGTTTAACTAGTTCCAGTAGATCTCGTAAATTAAAAGATATGAAAGAGTTACAAGTATTGTGTTTATCAAACAACGGCAATAAATTTTGAGCTGAATCATTTAAATCAAGAGATTTCATGTTTTCGGAATGTAAATCGTTACTTGCTGAGTCAGACGTAATTGGCTGCGAATGATGGTTTTCGGGCGGAGATTTTTCGTTGAGTTCAAGGTCGCTTTCGCTTCCAGAGTTGAGAACAGTAGATTTAAATAAAGTGAGATCACATAAATGCGTTAAAATTATGCCACAGCAAGATTCTAATTCAGTGGTAAATTCTAGATGCAATAAATTACAAACAGCAATTAATTCCTTAAGAGTGAATTCTTTAATAATTTTAGTGTTTGTTTCTTCAACATTAAAATCAGTGGGAAATCCGGAAAATTCTCGTAATCTAGAACGATTTTTTCTATCGCCATTCTCACCAAAAATTAAACGATGTAGAATTTTATTGTTATTTGTGCTACTAGATTTTAATGATTGAGAAATCTTTGGATAATCATTTAGGGTACTCATACTGATAATTATTCAAATAAAACACAAATATACAAATTTTATATTACCAAAACGAATTCTATGATTTGAAAATCTGATAAAATATTTATATATTCATCAATTCAAGTTTTAAAATATGAAATGATAACTCATAATCATCAAAAATTTAAATGCAAAATAGTATCATATGCAATATCAATGTTATATAGTATAGTCAACACAAGTTTTATATCTGAAAAAGATACTCAGTTCTATTTCACACGCCATGTAATTAATTTAAGCATTTCATTTCAAAAATAGCAAGTTCTTATCTTCAAAATATAATGCTCTATTCTAGAAAAATTAACTCAAAATCTTTGAACTTTCGTTTCCACCAAAATTTTAAATATTCTTCAAAATAAAAAAATCACAACTTCAAATACAAAACTAATTTAAATCATCAAAATACGAATGTTATATTATCAAATATACTCTTAAAATATAAGCAAAGTTTCGATTTCAATTAAAATTTCTGATTATCTTCAAAAATTGTTGTCAACATCAAAAGTTATAGCTTCAAGTTTCAAATATTTTATTATCTTCAAAAGTTACTTCAAATGACCAATATTAGCATCACAATTGTCATTTCAAAAGAATACTTCAATATGCTTCAATTTAGTTTTTCATCAAATGTTGGCATGAGACAATAGGAGAATCAAATTCGACATCAATTAAAAGGCTGCATCAAAAATCATCAAATAGCAAAAAATATATTCAAACCATCAAAAGAATAAATTATCGCTATAAAAACATCACAAGAAACAAAGTTTCGTTTTCGGCGTTATTCATCACAAAGAAATTTTTTTTACATCAAATAAATTTCGTTTTTAAATTAGAAGATAATTCTCCAATTTTCTCATGGGTCATACTTTTTGTTGAAGCATTCTTAATTTCATTTTTTGGACATCGAAATGGCTACTTATAGTTTTGAGTAGTTTCTGAAGTAAAGGATTCCACTTTAAAAGCGAAAGTCATCTCATTATTAACGGCTTAGGAAGCTCGTATATCAGGACCTGAAGCAGAATGATGTTGTCTAGGGGGTTTCGTTTTAATTTAAAAAATTAATCGATTAAGGACAATACCACTTAAGGTAAAACTGGCATTGGCCGAGTCCTCATGTGAGTGTGTCCGTTATTTAAATACTTCAAAAAAGAAGACTTCTTAAGTTACTTACTTTAATATAGATAAAAAGGACATTATGGGACGAACACACAGGTACAAAAAAGAGAGTACGGTTATCTGCTTTTACATAGTTAGATTTAAAACATCACGCGTGTTACAGGTTTTTCATTTCGCGCTTATGGCGGTGGGAAGAGGACTGTCTCCCAATCTCGGCTGACTGCCTCGAATCACTTCAGTTCATGTATGGCTTCGGAAGTGGTCTGCGAGTAGCTGACATCCATATATATATATATATATATACACTCAGGAACATTGGAAATAGCGACCCAAGAAGAAAGCATATGATTGAAAGGAAATTTAATACACATAATGACACAGATGAGAGATTCACTTGATCTCAAAAACAAGACAATTAAACGAATACGGGGCAACTTCAAAAGCGCGTTGGACCACCTCCAGCTGCAATACTTGCCACCACACGGTCCGGCATTGAGTTGATTAGACACCTTATGTTGTCCTGAGGCAGATGGACCCACAAATCTTGAACAGCCAACTCTAAATTATGTACAGAGTGACACGATGGCATCGGCCGTTTTAGCTGATTCCCACACGTGCTCTACAGGGGACAAATTGGGGGAGCGGGTCAGCCATGGAAGAGTCTGAAAATGATGTAGGAAGTCTTAAGCAACTCTTTCTGTATGCGGAGGAGCATTATCTTGCTGGAAACTGGCCCTTGGGAGACCATTTAGGAAAGGTCCTACATGGGGTCGAAGGATATCATCAAAGTAACGTTGGCCCGTTAAGGTTCCACGCATCACAATTAAAATGGACCGGCTATCATAGGCTATGGCCGCCAGACCATTACACCAGCTGTGCGGGCAGTGTGACGCAGAACAGTGTAAGGGGAATTGTACAGCTCACCAGGGCGCCTCCACACCCGTACACGGTTATCCTCTGTCCCCAAAACAAACCGGGATTCATCATTTATCACAACCTTTTGCCCATCTGTGACATTCCACATTGATCTGGCTTGGCACCACTGTAGGCGCAGTTGCCGATATTCCGGTGTTAAAGCGAGTGCACGGAAAGGGCGCTTGGATTTAAGATTTGCTTCTGCAAAGTGTTTGGAAATTGTTTGTTGAACAATTTCTACCGCTACGTCTGCTCGTATTGTTGAACGAGTCAGTGTGGGGTCCACAAGTGCTTGCTGCATGATCCTTTGATCCTCTCTCCTCGTGGTCTTCCTGGTCGCTCCAGACCCGGTTTTCCGCGCGTGGGTACCTTCTCGTGTCCACTGCTCCCAACAATTTCTAACGGCACACTGCGAACGATCCACCTGGCCAGCAACACGATGCGTCGACCAGCCTGCAGTTTTCATCCCGATGATTAAGCCTCTCTCAACTCGCTTAACTGTGAGAAATGTCTTCTAGCACGTTTACCTGACATGTTTCGCTTACCAAAATCTTCCTACAATCGGTGGGTAATCGTCACGTTTATGAATCTTCGAATTTGCGCTGGCTTATATAGCACCCTCTTCCTGATTGTAGCGCCACCTCGGTGTGTATGAACATGCGTATTGGCACAAAACTTGGATCGTTTGCATATCACATTACGCTGTACTTCTTTGCAAATGTTTTGCGATTATATATTAACGTTCATCGTTTTTATAAGAAGTACGGACCAATGATTCCAACTTGGAGGTGAACATTTATCAATCAAAACGAAAATACAGAGATATAGTACCAAACAGTGAAGGATATTAGTAATTGAAATTTAAAAAAGGTGTGGATGATATATATATTTATACGACATGTTTTACATTGTGCCGTATTAGGAAAAATATCAGCTGGTTGACAAATGCGGCACATTGCAACACTTAAAAAATTGTTTGTTTATGTATGCATGCATTATGGAATAAAGCCAGAAGTTGCTCTTTTATTTCCCTTCTTGATTTTCTTTCTTTTCCCCAACAAAATTTTCGCTTATGGGAAAACTCGGGAACAACGGCAATGTTGGTTTCGCGGTGTGTATTTTTTATCGGGCTTTTTCTCAAAATTCAGATTTTAATTTACGCTCTGCCATGCTTGATGGACGTTTTTGAAAATTGCCAATTATCCAAAATCTGAAATAAATCACTATCTCAATTCCATTAAATTCAATTTTTTCAATTCAGAAGCTAAAATCTTGGTCAAGCTCATCTAACCTTTATAATGATTACGCCGATTTTTATGCAAAACAAGCTGTATAACTTTAACTTCTATACCTGAAAAAGTTACTGAGTTAATTTACTTTCGCTACGGGGCTTTTGGCGACCATGGTCAAGTATGGACGACACCTGAGCTGTCCAACTATCTGACCACACCAACGGGATTCCGGTTTAACGTGCATGCTATTGTTTTAAAGCGGTCGACAGCAACCAATTTTTCTTACCACTCTACCAGCCCTTTCGCTCCTTCCTCTCCAGTTTTAAATAAATTTATCCTAGAGTCTTTTGAGCTCCTCTTGAAATTGCAATACTGGATTAAGGGTCAAGCGTCATATAATGCTAATAAACATTTTCCCATCTCTAAATATCTTGTCCATTTTCTAACTAATCATGGTCCTTTCTCCGCTTACTTGCACAGGTTAAATATCCTTCCCTCTCCAAATTGTCTGTGTGGGTCGCCTGGAGACGCCGACCATTACGTATTCCACTGTCCCTTCACTTTTGATCACCATCTTGTTAAATCCCGAACGCTATTTGCAACTCTATTATTAATAATCGTGCTATTCACAATAAATTAATTTCCTGCTTTGCTATTTCCAAATCCATATGTGATATTTTGGCTTAACTTTCCCTTTCCCTTTTCCCTCTTCGGTTCTCGCTATTCCTTTTTTTTCCTTCTCTATTTAAATCTTTTTTGTTCCCCTCACACATAATATTTTGCAGCTTCCTGTTTAAACCCTTAGTCATCATTCTGGGTTTTCTTTAAGGTTAATTTCTTGCTTTTTTTTCTCTCTTTTAGCAAAAATGGTATCTTTAAAAAAATTCAATAACTGATATGTCCCCCCTTCCTTTTTCCCCTCTTTCTCCTTTTAGTGTCTTTAAAATATAATTGGAGGAGGAAATCTGAAAAAGAAATCGTCTTTTCCTGGTGCTTTAAAAAAATAACGAACCATTAACGGGAAATAATTTTAACAGGAAGTGTTGGCGCCAACTGAAATTATGGTTCATAAAACATTTTTTTGTTTCCTGTTTTTCTTTCTCTTTTTCACACCTCGTGCCCTATGTCTGTTTCAGTATCTTTTCTTCTCCTTAGAAGATAACACCAAGTTGTGTTCTTGTCTGTGTTTGTTAAGTGTTTTTTTTTAGTATTTGCATTGTAATTGTAAAGCGTTTTTTCTGTATTCTTCCCCCAATTCTCAAGAATTTTGAGGAAGGGACCTTTTTGTACATTTTTTTTTGTTTAATTTGAAAATAAAATACTTCTCGAATGGTCGGATGCAGCTCTAAACCCTTTGGGTGAGCTTGATTCTCTGGAGTAAGTAAGTAAGTATTATGGAATAAAGAAGAAAAAGATTTATTGACAGAATGGCGTTTTAATAGAGACACATAATCTGGCCATGAAGAAGAAAAACAGTCAAACACCTCTTTGTGGGGGATATGAGCTACCCAACTGCAAATGATTGAGCAGCATCGTCTGTTCATACTCAGCAATTTTTGAGTTAAGAGATGCCAACCTTCAAGGAAAATATACTTCAACTGCCTGACGTTCTCCGGAGTATACGATCTTGACCAGGCGTCTCCCCAAGACATCCGAAACTTGTTCGATAGGATTTAAATCAAGGGAAAAGCACTGGTAAATTCCTTCTGCGCATGTCCTCACTTTCTAAAAACTTCTCAGTAGTAGAGGTTATAAATGTACTCTTATTTTCGTCCAAAGAAATAAAGTCTGAACCAATGCCTCCTCGGAATTAACACAAGGGTAGGCGAATAATTTTATTAATGTAACAATCTTCGACAGCTGTCAAAATAAGCCACTGTCAAAAACGTGGAGTTCCATTCATCCATTCAACATAATTATTTCATACACATCTCCAAGACCGCCTTAAGGGTGTATTTTCCTGGTGCTAAGGAAATGAAACTACTTCCCTACCTCTTTACTTATCAACTGGTGTTGAAACCCTTTGCTCAGACTAAATGACTCATATCAGTGAACCGAACTTGCCTACATCGATGAAATGCCCCGTCTTTACGTCCTTAACATCATTGTTAACCTTGCTGCTATAATTTAGCTGTTGTTAGTCGTTCAGCTGTTGCTATGCAGCGTTCAGAACGACGGACGAATACAGGACCTTTATTCAGATATTTGGCAAAACTAAACCATAATAAAGGGTGTTTTTTTAGAGGTATAGAACTTTAAATTGCAATAAAACAACGATGTATTAATCGATTGACATGAATTTTTTTATTCGAAAGATAATCTTGTGGTATTACATTTTAAATATGATCTCTAGCATATGACTGTCACGGCTGGCTCGGATGTAGTCCAATCTGGACGTCCAATTTTCGATGACTTTTTCCAACATTTGTGGCCGTATATCGGCAATAACACGGAGAATGTTGTCTTCCAAATGGTCAAGCGTTTGTGGCTTATCCGCATAGACCAATGACTTTAAATAGCCCCACAGAAAATGGTCTAGCGGTGTTAAATCACAAGATCTTGGAGGCCAATTCACAGGTCCAAAACGTGAAATTAGGCGGTCACCCAACGTGTCTTTCAATAAATCGATTGTGGCACGAGCTGTGTGACATGCTGCGCCGTCTTGTTGGAACCACAGCTCCTGGACATCATGATTGTTCAATTCAGGAATGAAAAAGTTAGTAATCATGGATCTATACAGATCACCATTGACTGTAACGTTGTGGCCTTCATCGTTTTTGAAGAAGGATTCCACCAGCCCATAAAGCGCACCAAACAGTCAGTTTTTCTGGATGTAACGGTGTTTCGACATACACTTGTGGAATAGCTTCACTCCAAATGCGGTAGTTTTGTTTGTTGATGTAGCCATTCAACCAGAAGTGCCCTTCATCGCTAAACAAAATTCGCTTATGAAAATCGGGAACAACGGCAATCTCGTTTTGGACCCATTCGACGAATCTACGCCTTGCTTGATGGACGTTTTGATGAATTGCCAAACCAAACTGAGAATAAATCACTTGACAGCTGTTAAATCGGTCGCCATCTTGGAAAGTAATGCCAACTTTAACTTCTATACCTGGAAAAAAACACTCTTTACTTGTCGTCCGGTTGCGACTGTTCAGTATGCAACTGTCCAATATCTGACTGATTCCGGTCTGCTATTGTTTTAAAGCGGTCGACAGCAACCAATTTTTCTTACCACTCTACCTCTCTTTTGGAAAGCTTTTTGAGCTCCTGAAACTGCACTGTCATATAATGCTGATATTTACTTATATATATCTATCACCTTCCTAACGAGTTGTCGCTTCACTGTACTAGTCGCAAAACGCCCTTTGAAACATTTTCGTGCTAGTATGTTGAAAAAGGCAGTTGTTGCTTGATTTTTGCAAGGTAGTATAAATGCCGTAAAATATTAATAACGCTAATTTAAATATTTCTCTGGTAATTTCTTTCTGATATTGAAATGCTATATTATGAACATTTAAAAAGAAAATGTATATGTAATGTAATTAAAAATCTAATTCTACTAAGAAGCTAGATTAAATAATACAATTTTTAAGGAATCATAAATGCTTATGAATAATTTTCAATTAAGGAATCCGACTACGTTCGGAACCGTGATTTTGCAAAAGCGCATAAAAGGATAATTTTCATGATATTTAGTGTCACTTAGATTAAAATTTATGCATACAATTGTTTTAAGGACATTTTGATTAAAAAATTTATTTAAATATAATATTTTGGCAAAAAATTAACTTAGAATAATCTTTTTTCCAAATGTTCTCCTTTTGTGAAAAATGCTTCTATTAGAATAATGTTTTGTCTGTAGATAGCTCAGACCTCTCTCTTCAGAGGCTCAACTAGAGATTTTGAAATATATAAATTAGAAGTGAGTTTATTCATATATTACGACAACAGAGGGGAGCAATTTTAAGAAAGAAACGCGAATATAATTATTTCAATTGATGGTAACTCTGAAAATATAATGTGACTTTTTCAAAAATTCTAGTTCATCCATCCTCTGTAGAGAGGTCTGAGCTATATACAGGCAAAATATTATCATAATAGAACCATTTTTCACAAAAGGAGGACATTTGGAAAAAAGATTATTCTAAGTTAATTTTTTTGCCAAAGTATTATATTTAAATATTTATTTTTGTCAAATGTCCTTAAAACAATTTTAGGCATGTATTCTAATCTGAGTGACAATAAATATCATGAAAATTATCCATTTATGCGGGTTTTTTAAAATCACGGTTCCGAACGTAGTCGGATACCTTAAGGAACTTTATCCACCATTATTAATTTACGATAGTCATAGTTTCTACTTACATATCACATGACATCTTAAGTCATTCGCAATCTCACTTACGAAATTAACATTTACCATGGTGAGAGAGAAATAGAGTAAACGGAGTTAGGAATCATGTAACATATAATGGTTAAGTTTTTTTTTTTTTTTTATTCAGCGAAATTATTCTAATGATTTGAAAGATTTGAGATGCTGTATTTTAATTTTCTTACATACAATCTAAATATTGGTATTCACTGCAACATATTTATAGTATTTAAAAATGCAGTTTTAATAATTTTGTGAGAAAGTCATATAAATCATGTTAATGAAATAAGAGTCCATTCTGAAAGTGGGGTTTTAAGTTGAATCGAACAAAATTTCCACTATAATATGATTTTTGAATCACTAAATTGCCAGAAAACGTGTTCGTTGTGAAAGAGGAAAATCAATATTTTAAGGGGGAGAAGTTTGCATTTGTGTGTGTGTGTTTTTGTTATTTTGATAGTCAGTTTAAACTTTCATTTCATATTAGCTTAAATACATATATAAATAATACATTCTTATAATAAATTGTTCTATTCTTAGATATATTTTGCATACTTTCTATACCTGTGAATCGTACATAAATTAAGAAAATGTTTCATCAAACGTAATTTTTATTAAAAACAAACGTACTTTATGTATACTGAGAAATATACAAATTAGTTTTTAGAAATAGCATATAATTATTTTACGTTTTACAATACTAAAATTTGAAAAGGCTGATACTTCAGAAACTTTTATCTTACAAATGTTTCCTGCTTAACAATTTTAAATATGCATTCTTTAATTGGATGCTTTACTAAAAAGATATTTGTAGTAATTTTTAAGAATGCGACAATTCAGAGAAGATGCACATAGTATTTCAGAGCTTCCGAAAATTTCTTCGGAAATATATATAATTGAGATTAATCGATAATTGTAATTACTACAAACAATATGTTAATTATAAAGAATATCTTGTAAAAGTTATAATGAAGAAGTATATATGTATGCAATTTTGTGCCAGTCTTAAGTATGTTTTAATGGTAATTGAAAAAAAATTATAAAAAATTAATAAATTTACACGTTATTATTTCTTAAAATTAGAAGAGATTTAATGTTATTTTATTCTTCATTTTCCCTTTCTTATACTTTAATATATATTTTAATATGTATTTCAAAGTTTTCATTTAAAGTTGTAATCTTATTTCATACACTGATGGAAAAAATGCTGCATATGCTAAAATTGCTGCATTTGCTAGCAATTTATATCCTGTAGCATATTCCAGTGAAAAAGATACATATAAAAAGAAAAAAAATGAGGCATCAAAAGCCGTCTAGTCTTCGTGAAAACTAATGAACTATTAAAAGGCTATGACTCACTTAAATTCATCTAAAAATTTTTGAGAGTTACTGATTGTGAAATAACATCCCTGTTTATGTTTATATATATATATTCGATTTATCTACCCTATCTATTTTCTTTTCTCTATTCTTTTTTCATATTTCCCAGAGAAAAGAAAGCTTTCAGTTGAGAAAGAAACCAAAATAAAAAGGATAAAATAAAGAAGAGAAACTATACATTCAGTTTTTCTTACTAAAAGACGTTAAAAGAAAGTGTGCTCTGTGGTCTTATTCCTTCGGGATACACTCTCAGAGGACTAGTCCAGTGGCTTAGTAGATGCACTCACAATAAATACATATAAAAAGATCTTTACGAGAAAGGGGTTTTTTTATACTAGAAGCCACCAGAAAACAAATCTTAAGAAGTTTTTTTTTTTTTTCTTACCTCACGTTTTAAGAAAAGTACACTTTTAAGAGTGCAGTATTCAAACAGCTTTTTATAATTCATGTATTTTATCCTGTTTTTATCTTAATTCCATATATGTTTGGTAGAAAATTGTATCCGTTAGAGAACTACAGCTATGAAGAGAAGTGTAGTATTACTTTGTGAATTATAACTTATGTGTTTATTATGTCAGTGCATCTAAATAAAACTGTATATCATTTAAAGACACGAAATAAATTTCCAAGTAATACTTGTGTAAATGTATAAATCTCTTTGAAAAAACTACATTAAATGAATAATTACGTTTTTATAAATACTCTAATTGCTTTATATTTTTTTATAAATGTACAAGTATAAATATTTTAGATAGTATTAATTATTACTGATTAGTATAGAGTGAAAAAAGTCAATAAGTATTAACAACTATTTCAGAATTATAGTATTTATTAATTCTTACAATCGTATTTGAAATTTGTGTAATTTTTTTTTGCATTTTACAACTTCAATTATGTTTCCAGAGTGATCTAAATATAATCAATGTAATAAAAACAAAAATTTTAACACAATTATTTGAAGAGGTTTCCAAAAGGAAAATCCAAACATTTGAAATTAAATAATTAAGTTTATTGCTGTGTATTATGAGTTTTAATAAACTGATTTAATTATTATCAAATCATTATCTGTAAACTGTTAAAAAATTAATCGCATAATTTTTCCCAGTGCAAGAGACATGTAAGTTATGTTTGTAAACCTAATTAATAATGTAATAAATAATAATACTTTACAATTAAAAATTTTTTTATTAAATCTCATAATTTTCGATACAAAATAAGTTAAATGTACTATGCTTTATATGATTTCTATGAGTTTCCCAAAACTAAACTAAGGATTTTTTCGAAAGTAATAAGAATCGATTTTATTTTAAAATAAGGTGAATGAATTTTTTTAAAAAAAAAAAAAATACAGCTTAAAATTATCGACATTTTTTTTAAAAAAATCAATGTGTATAACTAGTAAATACTTAAAGGAAATCAAACAGCGTATTATATTCATTAATATAACAATATCATTTAAATCCAAAAATTGGGTTTAATATATATTTACACATTTCCTAAAGAGAAAATATCTTAATAGCCCATACTTTCAGTACTTAGCGACAATATTCCGTCAGGTTTGCTCCTAAGTCCACTTACGAAATTTCTATAAATAATCGTTAATTTCCTTCACTTCACCAATGGTAGGTTATAAAATCCTTATCCTATTCTCCCTATTAAAATTCCCTATCTGAGAGAAAATAAATATTTTCCTGTCTTTTCTTCTCATTTTGAAATAAAGAATGAACGCTAAAGGGTCTCTCTTTTATGTTGAAAATAAGTTAATAAATTAGTTTTTACTAGTTTATTTCTCTTGTCACAACTGTTGCCAAAATGTATTTGTCACAGTCGGTAGGATAATCTTACCCTGAAGAAATGTTTTAAAAAATAAAGAGAATAAAATTACGAAGAAAATTGGACAAGATTCCAGACATAAGGAAAAGGACCAAAAACCTCGTGTAATTACACTGAAGCAAGCCATTCACAGCACCTTTGAGAATTCCAAGTCAAAACAGAAAAGCAAAGCTACAGTAAACAACAAGACTAGGAGAACATTTCAGTAACCAGTTGCCTCACGATTGATTTTTTCTTTACACTTTCAAAGCCGATTCCTGCAGGAAAACATTTACATTCTTAACAGGTATTGCTCCATCATATTAAAATGTTGTCTGCAAAAATTACTTGAAAGAATTTAAAGCACAATTTTGAAGTTTTAAAGAACATCAGTGTGTGTTCATCATCTGAAATTATTCATAGGTCAATGAAAGGGATTTCTCTGGTACATTGTTGTCACTTTTGACTGTGAGCTATTAGTGGTAAAGTGGCGAATAAAAGTAACAATATTCTACGTTTAATAAACTCTTTGTGCATGTGTCATTACATTTCACGCATTTTAGCTCCCAGAGCTTAAGATACATTATTAATCATTTCCAACATTTGTATTTGCTAGTTTCATATAGTTTATTTGTTTTAATAGCCACTTATTTCATCATATTGCTTATTTTTGAAATATAATTTTTTATGTTGAAAGTTAGAAATTCTAGAATTGTTTAGCATTTCCAAATGCTTCACTGTTTTAAAAAGGAAATCAATATTCAAATTTTGAGATATTTTCTATTGTGAGAAGTTTTAAGTTGTGTAAAAATTTAATTTAATTGAATAATATTTATGTCTAGCATATGTGTGTGGGTGTGTGAAAGTGTCCAAATTCACCAATACACCTATAAAAAAGCAGATATTCATAATCTTTTAGGAAAAGTTGGATATGGCTTAGTTGTTGATATGACTAACTGTATAAATTGTGTCAAAATAAACCGCTGATATTGAAATTTCTTATGTAAATGCCCTTGAGCTCCATTTTGTCGGTAAGATCCACGTGAGAACCACAATAGTTGTAGACCAAATTCTTTCTTAAAAAATTGGGACATTCAAATAGAAGTTTACGCTTGACTTCGTACAAGAATGTTAAAAAACCGCAATCACTTACGCTTTTTACTTTATAAATTTAAGCATATAGCAAGCATGAATAGATCTTGTTAGAAGAACAATCAATATAGAAAACTGAAGAACCATGTATACAAAATATGTGCATGCATAAGTAAGCATGTCTTTCCGATAAGGTTACGCTTTTCTCTCATATTCCATGGGCATTTCAAGTGCATATATAAAATATGCTTAAACAATGCATTGTTTTTATTTAAAAAAATAAACAACTGCCAAAAAAAAGTTGTAAAAATATGCGCGATAATTTTATTTAGATTTCTCAGAAGAATTAAGATCTAGCTTTTTTAGAGACTGTGCAATTATTGGAAAAGAGATGAAATGTTTGAAAAACAAATTCGTTTTTAACATCTGCAAAAAGGACTCCTTTATTAATAAGCTTTATTAGTTAGTTAGTTAGTACTAACTAAGTGCCTATGTATTGAAGAAAAATAAGTACTTTAAAAAATTGAAGTATGATTTGTTGTACTTTTTTCTTAATCAAAATAATCTGGTGTGTGTAGCAAAGTGTTCTTGTTTGTTCCTGAAAAATAATTTACATACTTTGTAAATGATAGAAAAATTTACGGACGTGTCTAAGTAAAACAAAAATATTATTCATCTTCCTGAAATATTTCACAGGAAGTAAATATAAAGCTTAAAATAGCTAAAATAGTTTAAGCTTCAAAATTGCTCAGCAAAAATTTCTAATTATATATCAATCCATTTTATTATTTATGTGATGCACTTCGAATTAATTTTCTTTTTTATATACTAAAATATTTGTTTAACAGAAACTTTCAAATAGATGATACTTAATTTATTATTAAGAGCAATTAAATATTCTTAACCTGAAATTTAAAAAAAAATATCTTCTGTTACACAGATTTATAAAATAATATCTAGTTTATATATATAAAACCTGCTAAAATAAAAAATAAAATAAAAGCGTTTTTAATTAATAATGCATTAAAACAAATTCAGATTTATAGCTTTTTTATTTATACCGACAGAATTTATCCTCCCACATTTTTTTTCTAATTTTTAATTGGAGAAAGTATACTTAAAAAATATTTTAAGAAATCATTATCAAATATTAGAGAGTAAAACTACATGTTATGGGAATATGTTTTTTTATCACTTGCTTTTACTGTTTTATGAGTTTGCTCATTAGGGCTCAAATACTTTACGAAAATAAGCAGCATAGTAATTACATTCAATAGGTCTTCGTTGAATAAAGCTAATCAGAACCTTTGTTTTAATAGCAGTTCCTTTCTTTTTATGTATGGTTAGTAAAAAATAATTTGTTCTTTTTCTTTTATAAAGGAATACTCGGTATAAAAATAGATGGAATAGTATACTTTTATAACTTTTGGTTTCTAATAGCAACATTCTCGTCGTATGAACTATATACAATTTTCTAATGAATGAATCTATAAATGATTGAAATATATGTTTATAAAATTAGTTTCAACATTTCTTTTGAACCGATTAACAGAACAACTAGCATAAAAGAATTAAATTAAATTCCTACTTAGGTCAGCAAAGAAAAATTTTATTTTAGTTAATTAAATTTCATTAATGGATTAAAATTTGAAAAAAACTGTATCAACATCATGTGTCATCCACTACAAGTTTAAATAATATATTTCACGCCAAGAAAAATTAGTTAGAAAAACTTACTGACGCCAGTTGTTGGTGTAAGTTTTAACTTCGTCAGAAATAACGCAGAGTAAATTTATAATCAAAAAATAAAATTTAATTAATGAATTAATATTTCAAAAACTGTATTAACATCATGTGTCATCCTCTGCAATGTTAAAAAAAATGTATTTGAACTTCAGTGGATGAATAAAAGTATTTTCTTAACGATTGAAAGCTTGAACAAGATACATATAAATTAATAATTGTATATATATATATATATATATATATATATATATATATATATATATATATACAGAGAGAGGGAGATAGTTAAGTAACAGTAGGAATTGAAAAAGGTAATAAAAACAAGGGACTACTTGACTATGGCAAAAATTCTCCATCGTATTTCCATTTTTCAAAACTTATTATTTTCAGCGTATAATTCCGTATTAACAGGATTACATTTCTACTCAACTTCTCCAGTCTATGTACGGTAGACTAGAGAAGTTCGCGTATCTTTTCACGAACCGCACGACGCAGAAACTCACCGAAGGTACCAAAAGTTCGGGAATCATCCGAGGAATCCGTTTTGATAATTTATATTCCGATATTAAATTAGTTAAAAATATATTAATTTTAAAAACCTTAAAACGTATAATTCGTGCCATTTTCCCCCGCCAGGGACCAAGTTCAAAATCTCTGAACCTCTTTTTCCCCCGACGTTTTTAAAACGTGATCTTATATATTTTTATGAAACTCAGACAAAAATAATGACAGAATTGGAAAGATCATTTACTTCACCACGTAATGAAATAATTTATTTTACAAAATAATTATATTTTCTATTTTTTACGATTTTTTTTAAAAAAATGAGTCAAAATCGGTACGTTTTTATGAGTATGATTTCTGAATCGTTCCCCTTGAATTTCTTTCGGGTTAATGCAACAATATTTTACACTAAAAAATTTCATGCTTTTCTCTTTTAGAATCAATCACTTAAAGTTACATGTCAAAAACTTTTTTTTTTACGATTTTCCAAAAAAATACTCAAAATTTTATTTAAATACTTTATAACTTCATTATTTATAAAAATAATCTCACGAAATTTTTTTACGTCTGTAGAACGATAGTATACGTTATGTGTGCAAAGATTGATAAAATATCTTAAAAATTACGGATTTTTTTAAAAAATTGTGTTTTTCATTTTTTTTCCTTTTTGCCAGAAATATTTAAAAATTATTTTTGTTACAGTTTTTGTTTAAAAATTACTGTTGTTTTCAATCGATATATGAGGTTTGAAGACATTAACTTAAAAATGAAGCCCGAAAAAATTAAAACTTTAACAAATAAAGCGTTTTTACAATAGGTATAACTCTTTCTTTTATTTTAAACGTCTTTTTACTTTTTTCCCCTACGATTTCACTGTTTAATTGTTTAACGCGCCTCATTACTAATTGTTGGATCTGGGTTTGATTTGGGGTTTTTAAAATTTCTACTGTTTTCAACATACAACTATTTTTAAAAAGATCAGTGAGTGAGTGGGTGAATATTAAAGTCCCACTGTTCCCTTACTCGAGATCTCTGATAGCGAAAGGGGAAACAAAAATTCCATGAAAATATGTTATGCATTTAAAAAGTTTCGTGCAAAACCGGGGTAAAAAAAGGGTGTCTGACAAAGAAAAGAAGCGAAAAAATTTCGAAATAAGTAATTTTAATTTATACACTAGGTAAAAGCCCGAGCAACGACAGGTTAAGCGGAGGAGTGGGGAAAGTCATTTTGAAAAAGAGTATTAGAAGTGCTGATTTTGTCAAAATAAGGGAAAATTTATAAAAGTAGAGAAAGCCCGTGCAACGCCGGGTCAGGCAGCTAGTATAAAATAAAATCCCATGTAAATTGCACAATACTTCGAAACATTCAGATTGTATTGGAAAGATGCCTAATTATAAATGGTATTTAACTTTATATTATGGTGCACAGTTACAAAAAAAATCATTTCAAACAATTCATTATTTAGATTGTCTAGAAATACAAATCTTTGCAGAACTTTTTCTTCAATGAATTATTAACATTATTTTAAAATTTAATTATAGATGTAGAATATTCTTCAGAGTTTCTCTTCAAAGATATTCATGAGCATACTTGACAATTTTATTCTAAAAATTATTTTCAATTTGTTTAGATATGAGAGAATGTTCGAATCCCACTATTGCTTTTTAAAAGAATATAATTGAGGGAATTTGAGTTTTTTTTTTAAGTATCATACATTCTTCATTTCTAAAATTCTGCGATATATTGCTTAAAATATCTAATACAGAAAATACCATCATATTTTTCTTTATTTATTACTTTTATTACCTTCATTGTTACTTCATATGGCAAGGTTTGAGCCGATATGTTTTTCTTACCCAAGTTTTTATGTTAGTAAAATTTCTTACTGATGTGCTATATTAATTTATGGCGTTAGTGAATAAATAATTTATAGCGTTCCTAAATGGTGCGCAACTAATGACATGCGTAAATTTTTTTAAATTAAAATATTATAAATGTGGATTTAAAACGTTGAAAGAAAAAGTTTTGCGAGGGTTTCAAAAAACTCAATTGTTTAATACTTATCTGAAATGCATGTGATATTGCCAGATACACCAGGTGTCTGTTAGCTCGGCGAAGAGGAATTCAACACACACACTGATGATGTAAGGTTCTATCTTATTAAACAAGTGGAAAGGGAGATAGTTTCATATTTTACCATCACCACCTAGTTTGAAACACAAAATCAAACGTATCATTGATACAGCTGATACGGCGATAGCTACGCCTCTGACTCTACGTCAAAACGCGTTTAGCGGAATGCTCGGTTCAAATATGCAAAATTGACCACCAAAAATGTACTAGGATATTGTAAGTCGTCATCTGACTCTATGCTGTCGTATCTGCAAAAAACATTTCATCGCTAACCAAAGACTGGAAGAACGTCTTTTGGAACGATGGATCCAAATTGAATTTGTTTGAAAGATTTATTTTTCTACCAAAAGGCGTCAGAATGGATTCCTTGTACCAATAGCTCGAAAATGGACCAGTGTTTGTCTGGGGACCTTTCCATTGCAAATACATCATCCGCCTCATACATCCCAATGCAATTATGGATAAAAATGTTTAGAAAAGATTTTAGAAGCTAACATTTTGCCTTACTTTCAAAAAGAGATGCCTTTTAGGGTGGATGTTTCAACAGGATAATGATCTCATACATAGTTCCAAAATGGTGACAAATTGGTTTATATCTAAGAATAGCATAGTATTTTTGACCGATCAAGTCAGTCACCTCACCTCAATCCAATTAAACACACTTCAAAATATGTAGAAAATAAAGTCGGGATATGGAAGCATTTTTCAGAGGCAGAACTCCTTCATGATCTTGAATCGGAATGGGTTAAAATACAGAGGCTCACTTTAAGAAGTTATTTTATATTTCATGCCCAGACGGTGTGAAGCAGTTCTCAAAGAAAAAAAATCTTATAATGTGTGCTTGTCTATCGCAAATTTCCTCATTGCTTTACATTCATACTTATAACCCAATTGTTCCAATGCTGCAGTTTTTTATTTTAAAAAATCTTATAAAAGAATAAGTTGCATCGTCAAGAAAATTTTACTTAAAGAAAAAGGTAGAACAAAAAAAAAAAAAGAAAAACAAATCGTCTCAAAATTTCTTATAAGGTTTGCTTTTTATAAGTATAACATTGTGGAACACTCAGTATAATGCATTTCATCATTTTAGCAGCAAACAATATAGTAACTCATGTGCAATACATGTGTTTATCTAATTAAAGCTGTTAGAAAAAGTAGCAGGTAAATACTTCCATGTATATTATAAGAAAATTCAATGCAAACAAATAAATTGGGTACACTTTGCTTAAAAAAATAATAAAGCATTTATACTATCACACACTTTGTGAACGCAAAATACATTTTGTGTCGGAAACATAAATTTGAGTTTCAACTAAAGTAAGAACACACAGTAAGTTACACATAGAAATCCAAATTTGAATCGGAAATTGTTTAATGTATAGTTATCTCAAAAAATCTAAAAAATACATTTCCATTTGAGGTTTGTTGAATGTATCAGAATAAGTGAGAATGCGAAGGGGGGGATTGTGGTTTTCAGATTTATTTCATAAACTAGACTATTAGGAAAAACCTAAAATTGCTAAGAGAAAAGAAAAAAAAAAAACAAATTCGGTGGGAAATAAACTGACGAAAATTTTATAGAATTACGTAAGCTTGTCTCCTTTTGAACAAAAATTTATGAACAAACTTTCCCTTTTTTTCTACATTTATATGTGACATTAATATTCATTTTTGAAATGATCTAAAATATAAAATGTATCAAAATTCTTACAAGTTATATACAATTTTATTTTGATTAGTACATGCAACCGATTATAAAACACCTGTTCCTTTTAGCGGTTGTAAGTTTTGTAATAATGAAGAGACATTTCTAAAAATAACAGATTAACATAAATATAATACTAAAAAAATACCAAAAAAATGTTAATGCTTTTTCATAATTTTTTTCTGAAGTCCATTTTATTTTTTTCCAAATATTTAAATTCAGCGTTAATTGCGCTGTCGGGAATCGTAAATGTCGGGTATTTCTGTAAATAAAGTGGCAGTCGCTCTAATTAAAATAATTGTAACTTTTGTACTAATAGACGAATAATAAAAAGAAAACTTAATACTTTTAAGAATTTAATAAACGGATTAAAAAAATTAAATCATAAAGTACATTTTTAACAAATTATGACTGAATATGGAAATTTAAGGTAGGTGTATATCTGAAGAAAAACTTTGAATTGCAAGTACCAAATCAATTATTAAATTTCATTATTTTACCTTAGTTTTAGTGGCAGTAGAAATAATCTATGTTATAAAGTACTAAAAGGCGATTAAAACCTATTGCGATTTAACGAAACAAGGGATTCTTCATAATATATATCTTAGGCATTTCTTTCAAAATAAATCAAAGCACACATACTCCTCCTTCCTCCTTTGAAATGATGTGTTATCATGTGCTTTCATGCAATTTTGTCTAAATAAAAAATTATTTCTGAATTAAAAAGGACATAAAAAATACACTGACCTCCAAAAGTTAAGGAACAGCCGGTTTTTTGCGCCTTATTTGCAAATGAATGAATGTAGAAACATCAAATTTGGATGACATGTGCACAATGCAGTTATGTATTGACTGCAAGATAGAAGTTTACATAACAAAAATTTAAAAATAATTTACAACAAAATAGGCGATCTCGCTGGAAAAGTCCATTCTTGGAAAAAATAATAGTCACAGTTTTATGCGGTTAGATGTCATAGAAGCATAACAAAAATGGGTTTTGGTAAGGGATATGTCCACCCCTAGCTTGAATGTATTGTTGGCATAGAATTTCCATGCTGCCAATTAAGTTGTCGGATCCCAAAATAAGAAGCGAAAACCAGACACGGAATAAGCTTTGTTCTAGCTCTGCTAAAGACCTTGCAGGAGAACTTAAAGCAGCAGTCTGTCTACCAAGATAGTCCCAAAGCTGTTCTATCAGATTTAAGTCAGGAAATTAAGCTGGCCATTCTATTCGCTACAAGCCAAGACCTTTAAGTTATTTCTCAACAATTACAGCTCAGTGAGGTCGTGCATTGCCATTCATTAGAATGAAGGCATTGCTAATTGCAACCGATATACGGGCGGACACATATGAATCAAGGATCCCATCCCGATATCTCTCACCAGTCAGAGCTCCTCCCTGGAACACATGCAGGTCAGTGTGACCACCGAGTGAGATCCCTGCCTAAAACATGATTTTACCACCTCGGTAACTGTGATTTTCAACAGTATTGGATTGATGATATCTGGTGCTCCGTTCCCTGCAGATGAGCAGACGTCCTGAATCTCTCTCCAGTGTGAATTGGAATTATCTGCTAAGAGTACAGAAGCCCATCGCTGTCTGGTCCAGAAACCGTGCTCTCTTGCCCGAGATAAGAGGGCCATTCTCTGTCGTCTATTAAACGGTACACACACAACTGGTCGCCTTGCATAGAGACCTGAATTGTGAAGACGCCTTCGTACCATACTAGCGGATATCCTTCTCCCTAATGCTACAAAATGGTCGGCATCAAGTTGCGGCACAGGAATCCTTCTTCTCCTTCGAGCCGAAAGAGCGATAAAACGCTCTCCTGCAGATGTTGTAGCTTGTGGTGGGCCTGGAACATGTCTTCTGGAAACAGATGATTCGGTTTGACATTGATTCCAGAGACGGTGGACCACACTACAAGACACATTAAGACTGCTAGCAGCATCAGCCTGAGACAATCTCATTTCCATCCATCTGGCCACCCTCCACCTTAACGAAACGTGCAAACGGCTTTTCTCAGACATTGCGAGGCACCACTGTCCATTGTCAACAAATCTGCTAACAAAAGTTGTAAATCAACAAAAGTTACACGCGTAATTACGAAAACCTTATGTATGCAATTTTATCTCACTCATATTTATCTACTATTTTCAATTAAAAATAGTAGTAGCTATTGTTTTTGCATAAATTTGTATAACGTTTGTTTTTATCATTCATATAAACTAAAACGTTTATTATTCCTGTCGGGTTTTTTTTACGGTGAGCATCGAAAAATACACTGTTCCTTAACTTTTGGAGGTCTGTGTTATGTGTGCGTGTGTTCAAATGATGAAAAAACATTTTGTCACCAACTTCATTTTTGACAGTCAAAATTTATTTATCATTTTAATAATATATTTTCTTTATTGTATAATTTTTGTTAAAATATTTTAATTGATATCTCCTTTCATTGTTACGCTGTTACTTATATCACCCAGTAGGCAGTAACATTAGTTTAAATCCAACTAAATATATATATACGTCTTAGCAAGAGACTGGTTGTACGCTAGTCGTCAGCCATAGCTTTAAACATCATGCAGGTGATTACTATTGGGCTAAGTTTCACCTCAATTTACACCCAATAGAGGTATTCAGGAGCCTCTCACCTACCTCTCTTGTCCTACCCCTAGCCTCAGAAGAGGACTTGCTTCTCGATGAATAGTGCCACTAACCAAACCATTATACCGGATGTGTCACATATCTTTTTTTAAAACTTGGAATCAATACATTCATCTGATGATGAAAACGATTGTATTTTAACCATTTAAACGACAAAAATATGTTACTGATTCCTTTTCTTTGTAAAATCCTACACAGTTTACCACTACCTATTCTCAAGTCAACTAATTAATATAAACTTGAATTCAACACTTTTACTTCTCTTAATCGTTTTTCTCCCGTTAATCCCAAGTAAAGATTGCAGCCAATTAGTCATCTAAAATTTTAAATAAAATTTTTAAATATGACTTGGGCGAAATATCAAGCAAAATTGCAATTATCCGTAAATGTTACTCCCAACAGAAAACAATTTCCTCCTTCTTTTTGTTTAAGTTTTGAGCCGTAAACATGGCATTAACGTAAACTGTTCAAAAAGCTATCATTTTGGAAACAGCGAACAGAAAAACAGAAAAGTTATTTTAACAATTAAGACTACGGCCTGATAGGTACTTTTTCTAGCTTTCTCCTCGAAAAAGACCATCCAGTTATTAAACTATTTACAATTTAACGACTACAAATGTGCTCTAATTTACGATCATGATTTTAGTAATGACACAAAATAGTAGCAATAGAAAGTAAATCTAAGAAACTTAACTTTTTTCTCTTAATCTTAATTTAGCTTTGGATGTTACCTCGGTGAAAATATTTACTCAGAATTTTATTTTTGAAATTTAAATTGATTTTGACTTGAATATAAGTTTTAAAAGGAACACCTACTTTGCAATTTAGTAAAAAATAAGTTAAATATTGTAGTTTTTAAATTCATTCCTTAAATACATAATTGCATTATCATTAAAAAAAAATCTTTTTTACCAAGTGTAATTGAAAATTGAATAATGCATCTGATAACTTAATGTTCCTGTACATTGGGATTCCTAATAACCAGGTAGGCATTTAAATTTTTATAGCTTCCCATCATCATGCTACAATAAATAACCTGTGTTCCACTAATGTAATATAATGTATGAGTTTCATGCAAATACGATTACTGACTCTATAAAATGTTGCCGAATTTCTCCGACAAATTCAGAGAAATGATAATAGGCAGCATGGAGATGATAAATCAACATAGAACAGGGGGACAATAATCATTGCAAGGACAATAACCAAGACAAAGGGGTGTGGCCAAGAAAGGCTGGGGATTTGGAGGGCCCTGAAAGGATTACAAAACCTGCACGTCTGCGAACTTCCCTCTCTCTCGGAGTCCAACACATTTTTCGACTGTGGTGCAAAATTACCTCCAAGCTACATATCCCGGGAGGTGGATTGAAAACTGCAGACCAGGGGCATCAAACACGCTGCCCGCCAGTACGTAAGTTGCGGCCCACCACACAATTATTTTAAAACATTTTTAAACATCAGACTTTCATATAAATCTATAATGCATTTACCTGCTACCTATTCTTGTCTTAAAAGAAATCATTTTTGATAGTAAAAATGACCTTTAGATTAAAAAAAAATTTTATAGTTAATTAAACCAGTGCTTCTCAAATTTTCAATATACGCGACCCACTATTCAATCATCATTTTCATAGCGCCCCCTCCACACAATAACAATGCATTGAATTCAATAATTTTATACTTTGACACTAAAGGTACAATAAACGACTTTAACCTCTTATGTGCCACCGACGTATATAAACGTCTCGCTCAGCCAAATCATTAATTCTGGACGTATATATACGTCTTTCCGAAGCACGATCTTTTCTGTGCAGTGCTATCCATAAAATTATTGCGAAGGCTTTGGAATGTAATAAAAGGACCTTTACAGTGTGTCCTCCTCCCCCTAAAAACATCAAAATACTCTCGTCAACGTGGAAAACGGTGGTATTGAGGAGCGAATTACGTAACTTTTAATCGGCAGTTAAGGAATTAATTATAAACCGTACATATTATCAAGATAAGTGTTAATACAAGCCCATGGGGTCACTGATATTTATCAAACGTGTTCTTAATTTAGTATTGTTAAATTAATAATAAAATATACATTGTACAGTACTAATACATTTATACGTGTATTATATAAGTAAAAAATGTGTATTTTATATTTTTTTTCAAAAAGTATTTTGTTTATTTACTTTCAGTAAATTAATAATTTTTTTAAATAACCTTTTTTTTCGACTTTTCGATATGTTCGCGCCCCCCTCGTAAAGTTATCTCGCCTCTGAAGGGGGTACGCCCCACAGTTTAAGAAACGCTACATTAAACATTTTCATTTAACTTTACTATTATAATTTTTTTTATTAAATTCTGAAATTTACTATGTGTATTCTGAACTATAGATAGTACCCTCATTCTATGTGAGTAAGTCTTATATTTATTTCTCTTCCTCATTCTGTGTTTGAAATGTCCAATTAGCAAGAAACAGTCAGAGATGTTTTCCAAAGAAAAATATTCACGATGGTTAATATAGGACAATGTATACTTATATTCGTTTGTGAAAGAAAGCACAATCAAATCAACAATGAGTAAAAAAAGATCAAAAGGAATGCCATAATTCTGAAAAAAATGGTAACTGTGACATTTTTTGTGTGTTTAAAGGGATATTAAAATACCTGATATCTAAAAAATCCATTTCAGTGGCTAAGGCATATAATTTAAAGGCACTATGACATAATTCTTGAAGCAAACTATGGACAATACTTTAAAAAAACTTTGTGAAGACAGATTGTTCGAATTTAGATCAATGTTTTTAAAAAAACTGCTGTAAAAGTTATATTTTATTACATTTAATCACGCAAGCAGATCGAAATCAGTTACTGAAATGGAATTTATTATATGATGTTTATTTAAAACCGTCGAAGTATATATTATAATATGTCTAGTCGAGAAATATTGTAGGTAGCAGAGTTGATGAAATAGTCGAAAGTTTGAGAAATCAGCAAAATTCAATAATATCAACATTTTAAGCCTACGTTATTGAAACATTGATGAAAGTACAGATATTCGAAATTTTGCTCGGCTGGTCGTTTTTTTTTTTTATTTTTATTTTTTTTCCACGGATTCGATGTTGATTTAAAAATAAGTGAAAAGCTTTTGACAATGATTCATATTCTAAATACAACTTCTGGAGCTGATATTTTAAATGTACTTATAAATGTTTTGAAGAAATATTGGAAAAGTTGGTTCGTCTTGCATGATTGTGCTCCTACCATGATCGATATTACTATAGGAGTTTTTGCCAGATTAAACGTTACATGCAAACAGCATGGCAATAATAATGTTGAAAATTTGCATTGTATTTTTAACCAGCATGTACTGTGATCCAAAGCTTTAAATGTAGGACATGATTTAAAAATAATCACCAAAATTGTAAATTGTATACTAGAACACACAGTCTTGATCATCGTCAATTTGCTTTACTTCTGGAAGATCTAGAAAGTGAATACAACGATCTACCATATAAAACGGAAGCTCAATACCTTTAAATCATGAAGTATTAAAACGGTTATTCAAATTGCTGGACGAAATTATAATTTTCTTGGAAACAAAAGTTATGAGTGTGCTGAATTAAAGTATCCGACTACGTTCGGATCCGTGATTTTAAAAAAGCGCATTAATGGATAAATTTCATGATATTTAGTGTCACTTAGATTAAAATACATTTATAAATTTGTTTCGCGGACATTTTGCCAAAAACATTTATTTAAATACAATATTTTGGCAAAAAATTAGAATAACCTTTTTTCAAAATGTTCTCCTTTTATAAAAAAAACGCTTCTAAAATAATAATATTTTGCTTGTATAAAGTAAAGAGATTTCCAGAGAGTCTAAACTATTTGTTTTTGAAAGATTCACATTATTTTCAGAGTTACCACCAATTGAATTAATTATCTATGTTTTTTTCTTAAATTTTCTTCCCTCTGTTGTCGTAAAACATGGATAAGCCCACCTCTAAGATATAAATTTCAAAAATTCTAGTTGAGCCTCTGTACATAGATATAAGCTGTATACAGGCAAAATATTATTTTTATATATTTGAAAATTGGTTAATATTTTGAAAATTGGTTATTCTATGTTAATTTTTTGTCAAAATATAATACTTAAATAAATTTGTTTTGTAATAATAGTCATGAAACAATTTATGTATACATTTTCTAATCTAAGTGACACTAAATATCATAAATATTTTCCATTTATATGCTTTTGCAAAATCACCGTTCCGAACGTAGTCGGAACCTTAAAAGATAGACAATGGCTAAGGGACCTGGCTTTCTCAATTAGTATCATATGCCATCTCAATCAACTTAATTTTAAGCTTTAAGATGAAATTATGTTGTTATACTCTATTGGATAATATTACAAATTATTACTTTGACGAAAATAAATAGAAAAAGAAAATATTCTCCTCACTCTGAAAGATGACAATATCGGTTGACTAAATCCCGTAAATAAAAATTTACATAATGCTCTCCCAAAATTAAATTGTTTGAAACAGATAATTATTAATGTTAATTTTAAAACCTGTGAACTATAATTTCACACTTTTATATTTCACCTTTATCTATCAATATTGAAATAGTTGATGAAAGCTTACAAATAAATTAATTGAAATCCGTTGCAATTCTTTGTTGAAGCAAAAGTGTATGGAAGGTGGAATTCTAGATTTGTATGCATATTTATATCAGTAGATTTGTTTCCTAAAATTTATCATTTGTTATGTAAATAATGCTTATATAGGGAAGTACTCATTTACGAGTGTAATGTTTTTTTCTTTAAAGAAAAATAGCAAAAATTTAGAAACATCAAGATTAACCCCAAATACTATCCATCGTCAATTTTAAAAATTACATCAACACAGTATTTTTAATCAAATCTTGATCACTTGCTTTGTGAAAAAACGATGTCAAATATCTTCTAAAAAGTTATGTTAAATTGAAATTCTTAAAAAGTTTATTTGTTTTCTTTATAAAAATAACATAAAATATGAATAGTTTACGTTTAAGCAATAATATGAAATATAACACGACTACGTATGTATAATAAAAAAACGAGTTTACATTGAGTTTAACAAATGCATATATATATATATATATATATATATATATATATATATATAATAATACATTATAAAAATCGTATGTTACTGATTTCTTTGAAGATTGTAAAGATGCGGTCCCAATTTATAATAAATTAGGCCATATGACCCGTAATATATCATACGAGTTAGACCCCCTGCAGTAGACCTATTGTTTAGTCGCCATGCTCCTGGTTTTCAAACCTTCGAATTTCTTCTTCTGGGGCTCCCTGAAATCACAAGCATATGAGACACCGGTGGCTAAAGTGGAGGATCTCGTAGCTCAGATCATCGTCACTTCGGAGGATATCAACCGCACACAAGACTTAATTGAACGTGTGCGAAAATCCTCCGTCCTTCGGTTTCGTCTGTGCTTTGACCTACGAGGACACAACTTCAAACAATTCCTATTAAAATTATTTGTCATACTATTTCTGACGTCAAGTTGGGATGCATCATTCGTATTTCAAACATATTTTACGTCTAATGTATTTCTTACCTCCTATTTCCCCATTCCATTCCACTCGACATCGCAACCTTCATAATTATTTTTGTAAATTACTATGACTAAGCGGGGTTTGCGAACCCATCTTCTATGTTGATTTGTTGTCCCCATGCTACCGTCACCCCTCTAAAGTGTTCGATCGAATTCGGCAACACCATGTATATGACGATGATATTTAAATATTATCTTGTAAATGCTTCTTTTAATGTGTTAAAATTGATTATTTTGCTCTTTTGATGGCTTTAGGAAAATGTTCCAACATATATATATATATATATGACAGAATTATCAGTCTACAGTTAAAAGAAACAAAACATAGTAAATTATAACTGATATAATTATATTTTAATAAAGATCGCAGAATTACAGAAACAGGACACGCAATACAATTATTTCTGACCCAAAAATTACAAAAATAGTTTAGTTTATCAGTATATGTTTATTTAAAATTGAAGGTATGGTCAGATCAATATACACACTTATGCATGAGAATGTTCATTCTATTAATATGCAACAAAAAAAATTACAAGAAATCTTTAAATAGGAGCTTCATATCTAACTGAAGTTGCATAAAGTTATTATCATTGTTAATGGCTTATAGGAAGTAAATTATGGCGCTATATATATATAAGTAACTCAGTATTTTTAGTTTCAATGTTGAGTGTTCAGTATAATAATTTGTTTTCTAAAAAAGACTCTTTTTCTAAAATCCATTTGATTTTTTTTCACAATGAAATCTTGATTTTTGCAAAACCATATAACAGTAATTTAGTAAACAAATATTCCATGTGTCATTTAAATGTGTTAAGTGGAACCTTTTAAGGAACCATTTTACATATCCTTGTCTCTTTTTCGCTAAAACTGGATCGATAGTTAAGATTAATCATCTAGCTCATTGCCGATAAAATTCTATAATTTCCTATCATATACCTGAACTTTTAATGCTACCAGAAATAAAATTGGAGGGAAATTTCATGAGTTTTTTGAGAATTTGATATTTTTTAACATATGAAATCCACAGATATAAACTTTTTGCTCATCCTAATTCTCTTCTTTAATAACTTTGCTTGATAATTCGTATGAATCATAATAATGCTACATGTTTCAGTTTTAAAAGTTTAAATTAAAATATGTATTATTTAATGTAAAAAAACTTTGAAAGTATTAACACTATTTTAAGTTAAATATTTACTAGCAAATAATTATGAAATTTAGGATAATTTTAGTATTGAGACATAGATAAGAAAAACAAAACTCGGATTACGCATTGAAAAAGCTTTATTTCAGAATGCGATAGCTACACTAAGTTCATGAATTAAAAAATTAATATCTTTGCTTGGTTCTTTTTTTTATTTATTAATATTGGTTTTAAATTTTTTTCAGTTGAGAAAAAAATTGCGGATATTAAGATTTTTTAATCGTTTAACTATTAACTTCTTTATTATTTTCCATTATTAACATTTTGAATAAAAAATTTAATAGCACAATATTACCATATCATCATATTTATTTTCAATCAATTTTAACTAAATATGGAAACAAATAGTTTCATCAGTGTCTACACTTTCATGTTTCTTATGGTACAAGGTATCATGTATTTGAACTAGAATATACCGACTGTTTCACAACATCACTAATTTCTACACAAGTACTATTTTTAATATACTAATAAAAGGCTACAAAATGTGAGTATTCATCTTTATATAACTATGCAATTTTTGTTTGATATTTCTTTGAAAAGTAAATTCTATTCCCATTCAGAATATATGTAAAATAAATATCTTGTTCAAATAGAAAATTTTTCCAAATCCCCCATTTCTTGAATTGTGATTTATATACCCCTGCTTTAACTTTTAATTTGCAGGTAAGTATTAATTGTTGTGTATAATTTTATATATGACAAGCCCATGGGGTCACTGGTAATTATTAAACTTGTTCTTAACTTAGTATTGTTAAATTAATTAACAAAGACATTCTGCAGTACGGCCCCCTAGTGGGCGTGACCCTCAGTTTGAGAAACGCTGAATTGTGTAATTTCTAATGTCTGTTATAGTTCCCTCGATTTCAAGTGTTCAAATAAGTGCATGTAGAATGTGGAGTCATTTTTATTATCTTCACTGAAACCAGAAATTGCTAAAATCTTTACATTTTTCAACGTGTGTGTAATGTTGATAAATCAGTTAATCAATCATCGTTAAAAATAGTATTTATAACTATGTACTTCATATTAGTAAATTACAAACCGATTTTCATTAACACACAAATGCATGATTTGCAATTAGATATGACATTTCTATCATTCTGTAGAATTAATGATACAACAAAAACTTCTGGTCCAAAAAAGGAAACCAAAGCACTCCCAAGGTATTCTACTTTCCAATTCATTTCTGTAATCTTGATACCAATTTATAACACTCCTTAAACAGGTACATCCATTACCCTTACAAAAATCAAATGATATCTAGAAAATAAAACCTTGAAGAATTCATCCCATCGTTTTCGGGCTCATTTGCAATGTAAATTGATACATGAGTCTATTATTTCACTCAAATCTCTCTTTATTGATATCAATTTTCTCCGCGAACATCATTAATCAAGCTATAGATAGATAAGAGTTTGTTCTATTTGGACGATGAATAATTATTTAGAACTATAAGCGTAATACCTATGTCAACATGATCTATCTAGAGAATTTATTTTATTTTAATTACACTCTTACAAATATTTTACTCTTTGCATGGAAGATATTGTAAATATATTTAGTATTAGGTGCGCAGAGAAGTAGTTACCTAATCTTAACGTGATATATAAACATTTTCAAATTCGATGAAATATTGCGATAGGCATTGAATACAAGAATATAGAATGCATAAAATCATCCATTATATTTATGCATTTCTAAGCTCTGCGAAGTAAGGAATTAATTAAACTTGCATTGGAAATACAGTCGAACCCTCTATATTGCGAACCGTTCTATATAGCGAACTTTTTCCTAGAACCTTGAACATTTCACGATTTTCTTCGTAAAATAACCTTTCTATAGCGAAGTGCATTTTCTATCTAACGAACTTTTTTCCTTTTTGATTCAATTTTTGTTCTCCATTTTTTTAAAAGTATTTCGGGAAAAAAATTCAATTTATTCTCTCTAACACATTTTATGATGATCATAAATCTTGAACCGCCTTTATTAAATCCTAACTCGCTGAGAGCAATAGAGTTTTGGACGTTTCAACCGAGATGCGCTACCCTTAAACCCCATTGCCCTGTTCACTAGAAATATCTTCCATATCCTCTTTCACCCTCATTGGTGTTGTCCCGTGTCCCCGTATAAAATAATGCATGTTTAATATTACTTTATGCTTTTAATTATGAAATGTCCTTTAAATTCATTAATTTTATTATAAAATTATTTTCTTAATATTGAAGATACAGTGAATTCTTTGACATTCTTTTTTCTTGTTTTCCTCGCAGGTTTTCTTTCTTTCTTTCTTTTTTGATGGGTATGATACATAAAATAAATATATATTAATTTAAAAAAGGTGTGAATAATTACTTATTTAATATATAGCATTAATGAATTTAAAATTTGTTTTATGTGGTTTATAAAGTATGTTAAAAGAGGAACCTCTGTATAACGAATTTTCCATATAACGAACTTTTTTCCGAGATTTAGCGACTTCGTTATATAGAGGTCCGACTGTACTTCACATAAAAAATACTACTGGAACTAATTAAAGATTAAAAATATATATGCATATATTTTTAAATATTTAATTATTGTTTAAATAAGAATGTATGTTAATTTTTACTTTCAAGTTGATTCGTGATGCTATTATTAAGCGAATAAGAAATTAAAATCTTGATTTTATAGCGGTTTAGTCAGATAATGTATAAGCGTATTACAAAATTATATGTACAAATGAGTTTATAATCAACGTAATAATACTATTGCAATTACATTAAATCAAAGGTGAAATGTTATTTCAACGCACACAGTAATATGATTTTTCAAAAAAAGTAATGTAAATATAAGTTTTTGAAAAACTAAAAACCATTAATGAATATAAAAAATAGCAATCCAACAAAAGTCTGAAAAAAATTGTAGCCCATTTTTTTTATTTAAAATATTTGGTAAAAGAAAAAGTAAAAATAAAACACAATCCTGTTTAAATGACTTTTTCAATTGATTTCAATAATCAATTATTTAATATGTATAATTAATTTTTCACTTCTCTTTTAATACTCACAAGCAAAGTTTTGATTTTAAAACTGATATTTAATGTAAGACAATTAGTTCAGTTTTTAAAATTCAGGAGTCCGTTTTTTAATTTTTTTTGAAATTTTAGTAGTTTAAAATTATCTTCGATATATAAATATTTTAAAACAAACAGAAGAATGTGACTCAAACAGTGGCGTAGCTAGGTATCCAAAGACCCAGGGTAAAAAAAGGCACCCAAGGGTCCTATCATAGTTGGGCTTTATCACGTTAAAAAGTAAAAATATAGTGATATTATAATATATAAAGCAAGAGTTTAACATCAGCCCTTATACAAGGCCCTCAAGTTACAGCGGTCCAAATACGTGTTACTACAGTCTCACTAACATGATGTTCATATCTGAAAAAGGGCACTTAAAAGAATTTTTCTACATGGCTGTTTTGCAATTTCATGTTTTTATTTTAACCTTCTTTTTAAGTACAGCCAATCGGCTTTAGTGTTTAAATTGCCTTGCAGAAGATCGAACCAAGCAAAAACAGTGTTGGTAGCAATTACATATGAAATTGAAATAGGTATCAGAGAGAGAGCGAATGAGCAATATAAATGGCTCACATACCTGCTGAGGAAGCAGGTGTTCTTAAGGTTGTAATTATTTGTTGTACTTATGTACTATCGCAACAACCGTCAACGTTTAAATAACTCGCCAAGTTGGCAACCCCAATTTCGCATGTGATGCATGCGCTGAATTGGCAATCATGTGCTTCGTTTCATATAATGTTGCCAATGGGTTGCAATAATACGTATGCACCTTATTTTTTCAAATTATGTTTTCGTGTTGATAAAGATAGTTCAATTCTTTTTATGTCAGTTAATGTTAGTGCTGTATATCCTTTTCCCATCTTTTTTATTTTCGGAATATGTACATTAGATTGCCTTTTTTTACATAAAATACTAATTTTAATTTGTTACTTACGTATAATCACACAATCACCAACGTTCAAGATAACTCGCCACTTTGGCAATCTCAATGTTGTATGCGCTGAATTTTGGCAATCATGCACTTCATTTCCTATAATATCATCAATAGGTTGCGATAATATGTAAGTACCTTTAATACTGTACATAGCTGTACATTAGAATGGCCGCAACACACCAATTTAGCGTGATTTCAAAATCCCGCTGTTTTATCTTTCTTTCCAGTAATCTTTAACTAATTCATATATAATTGTTGTTTTTCATATTTTAGTTCTTACATTCTTTGTTTTTTGACGATTATATACCGCAAATATTTTTTTGCACACCGCGATGTCTTAATTTGGGGAAATTAATCAGCGGGAATTTTCTTAAATATGTTTCATTTTTATCTGTTTTTGACCATTTTTAAAATTTTGTTTGATGTCTCTAAGCTTTCTAAAGATTTTCCAATATATGTTTTGTGTTTGTACAAAACAGTTTATATTAATTTAATCAAAATATTGAGCTTTCTTTTATTTTTGATACCTTTTTAAGATTTATATTTATATTATAACTAGCTGTACACAGCTACATGTTGCTGTGTCTCAGTCAGCTTTAAAAGACTAGTGAACCATAAAGTATGTCATGAGGCTTACAAAATAAGTAATATAATGCACAAGAATTCAAGCAAGTAAAAGAAAGAGTGCTTACGTATTATTGCAACAATCACCAACTCTATTTTTTAGTTGGCCTCCTGATTTTTATTTGTCGGTGCTTCGTCACATATAATGTCGCCAATAGGTTGCGATATATGGAAGCAACAAAATAATTTCAAAGTACATAATTAAGTTCATAAAATAGTCAAAAACATGTAAATGTGTGAGTGTCAGTCTTATACTATAAAAAATTACTACCTTAATTTGAATCAAAAATTTGTCTTAAATAAATTATATCCAAATTTGATGAAATGGCTCTACTCTGGAGTCCAGGAGAGCAAAGGTTTAATTTTACAATGCTTCTGCGTAGTCAATGTTTTGTGTTGCTTCATTGTCTGAGCTGGTACAGAAATTATTGCCTGTTCTGCCTGCTTTAGAATGCAACAAATAATAGTAAGCATTAAATGGCATAGTTGGAGCATTAAATGGCGAACACAAGGGGGGGGTGTCCTCAGGTCCGGACCCCCCAAAAGTTCTTCGTTTTTTTATTGATTGCAATTCAATATTTATAGTATGTAAATATAGTTAAAAATTTGTTTTTAATAATTAATTTTATTAACTAAGGCTAATTATTTATTCAATGATTAATTTTTTACTGTTTTTTTCCCCGAATATCGACAAAATCAAAAGAATATCTTGGGCTGCGTATTGGGGCATGATACGAGGATGGAGGACTTCTGACCCTGGACCTCCCCCTTGAAAAATTTATACAGCGGGAAGCAATCCATGTCTAGATCTAAACTGCTAAATTTTAAAGATATGTCCTTAACTTTGTTGATAACGTTTGCGAATAGTAAAAATCTTCAATTAATATCAACGCTTTGTCGAAGATTTATGATGTGAAATCCATGTTCATATTTGAAGTTTCCTTGCGTATTCAATGCAAAATATCTTTAACCATGTTTGACTTATCTTTCTTCCCTAAGTCTGTTGGAGATTAAAGAGAGCAGGCACGGGCAATGCACAAACTTGCGTAAACTTGATGTAGTAGTGACATGTTTCTCCCAACTTTAATTATGCATCCCAGTGTCTGATACATTTTGAATGTAGAAAGTCACCAAATTTTTTGAGATACATTGCATTGATATTGTGTAAGATAGAGAGCTATGTCTTTTACGATAGTGTCGATTTTATGTGAGTACATTTAATTTTTCCATTGTTCTTCATATTTTTCTTCGATTTTTTTTCTTATTTCTTGTTGCAATTGGTGGGAATTCGGTTGCGTCAATTAATTTTCATTCAAATTCAAACTATATAGGGAGATTGACCTCTTAGAAGTGATTTGTTCAAGTGGAATGAAATATTATGTTTCACATTGCGTCAAAATTAAGCGGTGTTGATTGATTGATGTTTAAAGTTAAATATTTTGTTAGTATTTTTAATTTTTGCCCATTTTATAATGTCTTACTATTTTATATGTTTTAAATTTAACTTTCCTATTTTTAAGTCAATCAGTTCCCGCTGTGTGTTACATTTTAAATGTAGGTGGTCGCTTTAATTATACTTAGCCACAGCAACACGTGGTAGGGTACAGCTAGTATATATATATATATATATATATATATATATATATATATATATATATATATTGTGTGTGTGTGTGTGTGTGGCGTGCATATATACAGAATAAATATAAGAAATATTGTACTAATTAAATATCCTACAGAACACACAGAGAAATTAGAAATTCTGAAACCGATAAACAAGATCAAGTGACAAATTTATAAGTCAATTAAACAAAATGAAAAACTAACATGTTTATTGAAGCTGTCACCAGCTTAGTGCAGGGAAGTAGGGTTAAACATTTTTCATATGATCCTAATTTTTCCTTTCAGCAGAAATCGTTTAAGAAAAAATCGAAGGAGCCAAACCAAGACTGAAAAACAGGCCCAAAAAAGTTTCGCAAATGTTTACAATATCTATGAAATGAAATCGAAAATGTAGCATAAGGAAAACACTGCATCGTATATCGAACGAATCATAGTTTGAAATGTCAAAGACAATCTTCGTTGGAATATCGCAAGTTACTTATTTTTAGGTTGTGTTGCTCCTGGTTGTGTTGCTCCTTTGGCTTGATATTTAGCTCACAGTCCTAATCCTCTTACCAGAAATAATGTTTCTAACATATCACTCATAATACTGCCTCGAAGGTCTTATTTTTGTCTGATGAGTTGCTGAAATCCCTTTTAAAAATTTCAGAAGACGATTTGGATTTTTCAGAAGTCTGAGGCATTCTGTTTCTGCGCTTGCGATGAATCCCTAGGCCAGTATATAGTCTATGAAGAATGATAGAGTATTTCCATTGGTCACTAATTAATTTTGCACAAATTTATTTTTTCTAATGATAACGGAGAGCCAACTTATTACAGAAATATTATGTAATCAATGCACTTTATTATTTACAATGTATTTCATTATTATTTAATAACATATGTATAAAGCGGGAAAGTCTCCATCCTAAAACCCAAATCTACGCAATCTATGCAAAATTTTTTCCATAAAAGAGAAGAAAAAAATTAAAAGACTAGTGATCCTAATTTTACGGACTGTTATTATCATCTCTATCTAAAATTGTAGACTTTTAAAAAACAAACATAGGAACAGAACATGAATGGAACGCGTAGGCCCAGCTATTTCGTGTGCTATTTGACAAATTCCATTCATCCGGAAAATGTTGTGCGTACAGTGCATGGACAAATCAGTTATGTACCATAAAATCTGGAGTATAACGCTCAATTTATACTCAAGAAATGAGATTGAACTTTGCGGAAGCGCGTTATACGCCGTTATAAATATATAACTTAGAAGTGGGTTTATTCATATTTTACGACAACAGAGGAAGGCAATTTTAGGAAAAAAACGCGAATAATTATTTCAATTGGTGGTAACTCAGAAAATAATGTGAATTTTTCAAAAAATTCTAGTTGAGCCTCTGTAGAGAGGTTTGAGCTATATGCAAGCAAAATATTATTATAATAGAAGCATTTCGCACCAAAGGAGAACATTTAGAAAAAAGATTATTCTAATTTATCTTTTTGCCAAAATATTATATTGAAATAAATTTTTTTTGTCAAAATGTCCTTAAAACAGTTTTATGCATGTATTCTAATCTGAGTGATACTAAATATCATGAAAGTTATCCATTTATGCGCTTTTTTTTAAAATCATGGTTCCGAACGTAGTCGGATACCTTAAAGGGTTGTAGATCTAGAATATATATATGATATTTTTCAAGAATTGCGATAATATCTCGAAAAAATGATTTCAAAATATTAAAGCATTGCACTAGCACAATTCCGATTCTTCCATAAGAAAGAGATGCGCGTTATATACGCCGAATATACTTAAAAACTAAATCTACTTACCACTACAGTATTTGAGTTTATATATGCAAAATATGCATGATTTAAAATATGACTATATATTTATGTAATGAAACGTAAAATAAAATGACATGATATTTTTTATACATAAATCGAGCTTTTTTTAAAAAAAATATTATTATATTTCTTTACCTGCAAAGTATTGATTAGGAAGTTTTAAGCGGGTAGATTATTTTAGTTATTTAAGGTATATGATTACCCAAAATTCGTCGTTATGGTGAAAATATTTGAAACTTTCTTATGCTTTTATTTTATAGCCCATACATTTAAGATTAAAAAAGAAACACTCTATTTTTGTTTCTACGATGTTTAGAAGCAAAGGTATAGCATAATTAGTAAAACGGAAATGAAGTTTACAAAACCGGAAATAGATCCCTACACAGAATATTTTTAAGATATTGAACTGAAATTTTCAGAACATTTTTTTATTTAGTTGTATCTGTGTTACGAATGAAAATCTAATCTATGTGTATAAACTTATGTATTTTAATGCTTTTTCATGAAAAAAAATCCTTATTTTCTTAAAAAAAAAGAGTTTTTGCATAAAATTTGGCATAATTAAAATATTTTCAAAGTATATTGCAAATCTTTTAATTCCTAATACATATAAAGATGTTATTTATGTACTGTATAAATATTACTTGAATGCATTTAATAAAATTTTGTGTAAAATATCGCAACTGCAATTTTTTATTAAAATTTCACTAAAAACGACAATTGTTATAGTATATAACAGTAAAAGGTTCAAAAAAGTCCGAATTAGTTAAACATGAAGCTAAAGAGAGCTTGACCTATAAATATGGTGAGCTTAAAAATTGTGCAATTAGTAGAAAATTTTTTATACTGTATAAAAATCTTTTAATGCATTTGAGAAACTATGTTTTTCGATTTTTTTGCTTCACGGTAAAGTTTACTAAAAGATTTATTTTTAAGATACTGAATTAAAATTTTTCAGTAAATAATTTTATTAGTTTTATCTGTACTATAGATTATAGTCTATCTGTATGTATTTATGTATTTTATTAAACTTTTTGTGAGAAAATAACGTTAGTATTTTTTTTAAAAAAAATTGAGTACTCTTGCATAAAAAATATGACTTATTTCAAAATCGTTCATAAGTATTACAAATCTTACAGCTCTAAGCACAGATAATGATGTTATGTATGTTCTGTATAAATATTATTCGAATATATTAATAAGAATTTTCAATACAAGGTTTACCGTAACTGCAATTTTTCACTAAAATATCACTAAAAATTTTCAGTACATCCAGAATTAATTTTGTTGAAGTTGTAATTTAATTCCTGATTTTATGCCCCATTTCAAATAAAAAAGTATTTATTTATTTGAAAATTTATATACTTAAAAAAAAGTGATCTGATGGTAGGTAATCACATACTTTAATACATTTCAAAAATCATAACAAATGAAGCTCTTGCGTATACTGTAGAATGCTCTCAATTTTCTAATTTCAATTTACAAGTGTTTCTTATGTCATTAACTTGTGCTTCAACCTATAATTTTTTTACCAATATCTCGGAATCTACAGAAGTTGAAATATATCTTCAAATTGAGGCATGCCAAACCCGCGGGCCATGGACCGCATGCGGCCCAATTGAAGTTTCTGTCTATATTATTTTAGACATTTGGACTACAGACGGTTGAAACGAAAGTATCGTGTTTTGACCCACCCCCACCTCTCCCCGTGCAGTTTTTACCGAAATAATTTTTTCCTTCATTTAACTTCCAAGCATTTGTGTAATAACAGGTGTTGATGGATGAAGGAAAGTAGATGAGCTTGGGTGTGTTATTCATCTTTCAACGAGAACTTCGTTAAGAGTGAGTAAGTGTATTTAGTTCTATTTGTCAGAGAAATAATTTATGTCTATATTTTTTTAAGTTCAGATTAGTAGTCTTTTTCTTGTTTTATTTGGCAATGAAAGAATCTGATGATGGATTTAATGAGTGGCCTCAGGACTGTCAGACCAGCTAGTACAAATGTAAGATAATTACGGCAGCAGAATAAAAATGTTTAATATTTTAACCTTTTGAAATTATGTAACTTTTTCATTTTATGATATACATTTAATTACGGTGCAATAATTGATATCATAGAATAAGAAACTAAACATTTGGCTATTTGGCAGAAAAAAAAACTTTTTTGACAAACAGTGTAATAATTACAAAGCTGTTCTTCTTTACTTAATTGCTTTTTTGCATTTGAAATAAAATTTTTGAAAATCTAAATCAATTTTATGCAAACATACTGTCACACAAGTATAAAATGTGAATATGTTACGCCCATAGTTGATATACTACATAGCCTCAGATGACAGCATAAATCTACTGTAAATAAGAACCTTGTAGGTTAAGAGATATTTTTCCACCAACAAGTGCAATCGGTCGACTTTCAACTTTGTTGTCATTGAGATCCAGTAAAAGGTATACTTGGTGTTTTTTGATCATATTAATAATTGAATGTTGATCATATCATATTTTAAATGCTGTACGATAGTAAAATATTTTGAATATTTTTTTATATGTGCGGCCCACCTCAGTTTAGTAAATTTTTACGTGGCCCACCAACCGATTTGGGTTGGGCACCCCTGTTCTAAATGATTCATTTGAAGTAATAACCTTGAGAAAAATTGTAGATGTTGGTTTTAATTAAAGAAAAATAATGAGCGAATAAATATTTGAACAGAAATTGAAATAAATAAAGAAATGATACTTTTCTTCTTTTCTAAATGAATTCGTTTTTCAATAATTTGGGTTGTAATTTTCATACGTTAAGCAACAATGAATTGATAGCATTAGGATACAATATACTTTTCAAAAAAATATTAGAATGCGTGTATCTCAAACTTGATAAAATCTAAAAAAAACTTTGATTTAGTCTCAAAAATGGTTCAAATAATTTTAATTAACGTTAACATAAAGCAAAAACCTGAAATACATGTTTCAATATTTCAGTTGCCGAGGCCAATATGCAAAACTTGAATGTAAATAATACTCCTAATCAGCAATTCGTTAATTAAAGATTGTTTACTGTCCTGTTTTTCATTTTTACTTTTTTTTCATGAATTACCATTTACTTCCCATTAAATTCCATTTTTACGTTCTCAAACATTTTCTGAAAGTTATATTGGGTTATAAATTTCTTAATTTATGATGTACTCAGATTATTTTCGTTGCATTTAAATCAATCAAAATTGAGAATAATAAAAGAGCCCTTAGTTATTTTACTACGTAGTTCATAAAATACATGACGCAACCGAAAGATCCACCATTTAATAATGGCTTTAAAAAGTCAAAATTAATGCTTGTATTTTATGCCTCCAAGATATATCCGTCTGTCTTTTTTTTTAAATGTTTCCTTAAAAAGAAAATTTATATATACTATAAAACTTAGATAAAGTGTGTGTTTTATGATAAACTGTATGTAAAGATGAGAACCCTAATTTATGTAAACAAAGATTCTTATGAAGTATATTATTAGCCATAAATACTTTTTGAAAGTAAACAGCAAAAAGCAATTATAAAAGTTATACTGGAATAATTGTAAGTTATAATATGTTTTTTTAATCTGTGGTAATAATATAAGTTTCTTCTCTCTGAAATGATGATAAAAATTACCTTGATGAAAAAAAGCCATTAACTGCCGATTAAAAGTTATGCAATTCCATCCGCAGTGCAACCGTTTTTCACATAGGCGCGAGCATGCGGTGTATTTCGGGGAAAATATATATTGAATAAATAAACACTAATCCGTTTTATTGAAATAAGGAAATACTTTGAAAACACTGCTATTGCATTCCAAAGCTTTCGGAATATAATTTTACTAATAGTAGCGCAAATAAAGAACCGTATTTCGGAAAGACTTATATATACGTCTGAGGCAGTTAACAAACTAGCTGAGAAAGACGTATATATTCGCCAGTTGTCTCTTAAGGGTTTACATATTTTTTTCTTATTTCTGTTTTTAAATATAAGCTTGGTGAACAAAGAAAAAGAAAATGTCAAAACTTGTAAGTTTTTAGTTCCTAGTGAAATTTTACGTTACGATCAATTATTTTTATATAAATTTTATCAAATTTAAATTCATCAATTTAAACAGAAATCATCAATATCGTTACACATATTTATGTGTGTTATGCGCATAAAATACGATCTGAAATAAAATATTGGTAGAGGGTTGAAACAATTGTTCGTTGTTCATGCTATTCTTGTAGAATACCATGAACAGTGGTAGTAGCAGCAACTGCGTAGCAGAACGTGTGGTTCATGCACGAAGGGCCCCAACACACTTTTCGATTACGGTCCACAACCTCTTTCGTGGCCGCTGGAGCCTGGAGCCAAGGTAATGGACTAGTGACCGGCGTGTAATGAGTTAAATTCTGGTGCCGCTAAAGACCCTCCAATAGGGGGAGTCATGCATGTTAAATCTGACGAGAGCTCAAACGTCCTCCCATTGGTGTTGTGGTAGTTAGGAGAGGGGGTGCAGGCTCAGGTGTCATCTTCGTCACTTGACCATGGTTCAAAATTACGAGAACCGTCGCCAAACGCTCTCGTGTAGCTGATCCATGAGAAGTTAATTTACACTCACTCATTCACCAACAGCTACATCCATGTTACATATCCTGAGAGGTGGATTTAACGCGTCGGACCTATTTCTTAGAATCCACGCTCCCCGAACCTTAATCCCTTAGATGTTTTCTTGGACAACCTGAAATCACTTGTGTATTAGACTCCAGTGGCTACAGTGGATGACCTCATGGCCCGGATCGTCGTCGTTTCAGCAGCTAACATCGCCAGCATTCCAGATTTGCATGAACACGCCCGACAGTTTTGGCCTGTTGGTGTCGGCCCTGCTATGACGTATGAGGCCGCAACTTTGAGCGGTTCTTGGGACAATCACTTGTCGTTACATTTTTCACGTCGAACTGTGATTCATTGTCTGTATTGTAAACATGCTTTTTGTATGGAATAAAAATATTTCTTACCTCTTTTCTTACCTTTTCATTCCACTCGATATCACACCATTCATAAATGTTTATGCGAATTACTCCTACAAAGCGTAGTTTGTGACGCCCTTTTCTACAGCGATTTGTCATCCCAATGCTGCCTACTGTAACCCGTTGAATTTGTCGGTTGAATTTGGCAACACCCTGTATTTACTGTAAGTTTAACGGAGTCTGTCTGAATTTCCTAAGAAATAAGTTCTGTTCTATTCACTCGAAGAAACGAAGAACACACTTTTAGGTCTGTCATTTGCAAAATATATAATCTTGCACTTATATGCATTTTCCCCCTTGATGGTTTTTTAGAAGATTCATAGGCTGCGCAGTATCAAGGAACACAATATGTCAAATTAAAATGTTCTATTACTTCATATCGACCGAAAATGACATAAAACGAAGATTGGATTTCACACGTTATCCGAAAGAAGGTAAAAGTATACTAATATTTCTCTGAGTCTTAAATCCGGGTTTGAGTCCAAATATTTTTTTCATTAATTTAATATTAATGTAAATACGTATGCCAATATATTCCTACTTTAAGATAAAACCGATTTTTAAGGAAATTAATACATACTGAATAATCTATACTTCATTTGCAATGTATGGAAGGAAATAAGTATTGGTGGGAGGCCAGGAATTGTCTCTTGCCTTAGAAATTGTCCCTTGCTTTCTAGAAATTTTTATACGAGTCCCCCTTGACCGGATGTGGTGAAATTCCTTCGGTGGGGAGTGTCAAAGTATTCCCGCGCTTTTCTGTGTTCAGTGAAGGCATAAGTTTCACGACTTGTAGATTTGCGCGGCGGGGTGTGTCCAATCAGATGCGAAATTCAAGGGACGGCAAATAGTCCGGCTCCAGGATTTTGGAGTGCTGGGGTTCAGAATAAAAGGGAACGCACCCGAATTTTCAGGAGAGGCTCTCTTCTAAAATTACAGCATTCAGATGAACCAAGCATAGCTAAAATCGCCTCCGGGACTACCCGGAGCCACCATGCACTCATCTCCTCAAAGCTAAGTTTCTTTCATTATTTTTTTGTAAAACTTAAATTTTTACTTGTGCATCAATAAATTTAACTGTATCTTAAGCGTAACGAGTCATTAATTAAGAAAACTTTATTTTATTTAACATTGGTCATGATGCGATTTACGAATACCAAACCTGGGTTACTTTAACCAATTAATAACGATAAGACTTTGCATCAGTATGCTATGTAGAAATCAAATATCCTTGAACTATACTTGAGTTTCCATTATAGATGTCTCCAAATTCGATGGCGAAAAATTTTTCGTCTCATTCATATGGTATATGCAGACAATTTATATCCTTATCTTCACTCTCAAATCCTCTTTTACTCAAACACTTCTTTATCAGTATCTATCTAAATACATTTATTTATAATCTCTTAAATAAGCAAATGGATGCGGGAACTGCAAGGAAAACAGTAAATCTCTCAGAGTAGCTTTCAAAGGTCTGTATTTATATTAGTAGCATTGGAGGAGCTTAAAATATCACTAATATTTTATTATATTACTTTTTCTTATGAAGTATGGTAAGTAAATTTATAACAAAAATTTATTTCATTCAGGAATGCAAAGACATTTCTTGTTTTGTTTTTTTCAAATTTGCAATCATTATGTGAATCAGATTGTATTTTAGTCCATACTGCTATTTAAAATTGTGCTAAAAGTGTAAAATAACTTTGAGTTTAAGAATCTATATTTTTAATGAACTAAAATAATTAATGTAATAAGATAACTATACGTTATATCAATTCATGCAATGGTGTGAAAAATTAAGAGACAAATATATTTTCATAGATTTTTGGAAAACTACTGCACCAATTCAAATGAATTTTAAAATGATGATACTTATAAATAGTAACAAAAAGAGGTTAATCTAAATAATGGTTCTGGCAAATGATTATGATTTATGTATATGGAAGTATGATAATCCCAGACCTTTACTGGAAGATAGAATTTGTGAAATGTTTTTTACCCCTAATAGCAATGCAGCTCTCACAGCCAAAACCTGTGATATTTACAAAAGTGATTATATGAGGTTTTATGACAAAAACCATTTCTCTACCAATGTTTTATATATATATCTCTGAAAATATTCTAGTATGGACTAGCAACTATGGAGATTATCTCAGACATGATTGCGTGATTGTAGTTTAAAAATCTGGATCGACACATGCATACACTCTATTCTCTGAATAATCTTAATCATAAGGCATTCGTCGATCCACCGAGTCTTGTGTAGTTGAACGTTATAAAAAGTAAACTGGGAGTTGATTACTCCCCCTGAAGAGCCTCACACAAGTCTTTTAGACATACTTATATATTAGAACAGTTAAGATGGTCCCCTGATAAAAGGTTCAACTCAATACATCTGCCCAACATCCCAATGATCTAGACCATAACAACACATTTAAAGTGCCTTATTTCTATAATGTTGGTGGGTCCTGGCATCTTTGCATGGAGAATCAGTGTTCAGACATAATATGGATTCATCAGTGAAGAGAACACAGCTAATTTGGTCCAGCCTCCAAGGAAAATGTTATCCGTACTATGTTTTGTAAGCTTTGATGTGACCAAGAATTAGTGGAATGTAGATTCTTTAGTCTCCTGAAATAAAACGTAACTTTATCAAGTCTTCGGTAAGCAGTACCCCACTAAACAGTGAATCTGACTTAGTGAAACCCTCCTGCTCACCACTGGTACGCAGCTAAGAGTTCTGATCTATCTCTATAGTGCGCCAAGGGCTCTTCAGACCGCCTTGGCGCACTTTAGAAGTTGTCACACTTACGTGGTATAAACTCTGTGCAGAATAGAAAGTCTTCCTTTACCAGTCCCTGTTCTCTCCTTGCTAATTCAGCTCATTTTCTGGACTGCTGGGGCATTTCCCTAAGACAGTTGTTTTGATATCAAGACCTGGCTTGTGAAAGTCTTATGCGGAAAGAGTGAATGGACTTGGTGTAGGCTTACCAGCTCTGAGGACATTTAAAACAACATCACTGAACAATACCACTGAGGTACCACATATAATAAAAAGCTAATTTGCTAATTGATGAGAATTATCATCCTCCTATTGTGCCCTGCAGTTTAAACCAAAGCATTCTGATTTGTAGGGATTTTTGAGTGCTTTATAACTGGTCTTCAGGATATTATTCTAATGTCCTGGAATTTGTTCAAAAATCTAGAAACCCCATGTTTTTGAGCTTGGATACTTCGCACCATCTTGAAAGATGGAGGCAATATCTAAGAAAACAAAAGGTTAGTTTCATGAAGGAAACCGAGGGAAACAATGTGTCATAAATTTTAAGGGATAATTCTCATAATTTTGAACAATGGCGGAATTTTAGCGAGTTCATTGTTCCAATAACTGTTACAACTAAGATACTAATAGAAGAGTTTAAAGTTTAACTCAACTGACATACAGAAATCTCCAATAGTCCGTTTCAAAAAGAAACTCTTTGGTGAAATTAAAGTTAAAATTTATAATTCTGTTTGAACAACAATGTTCTTGAAGATTATAGAAATAAAACCACTTAAAAAACCAAAACATTTTTATAGTATAATACAAGTTTATTAAAGCTAACATTCACTTATTTTCCATGTAAACAATGACACTATTTCATTATTTTTTTCAGGATCAATGATTTTTGCATTCATTTTTCATAAATTATTAATATCAATTTTGATATTCGATTTATGTTTACTTTTAAATACATTATAATTTTTTTTTGAAAATATTTATAAATTTTTCCTACTGTAAAATATAGTTAGTTTTGCTCCTGTTGTTATAGTTTAAACTTTATATTATAGAAAAACACTTATCTAAGAGCATTGACAAATTTATTTAACTGCATCATGGCATTAAAAAATGTATATTCCTTATGCTTTGCACTTTTAACATTGGATTTTTTCATAAGGAAAGATCTGATAGAAACGTCAGATGAATAAAAAAACGCTCGAAAAATAATTTCAATCACAATAATTTCTGCATTATTTTTGTCTTTTTATGTAAAAATCACTTTTGAAAGATAAATAACGTTAAGATAGAATTGAATTCAAATTGAGATCGTCTTAATTCTTTTAGATTTAATTTACTCCTCTTTTTAATTGAATAGTTTTTTTTTTCTGTGATGAATTCTTTTAGAGATTTCTTATTAATGTAGCAAATAATTTACCTTTTTCCACAATTCATTTTTGTAAAAAAAATTTCAATGCACATCAGATTATTTTAATGTTGAACTGAAATAAAAATTATGCTGAAAAGTATTTAAAATTATATCAGCTGAAATTTCTCTAAATAATTTGAAATTAAAATCTATGACATTTTAATTCCTCGTAAAAGGTTAAATAAAAAATCAAGGCTAAAAATTGCATCGACATACTATATAATTTGTATACTCTGCCTTTGAACTTTTCTCTCTTTCTATGCCATAAGTAGAATAAGAGGGAAAAATTCTTTCACTTCCAGTCTTGACAATGCTTATCAATTCTTGAAAATGCCCCTGTGTTTCATATTCCAACCCGTAGACGAAAAGCCCCACACACGTCATACCGCATCATTCACATTCAGTACCACGGCAAAATAGGATGAAACAACTGAGTTCTCGGAATACCTCAAACAATATTTTTTGTGGAGAAAATGCGTGCTGCTGCAATGCTTCAAAATGGTAGTCATTTTTGTGCCTTTTTCAACATTGTGCCATACAGGAAGGGTGAATATTCTATTTTGTCCCTTCAATATAGTTTAGGTAGCATTTTCAAACCAACAGGCTCTTTACAAATAAAAGAAATTACATAAATAATTGCATGATAACATTTTTACTACTTTGCTAATGTTAATATAATGTATTGATGGAGGTCCACACCTATGTGACGACCTGTTTTATAAGCATTCTATGGGAATTTCTTTTTGACGACCAGTAAAAAGATAGATTTTTTAAGTTTTTTATCATTTATACTTATATGCATTTTAAGAGTATGTATGTAAAAGTTTAGCGAACAACATCCAACAGAATGTGAGCTATAGCGCTCTGAACACACCCACCTCGAAAAAATTAACGCTCACTTCCTCCACGATTCCGGCTGATCGGCTTATCAGAAAAAAAATTACGGCGTTTTAATCTATACACTTAAATGCTCAGAAGGGACTATACTCAATTAAAAATATCAAAAGTTGGATTTTAGATAGACCTCTGAAGAAAAGGCTTCGAATTTCATGTGTTTTTTTTTATGTTTTTGATATAAAAAATAGAAATATTTTGAATTTTGGAATGATCGTAGTCCATTCGGTGTGTATATATATGCTGAGTCTATTCTATAAATTTGAAGCTATTCAGTCAAACAATTTTTGTGATATGTTGGGTGAGTGAGTGAGTGTTTGGTTTAATGGCACAAGAGCCAATTTTGGCTATGCTGCGCCAAACATTTGTTAAAAACAGTTTTAATATATCCCATAAAACATTTTGAAAACTTTAAAAAATTAAAATACAAATTTTAAAACCGTTTCAATTGTGATATGTTGGAGGAAATGTTTGAAAAACGATTAAAACAATGAAAATCTTAACTTAGCTCTCCGAACAGCTGCTCTTATAACACCTGTTTCTTTATAACGACTTCAAATTTTCAAAACTCACTCTACCACTGTATTCTAGATATTTAGGGAAGCAATTTAGGTAAAAAAATCGATTTTTTGAACGTATCACATGGTTGAACCCTCGTATGCACCTTCTTATATTGACAAAGTACAAACCTTTCAAATACCAAAACCAATATTTTTAATTGACATCTGGTTTCACTATGTATGACAGCGTTTCTCAAACTGTGGGAGCGCCTCCCTTGGGGACGTGATAACCCGAAGAGGGAGGTGAGAGCATGCCGAAAATAAAAGATTTTAAAAATTACAAATTTGTTGAAGGGAAGCAAAACAAAATACATTCTGACATAATAAAAAATTAAAAGTACGCATTTACACTGATATACTTATAAAATGTATCAGTACTGAAAAATGTATTTAAAAACTAATCTCTCAATACTAAGATGTATAAAAATTTAATAATTACTAATGACTCTCATAAGCTTGCCATACACAAAATTTAATACTTATCTTGATAATTTGTACGGTTTATGATTTAAATCGTATTGTAGCTTAATCACAAAGTACATTATTGTTGCATTCAATACATTGTTATTGTATGGTTGTTATACGAAGGCGGGCGAGATGAAAATTATGATTGAAAATTGGGTCTAAAGTATTGAAAGTTTGAGAATCACTGATATATGTTGTTGGGGTGTGACAGACAAAGGTGGTAGAAACATTTCTCCGTGTAATATTGATTCAAAGATTTTCGTATTATGGACAGATAAAAATGATCTTGATGTCTTCTTATTTCCATCCTATGAAACAAAATTGTTTGCGTAATGCTTTTTATGAAGCACCTTACTATTTTTGTAGATGGTAATGCTGAAAGTTTTTTTTGCATTCCCTGTAACGAGGAGTTAAGCGAAACAATATCCACTAAGTACGACATTCACGAATCGCAAGTAGTAAAATGGTTTACAAGGCATCGCAATGATAAGTCGGCAATTTGAAACTCTTTTAACAGTGAGATTTTTCTTTCAAATATTTATTAAGATAAAATTCCGCCCATCTTTTCACGTTTTAGTGACTACCAGAGCGTTTTGATTTCATTCCAATGGGGTTTTTTTTGTAGCGGAGATTCCTAAAACCCTAACTGATTATCGATGCATTTTATTTTTTTAAACACACAAAGAATACAATCACGCTGGTGTGAGAAATTTTTAAAAGTCTGCAGTTTCTTTTATCAATACAAGCAAAGCATTCCGTTTTTTAAAAAACTTTAAATTTTAACTAAATATTTTTATCTATATAACTTATATTGATTAGATGTACTTTTTGACACTAAGTTTTGTGCCAATAAATATATATGCATACAAAATATATATTTAGTATGTATTGTAAGATTGCTTTCTTGTTGTTATTTAATCCACCTGATTGACAATAACATCAGACAATAACACGGCCAAGATTTACGCCTGTCGTTATCCGCAGCTTTGAGCACCCTGCACGTGACAGTGCAATTTGCTCGATTCCACCTAGAATTTGAGGGAGAACACCCTGGATGTAGTCAGAGGCCTCCTACATCTGTTTCCCTTTCAACAACCTGACGAGAGTATGAAAAATATCTACATAATCAGTAATTTGTACTAAAAGGAGTTAAAATAAAGTACCTCTAAAAAAAACGCTCTCAAAGAGTAAATCCAGTATCTTGAATAGCTAGAATTTTACATTTTCCTAACATTTCTCTACCTGAAAATGTTTTTTGTATGCAAGAAAAGCAATAAGAAGCCTAACTTTCAGAGAAACGTTTTACTCTCTGTATACTGTGACAAAATGAGCCCACGTTTTGAAGTACAATATCATGTAATTCGTAACATAAATCAAAACTTTTTCATTATCACCATGTTTTTTCATCGAATTATTTTTTCAAGATTTTTATTATAATTGGGGATAAAAATTAGAATTACTTTGTCTTCAAGGGTAGAATTATATGTGCTGAGCTTTTGTGCCAATAAGTGTTTATAATACAGCGCGTTGTCGAATTCAACTGACAAATTTAGAGAGTGAAAGTAGGTAGCATGGGAACGGCAAATCACTGTGGAACATTAGTAGCAAACCGCATTTAGTTGGTGAAAATAGCGAAAAGTAGTCGTCGATAATACAAGGAGCCAGATGGGGGGGGATGCTAAGATATATGTATATTGCCCGAAAGCCCCAAAGGCGCGAAATTCCGTGTTTTTTTCATACAGACCATCCTACCGGATATGCTGCCCACTGCATACTAAAATGTGTGGCTGATGTATGATGGTGCCCCAGCACATTTTCCAATTGTGGTGCTTCATTCTACATATCATGGGAGGTGACTTGAAACCGGTGAACATGTTGATTGCCATCGACGCTTCCCAGACCTCAATCCCTTGGATGTTTTTCTCTGTGGCCACCTGAAATTCCTTTCCAGTAGATGCCAGTGTCCACAATGTAGGATCTCACGTTACTGATCGCCGTCGCCAGCGCATTGGCGACGGCTATCAAATACATAACCTTGTCCATCGGTGTGTCGGTTGTGCTATGACCTACGAACAATTCCTGTGATAATCGCTTATCGTTGCATTTTTAGGATGCATTGTTCGTTTGTAAACATGCTTTACATCTAATAAAGCTATTTCGTACCTGCTATTCATAACTGCTTTTGCGAATCACACCTACTAAACGTGGTTTGCGACCCCATGTTCCATGGTGATTTTTCGTCCCCATTCTGCCTCCTATCACCTCTTTGAATTTTTTGGTCCTATTTGCATCTCCGTGTATACAATGTATATTCATTCCATCATTTGATGCCAGTGTTCATTAATTTGAGAAATAAGTGTTACAAATAATAAAAAAAAAAAATATCAAGACTTTCTTTTTAGGAAAATTTTGCCTGGTAGGTATTAACATGTTTGAATGTATTGTTATTGATTTTTACCGTAATATAGTGCATATTATCAACGTTGTTACAAAATTTATTCAAAGTATTATTTTGAATTTTTGATAGATATTAATAGTCTCTTCTATCCAATAGTGTACTTAATTGTTTTGCAAAAAAAAATTACTCTTTATAATGAAAAATAGATGAAGATTATTAGAATATCAAATCAAAAGGGATTTCAAAGGATTCCTTATCATTATCTTTATTTGAAGGATGCAAATATTTGCTTACGGAAATTATTTGTTTCAGTATTTTTATTCGATTTAAAATAATAAATTCATTTCTCTTAAAAAATCTATTTCAAACAGTTTGTTTAATTTATACATGACAATTTACATATTTATTTTATTTCAACAAAAGTACATGCCATGCATTAATACAAAATAGTCAAGTATTTTTGTTTAAAATGTATTAATTTTTGTATAGAATGCATCTTTTGTTTGTATGCTGTACAATTCATGATATTTTCAATAATAGGAAGAATGAAAGCCATTAGCGCAAACGAGTCTATTTATTTTTATACACACCATATATATTAATTAACTATAATTAGTAAGTTTCTAAATAAATAAAGATTTATTTATGTATTTTGTCATTTCTTAAATAAAATATGAGTAATTCCATCTAAAAGTGTTATTATGAAAGGCAATCCAGCTTTTTTGTATTTAAACTTCTAGGAAAAACGATAACTAAAATCAATCAAATTGTACCTATTATTTCATCATTTTGAGTAGTTATCACAAATAATAAGCAGTAGAAAAAATTTCATTCATATATTATGAGATAAAAAAATTTAAATGGTAAAAGGGGTTTACATTCATAACAAATTTATAAAATTCTGTGAATGAAAACCAATTTGTGACGGAATAATTAAAAAACATAATACTTAAAATGAATGCAAAATTTGAGTATTAAAATTTTTTATCAGAAAGCATGCAAAAACATCTTTATTAAAACATTTTTCTTTCTTTACAAAATACATTCTTATATATACTAATTAAAATGCATATTCACAATTATAAATGCAATAATTTAGTCATTGACTTAAAATATAAAATTATTCAAAACTGCTGCTTTCCAAGCATATTTATTTATTTATTCCCAATCTTACATCACTTTAATACTTTAAAATAATACTGTGTCGTCCAATAAATTGTTTCAAACACACAGCCACTCTCGTTTTAGCTTATTCGGAGAGATTTGTCAATCCAATCAGCGCGAAGAGAACACGAACTGATCTTAAGGAAGCTCCTCATCATCGAATCGTTCTCTGGGAGCTAATTTTAACTGCATCGTTTAAATGCGAGGCCACTTGCACCAGAACCTTGCAATTTCCAGTCACGAACAGAGCCAGGAAGAGCACATTACCCGGCCAATTCTCACTGGGATAACCCAGGAATCGTGTGAAAAGGCAGGTAAACATATTTTTCAGAGGAAGAATTTTAACAAGTAATTGCCTCATTCGATGGGGAATGACGCCTGAGGAGAATTTGCTTAAAGCTTCTGCAGTAAGCAATGAGAATTGTTAAATCTTTTTAATGGTGGGAGGCGGGTTTGAAGTTTTGAAATGAATGTGGAGAGAATCGATTGTTGGGATTAAGAGGATGGTAGTTCTATTCGTGTTTGTTTTTCTTCAGTATTTCTCACTTATTTATGAGATTAGAGGCAGAAAAACTTGGATTTAAAGATTACATCTATTATGTGATTAAACTTAAGATTGAAAGAATTGTGAAACATTGTTACAGGAAATAAATTTATAATGTTTACAATTTTTTTTACAAAATAAGTATGAGCAGGTTATAATTTGAATCGTTAAAAGAAGTAAAGTAAAGATGTAACTGTGTGTGTTTTTGATCGAAAGGTTATGAAATGTTAAATGCACATGAATCAATATATGTTTAAAATATTAACATAAACATCGCATTATCAAAGAATATTTAACTCCTAAACGTTACGTGATTCACTCGCCAGAGCCACCGTTTTCCCCAAAGGCATGCCTATACGATTTATTACTCCGGAGAAAAAAAAAGCAAATTCTTCTCTGAGGTTGTTATATCCCCTCCGTTGGGGTTACCCTCTCTCCACTATCCACGCGACCTACTTCTGAGGGAATGAAAGGTGAACCACTAAACTGTGCAATAATAAAATCAGTTTATTATGATCTTAATTTATATACAATACAACAACAATACTAGTCTAAGGGGATAATGATCAATAGTGATGAGACGCAAAATGTATTACTGATGACTAGCGCACTTAACCACTGAATCTATCTTTATAGATTAATTCCTAAATAATATCCGCTCTATCCTTAAAGTTTAAATGAACAAGTTTGCCGCTATTTCCTGAGCAAACAGCTGCGGGCCGTAAAACATCAATTTATTTTTTGATCTGACTTGCTGTGGCTAAGACCATGCTCCTATGGTATTGGACTCACTTATAATTCACTGGACAGGCACTACTAAACTGGCTCAAAAATTAAAACTCTTCTCCTCGAACTTTATCTCACTTCACTTAGCTTACTTAGTGCTCAGAGCTTCACTTAGCGATAATCGCGAATGCCAACATTCCAATACATAGATTCTTAATATGCATAGACACGCCCTCTTCTTGGGTTGGTTAGAAAGAATTGTCGTTCTAGCCCCAAAGAAATCCCAAGAGGACAATTAGTAGAAGTACCGATAATGCCCCTTTACAAAGTAAGTAAATTCTTCGAAAGCAGTATCAAGTTCATTTTGTTGCATTCCAAAGCTTTAGGGATCGTTTTACTGACTGCAGCGCAAAGAACAGAATCGTATTTTGTACAGACATGTATATACGTCTGGGGCAGTTAATGTACTAATTGAGCAAGAAGTATATGTAAGTCCATGGCAGTTCAGGGTTTAATCAAAAGAAATTTAAAAAAAAAACAGTTGTGAAATAATGTAATTCCCCCCCCTTATAAATCCATTAATGCTATTTTATTACAATTGTTTCGTTTATATGAAATCTTCGTTCTCGTTTTGCTTACAATAAATTTTAATTTAACTGAAAGATACATAGAATGATTGATAGATAGAGAAAGCTTTACTTCTTTTTTTATTTATGGAATAATACACAAACAAATTTCAATATTTTTGATAAGAAAATAATGTCATATATTTTTTTAATTCATTTGCAATCTAATTTGTTATTTATTTGTATAAACTGGATGATACTGAGTAAACCACGTAAGTCTTGGTATAATTTCGAATATAAATACTTATAACGTTTTTCTAGTTGGGGTCGAAGGGGAAAAATAATTTAGAGTAAAACAATGCGTATTCAAAATCTTAGATAACACAAAAATATACAATTGCAAACCGAAATTGTTTTGATGTAGAAGGTTTCACTAAATCTAACAAAGAACCCTGCCAGCTCAACTATTTTTTTAGCATAAAATGATCTCATAGAATAGTAATTTTTTAATCCTTTTTTTTTTGAAAAAATAACTTAATTCGTTAGTCTTTATATTTTCTAAAATTTGTATAAACTTTTTCCAATGAAACTGAAGCCTTCTAATAAATTCTCAGCCACAATTCGATGTTTTGATTGAACTGGGTCTAAACACTCAAATTCTTCATTATTTTACTCATGCATTTCGATGAGCTCATCAATACTGTAGGAATGGATGTGCACATATTGTATCCCTCCTATGTTCCTCAATGACGTAATGCCAAGAGAGTGCCACCTATCTGACAAGGCGGTTCGAGGATAACGATTAAACTAGACTCGAATAGAACGATTGCGCGGAGACGACTGAGAGAGACGACGGCGAGGAGACGATGACGAGGGCGCGGGAACGAAACGCCTCGTGGAATCCAACGATCTAATGATGTTTCGATTACTTTTTACTAACTTTTAGCCCTCCCTTGTAAATAATTCCCCTTAATAAATGTATATTTAACTCAATCTGGCCGTTGTCACTCTCTATATGGGGGCTCGGCCTTTCCTTAACTTAAAATTCCTTAGAAAACCGAAGCAAAAGGACGATGACGATGCAAGAGAAGTGAATCTATTCAATGTGCTCTTCAATGTGTGTTTGAAGATTTTCTTCAATTTCAAGTGCTTTTACAAAAACTATGAGTAAGAAAGATCTAAACACACGAATCGTGCGTTGGGCCCTGAAGTTACAAGATTATGATTGCACCATTTTACATCGCTCTGGCTCACAAATGGCCCATGTCGACGCTTTAAGTAGAATACAGGTTTTAACAAATCAGTGTACTGATTCTATTGTGCATAGGATAAAATAATCTCAAGAGCTGGACCCACACATTCTTTCCATAAAAGCTCTTCTTCAAAATGGTCCATATGATAACTACTGTATTAAAATAATATGCTATATAAATTTATTGACGGTGCCGAAGTCCTTGTTATTCCCGACGAGATGCAGCATCACTTTATCAAAAATGCTCACGACAAAGGACATTTTTCAGTTAAGGAAACAGGGACATCATATACTTTCAAATAATCGATTTTTCAATTTTAGTTCTAAAAAATAGTGCTTATTTTTCTGAATCTAAAAATGTATAATACTTATATGTTTGTTGATAAAATAGTCCTAAAATATGAAAAATAAAAATGTAAATAAATGACCACGCCCCTTTTAACACGCCCCTTTGAACTTTAAATATGTAGTTTCCCCTGTGTTTTATCTATATTAACTTTTGATTGTTTTTCGTTTGAATGTTAACCCCGCTACTTTTTAGCTACGCTTGTGCGTGAGCTATTGTTCCAAGCTGTGTGACAAAATTTCTTACTTTAAATTTCGGTTTATGGCAATATTTTGAACCGAGTTCGTCTATTCCGAAGTTTCTTGTGGCATACAACTACTTAATTTTACATTAATTTTCGTAAGAAATATTTTTTTTTACTTATAATTATTAATATTCATAAGATTTTAAAAGTATCTTAACTTTTTTAAACGAGTAATTATGCCAAGAATAAAAAAATTTGGCAGAAGGAAGTATAGTAGCAATCATCATAAAAGTCTAAATCGACTGAAGAATTGCTTTTGAATTCCGTGGAAAGTGCTTCTAGGAGAAAAATTAAAATACCGGATTTACTAAAAGAACAAGATTCTCAAAATGTAAACATAATCGTTGAACTGGATTTATTATCTTCCCTTATGAAAAATCTCTTATGTTGTAAATATTGCTGTTCTTCAGAGAAAATTGAGCTGAGAGAAGATTTAAAAAGTCGTAGAGGTTTAGCTGTGAGTTTGGAAATAATTTGTCACAACTGTGGAGAATCGACGAGCACAATGTCATCAAAAATATCAAATAAATGTTATGATGTTAACCTAAGATTGACATATGGAATGAGAGCTATTGGAAAAGGTGGAGCTACTGCTCGAATATTCTGTGGGCTCATGAATTTGCCTCCACCACCTGCAAAGTTTGAACGCCATAATTCTTTGTTTTTAAATGTTTTAAAAACAATTAGTGAAGACTCCATGAATGCAGCTGTTCACGAAGCAGTCATAGCGAATGATAATAATTCAAATATAGCTGTGGCTGTGGATGGCACATGGCATAAAAGAGGCTATTCTTCATTGAATGGAGTTGTATGTGCTACGTCTCTGTTGAGAACGGAAAGGTTATCGACTTTGAAGCTCTCACAAAATATTGTTCTTCATGTAAGGGTAAAAAAAACCCATGTGAAAATTTGCTAAAAGTTACGAAGGATTCAGTGGGGAAATGGAATGTCGGGGGTATTAAGTATATTTCAGCGATCTGAAACATCACGAAAAGCATGTTATACGCAGTATCTTGGTGATGGGGACTCAAAAGGATTTCTTACTATAAAAGAAGCAAAAGCATATGGCGACACAGAAGTTGAAAAATTAGAATGTGTTGACCATGTGCAAAAAGCGTATGGGCACAAGGCTGAGAAGCATTCTAAATATGAGCAAAGGCATTAAGCTATCAGATGGGAAAAATATTTCGGGACGTGGACGGCTAACGCTTAAAGAAGTGGACTCAATCCAACATTATTATGGGCTAGCAATCCGTAAAAATTTGTCATCTATGGAGGACATGAAAAGAGCCATATGGGCTCTTTATTTTCATAAACTAAGTACTGAGGATAATCCTCAACACGCTTTGTGTCCTCTTGGTGAAGATAGCTGGTGCGGTTATAACCGTAGCATTGTTACGGGGGAATTTTATATTCACAAGCATTCTTTACCTGAGTCAATTTTATTGAAAGTGAAAAAAGTGTTTCGGGATCTCACAGGGAAGGACTTATTGAAAAAGTGCCTTCATGGAAGAACACAAAATCCCTATGAAAGTTTTAACAAATGTATTTGGGAGCGAATTCCTAAAACAGTTTTTGTTGGCATTGAAACTTTGAAATTTTTGGAGTTATGGATGCTGTAATTTGTTTTAACGATGGATATGTAAGTAGGATAAAAGTCTTTGAAGCTCTGGGCATTAAACCAGGATACAACACGGAACGTGCCTTACTTATAATTGATAACAAACGAATTTTTTGAGGCTGAACGTATAGTAAATAAAATGTCATTGGAAGCCAGAAATAAAAAGAAGATCTTTAAAAGGAAAATGGATAAATAGAATTTAGATGAAGAAAATGAATACCAAGCAGGGAAATATTAATCAAATCTATAATGTAAGGAGGAATTTTTTTTTTGTTAAGTTTTATTATATTTTTTTCTCGAATGTTTAATATTTTTAAATTTAGGTACACTTTGAAAAACTATTGTAGCATATTGTTTGAAACCTTTTATATATCTAAACAGGATACATGTGCATACAGTGAACAAAATATCCTTTAGTATGTGTCTAATTTTTTTGAAAATTGATTTTATATGTAAAAAAAAGAAAATTAAGATTTTCATAATTTTAAGGTTTTTATGATTATTTTTAAGAAATTATGCAATTAATTAGTTAAAAAACAGATTCATTATGTTTAATATGTTACTTTATATATATTTGTAAATTTGTTTGTATATTCAAAGAATATTTTTGTAAGAAATGGTACCTATACATGAAAATATGTATTACAAGATCTCGAAAATTATGTTCATGTTAACTAAAACAAAGGGATAAAAACATATGAATTTAAAATTACTTTTGTAACTCTAGAAAATGGTTAAGGATTATATTATTAGTCATATAAAAATAGGCAAGGAAATACTAATTAAGTGTATAATATGTGAAAATATTGTTTTTTTAGTTTCTTCACTTTTCTCAAAAGCATATTTTTTGCATTTAGGTACATTTTTAAAAAAAACTATTGCACTATATGATTCCTGATTTTTTTTTATACTTCTATACAAGATGCCTATGCATATAGTGAACCTAATTTTTTTTCTATTAAAATAGTGCCTAATTTTTTAAAAATTGTTTTATGCATAAAAAAAGCAGAGAAAAATAAAAAAATTCAAATTTCAAAGTTTCATAATTTTTAAAAGAAACTATACTAAAAATTTTACTAAAAAAGGGTTTCACTGTATTTTATGTATTGTTTTATATATGTGTAAAAAATATTTTGCATAGAAAAAGGATACTTTTTTAAAAAATGGTACCTAAACATAAGTATATATTACGAGTTCTCAAAAATTATGTATTACTTAAATTAAGTAGTAAAAAAAACTTTTGCAGTAAAAGTTATTTTTGTAGTTCTACAGAATAATTAAATTATCTTTATTATAGACATAAAAAATCTAAGCTCTATTGGAAATTTTTAAATGATATATGTCTCATAAACAAAGGTTCTTAATTTTGGCATTTTACTCTTTCGAGCATGTCCTGGTTCCCTTAAAAGAACTCTAGAACATATAAAAAATAAATATTTTATGCCACAACTTCAATCCAAAATTGAAAAATATATTTCTAATTGTGTAACATGTATATTGAAAAATAAAAAGTCTGATAAACAAGAAGGATTTCTCCATCCTCTTGTCAAAGATGATATACCTATAAATACATACAATATCGATCATCTTGGTCCTTTAGGAACTTCAAGTAAAAACTACAAATTCATTTTAGCTGTCATTGACTCTTTCACTAAATTTGTTTGGTTATACCCCACAAAAACTACATCTACTTCTGAGGTAATAAAAAAATTAGACATTCAAAAAACTACATTTGGAAATCCTCGTTTTCTTATCACCACTGATCGTGGAACTACTTTCACTTCTGACGAATTCCACACTTATTGTTCGGAACAAAAAATTACACTTCATCTTATTACTACAGGTTTGCCACGTGCTAATGGTCAAGTAGAACGCATTAATCGAACAATTATTCCTGTCTTATCTAAGATGTCAGAAGACGATCCCACGAAATGGTTCAAACATGTTCCTTCACTACAAGAAGTCTTAAACTCAACATTTCAACGAAGCATTAACACCACTCCTTTTGAATTACTCTTTGGAACACAAATCAATAACAAGACTGATTTGCGCATTCAACAATTAATCGACGAACAACTACAACTCGAAATTAATGAAAACAGAGAACTCCTACGTAAAAAAAGGGGCAAAAACGCAAATAATTAAAGTGCAAAATGAAAACAAAAAGTCTTATAATCTTCGACGAAAATCTCCTTATTTATATAGTGTTAAGGACTTAGTTGCTATTAAAAAAACGCAACAAGGACCTGGACAAAAACTCTGCAATAAATTTATCGGTCCATATAAAATAACACAAGTAAAACCTAACGATACCTACAACGTCGAAAAATGTGGAAATTTTGATGGCCCAACCAAAACAAGTACTTGTGCTGAATACTTGATACCATGGCCTAACAAATGAATGTTTCATTACGAACGAAAACTTTTACTTTAAAATTTTTTTTGACATTATCACCATACTCAAAATTGATTTGTATTGTTTGTCTTCTTTCCATCTGTATACCTATTTTTTTATTCTTTATTTTTAGTTTTGATTTTCTGATACATATTTGTCTGTTTTAATAATTGTTTTATTTGTAAGTTTATTTCCTCTAGCTTTTCAGTTTTGTTTCATGAAATTTTGAAATACACTGTATTTTACATGCGAGGACGCATGCTTGGTCATGATGGCCGATATAGGAATGGATGTGCACATATTGTATCCCTCCTATATTCCTCAATGACGTAATGCCAAGAGAGCGCCACCTATCTGACAAGGCGCTTCGAGGATAACGAGTAAACTAGACTCGAATAGAACGATTGCGCGGAGACGACTGAGAGAGACGACGGCGATGAAACGATGACGAGGGCGCAGGAACGAAACGCCTCGTGGAATCCAACGATCTAATGATGTTTCGATTACTTTTTACGAACTTTTAGCCCTCCCTTGTAAATAATTCCCCTTAATAAATGTATATTTAACTCAATCTGGCCGTTGTCACTCTCTATAATACTCAGTACCTGACAGTGAGAATTCAGCGGTTCTTGAACGTCACCACTATCCACTTCTAAATACATTTGCCTGGCAATATCGACATCTTTGTGAATCGCATTATTAATTTCATCCAGGTCTGATACTAATTGCGCCTGAGTATCGGTGATATAACAAACCCGATATAGCAATTACATCATGTAATAACAAACACACACTCTATACGTATGAATTAAATAACAGAATAAAATGTTGTGGACAAGCATTCATTCCGCGTGATAGGTCCAAACATGTGCATTAGATAAACATGAAACGTGAATTGAGTAATCGAGCTTTGTAGCTCTCAAACAAAAGACGAGTCAACGAGACTTGAAAATTGCGTAACGTCTCGTTCACGGAAGTCGGGGTAGTGCAAAAGTCGAGTTATTACTGTTTATTAAAACATTATTACAGTCTTTTTTGGGGAAGGGGCAGGAATTGTCACTGAAATAATGATTTGAAGTTTATTGTAGCTATCTTCTACTGAAAATCATATAAAGTGTGTTGTGGCTAATGCTACCTATCTGACGTAATCAGATCGAGGTCCACGGAATTCATCGTGGCAGGGGGTTAGAAGTACGCCTAACATTCACCTTGGCCTTGAGCACGATACAGGTAACAGTACGAATTAGCTGGGTGAAATTCCTTGAAAAGACAATAGATGGCAACACCACCTATATCCACCTCCACAAATTAGACATGGAACTGAAGGGGAGGGAAAGTTCTTGAGTCCCCTGCACTTCCGAATCAGCCCAGAAGACTTTCGGATCCACTGATTTAACGAGCACATACTGCATGTGTACTCGGAGGGTTTTGGGTGGCATCGGGCATCGAATCCAGGCATTCCGGTCTGGAGTCCGATGCTCTAACCATTAGGCTACCCACGGCCCCTCATATAAAGTAGTTGTTGGCGCATGCGCGCCAACGTCATGCTCACAAATGCAAATATTCTTCCTTGCCGCGCTGTGCAGGCAGATGAGAACTTTCTGTGGAACGAGATGGACGAGAAAATTTCTCTATAATACTCAGACGTCAGCATTAATTTAGGACCCTAATACTCGAAGCTCACAATAAAAAAATTAATTAAAATTTGCTGCGCTTGTAAATAGCATATATATGTTGTGTGGTTGAATAAAAAAAGTAAAAAGAAATAAGCGTGGCTGGTCCGTCGATGAAACAAAAACTAACTAAAAATAAACATTCTCATTCCGCTCGTGCCAGGAGCGATCAGTGGACTATGGATATGCAAAACAGATTAAAAAGTACTTTGGAAGGTAAAATAAGGAGAATGGAAACGTTTATTAAAAGTTCCAACGAAGAAACCGATTCGGTTGAAATAAAAAGTAAAGCTAAGAACTTTGATAGGACTGCAAAAAAATGTGGAGGAACTCCGCAACAACTATTACGCAATTCTGAATGTTAAAGATGCAGAATTATCTGCCATCGACGAAGATCTTCATCTTTTTGAATTACGCCTTGAGTCATTATAGGTAAGAATTGAAAGTATTCTTAATTCCTCTAAGAAATCAAGTTCTAAGGCAGTAATGAAAACAAATGATAATTTCAAAATAAAAACTAAAATACCTCCTTTAGTTTTACCCGAGTTCTCGGGAGGGAAAATACGAAGAATTTAGTTCATTTAAAATCCAATTTGACGATCTGATCACAAATAACATACTAATGAGAGAATCTCAGAAGCTATACTACCTCAGATCTTGTTTAACTCATGAAGTTAATTATTTATGCAGTAATTTTGATAATTTTGATTCCTTAAATGAATTTTTAGGATATAGATACGAAAATGAACGATTAATAATCAATATTCATATTAAAAACATTCTGAAGTTTGAAAAAATTCAAAATGAAAATTCCACAAAAATTAAAAGTATGATTGATTGCGTTGAAAAAAATTTGACAGCATTAAAAGTACTTAAATATGAGCAAAATAAATTATCCGATGTTTTACTTAGTAATATTCTAGTTGGGAAACTTGATACAGAATCGAGAAAAATTTTTGAATTATCACATAAAATCAAAACCGTTCCTACATTTCAAGAATTTAGTGAATTCTTAGAACAACGGAATCCGTTTTATTGTCTGTGTCTGTTGATACAAATGCTAAAGTGAACCTAAATAAAATGTATGCTAAAAATCCTAAGTCAAAAGCTTTCATAGTAAACGAAAATAAAAACAAAAATTGTATAGTGTGCAAGTCACAACATTCAATTTATAAAAGTCCTACTTTTTTAAAATTCAATGTTTTACGAAAGACTAAAATTCATTCGGAAACACAAACTTTGTAATTCGTGCTTAAAATCCAATCATATTCAAATAAATTGCCTTTCCAAGTATTGATGCAAATGCGGTGATTTACACAGATTATTTCGAAATTCTAATAAATCGAAAATAAAAAACCCTTTAGATAACGGAAAAGAAAAAGAATATTGCGAAACAGTTAACAAGAATTCTAATCCAAATAATCGGGCATCAGTGTGGAGTAATAACAAATGGCCTGATCAAATAAATAAAGAAATGTTCTGTTTTCAACAGCAGAAATATATGTCCGCAGAGCAAATAATCAAAAAATAAAATTAAGAGCTATATTCGATTCCGCGAGCAATATTTGTGTACTCACAGGAAGAATGAGTAATTGCTTAAAAGGAAAAAATAAAGACACCAGTATTTGGATTAAATGGATTATTACAAAACATAAATGGAAATTAAAAACAATTATTTCAAACGAATATAGCTGTTCTGCAGAGCCAGTCGATTTCTTCATTGTAGACAAAATAACTGAATTTACACCCTCCTCAAGTTTAGATATTTCCAGTGTGGAAATTCCAAAATTTTTAACGTTAGCTGACAAATCGTTTTATGAAATAAACGAAGTTCACACTTTGATTAGCGCTGATATATTTTTTTAAAGATTTAAAACAGAATACGTATAAAGTAAATGAAGAGTTGTTTTTCAAAGAAAGCGAATTAGGGTGGATTGCATGTGGTATACTTAAAGAAAGACAAATTAATAAACAAGGACAGCGTTTCTTAGTAAACAATGACTATTCAAGATACTTTAAAATTATTTTTTGATTTAGAGGGTTTGTTGATACGAGGTGATCAAGTTCTTCATGAAAGGGATCAAGCTATAGAAATTTTTAAAGATATTGTTGAATTCGAAAAAGGCCGTTATATCGTACAACTTCCCTATAGAAAATCCTATAATGAATTGTCCTATAATTATCCCCTAGCTAAACAACGTTTCCAAAATTTAAAATTTAGGTATGATTCGGAATTATATCAGCAATACCGTGGAATCAATCGTGATTACACCGAACAGGGTATTATAGAAGAAGTTAAAACCGAAATTACAGATAAAGAGTTAAAAAGACCTGCATATTATTTACCACATCAGGCCGTATGAAAAGACGGTCGCTTAACATCAAAAACAAGAATTGTATTTGACGCTGAAAGTCATCAAAATAATGAACTGTCATTAAATGATTGGTTATGGCCAGGAATTAATTTAAATACCAATCTTTTAGACATATTAATTAATTTTAGATTGAATGCAATAGCCTTTTGTTCCGATATTAAACAAGCTTTCTTACAAATCTGTCTTGCTGACGAACACAAAGATGCCATTCGATTTCTCTGGAGTAATGGCGAACCGTATGTTCATAAAAGGCCTAAACTACAGGTATATCTTTTTATTCGAGTAAGTTTTGGTGTTAGTTCAAGTCCGTTTCTTCTGGCAGCATCATATTGAGAAGTATAAACATGAATTCCCTGACACTGTAGAACGTTTTGATAGAAGTTTATACGTTGACGATCTTATTTCCGGTGGTAACGAATTTGAAGAAGCTCTTCAAACTTCAGGAAGAGCAAAAAATATTATGGAAGCTGCTGGAATGGATCTCAGAAAATGGATTACTAATGATGCTAATTTAATGGAGAAATGGGAAGAAAATTTTAATGTACATCCTTTACATGAAACTGTAAGTTTAGGAGTGAATGGAACAAATGTAGTAGGACTATCATGGAACACTGATGAAGATTACTTGACTACAGATACTAAAAGTCTATTGGAATTTGTTTCTTTAGATAAAAATACGAAACTCTTCATACTGCAAGCAGTTGGAAAGATCTTTAACCCATTAGGGTTAATTTCTCCTTTCACCTTTAGAATGAAATGCCTCCTTCAAGATCTCTGGAAAAAAAGAAATTCAATGGGACGACCCTTTGCCAACACAAATTGAAAATGAGTGGAAACAATGTTTTGAGGATCTACCCCACTTACGAAATTTAAAATACCTCGACTAGTTCTAGATTCTACTTTACTGGAAGATGATGTTGAGTTACAGCAAAAGGGCATATGGCGCAGCCATATATTTGAGAACTAAGTATAGATATAGAACTTATGTTAAACTTGTGACTTCAAAAAGCCCTGTACCACCATTAAACTGTGTAACCCTGCCCAGACTAGAATTACTTGGAGCTCTAGTCGCTGCTTGTGTGGCATCTAAGGTGAAAAAGATCGTGAATCTTAAAAGATCCTGTTTACAATATCACTGGACTGATTCCAAAATAGTTCTGTTTTGGATAAAGGGTAACAAGACCCGATGGAAGCAATTTGTTGCTAACCGAGTCAACGAAATAACCAGCCTAACAGATCCCCACTCATGGTACCATTGTTCTGGTAATTCTCGTGGACTGAGCGCTGACTGTCTGGTGTCAAATTCTGGTGGACAGGTGCAGAATTTTTGTCCGATTCTGAATTTCCTAAAAACTTTCAGCAAGTGGTTCCTGAGTTAGACTACCTCACCGAACATGAGAAAGAGATTGTAGTTCAAGAAAGAAAAAAAATGCTTGAAGCTGACTGAAGTGAAGAGACTGTCTTGCTGAATAGTGATTCCTCTAGCATCCTTGACGAACATTTAGAACTTTCTAATAATTATTTCAAAGTTATTAATATTTTATCTTATACTTTCAGATTCAACTACAACTGTAGAAATAAGTCCAAAAAGGTTGGACCTCTAACTGTAGCCGAATTCAAGGAGTCAGAAATTAAATTGATTAAGGGCAGTCAGAAACCTCTATACCGACAATGTTAAATTGGCTGTTTTCGAGGTACATTTTCTCAAAATCTGTTATATGTACATGCTTGAAATTTTTCATATAATTAAAATACACATTTCTCATTATACTCAAATCAGCTTTTAGCTAATTTTGAATTTTTCATAATTTATAAAATATTTTATCAAACATAGTTTACGTTAACCCGTTTTTCACATAAAAAAATTTGTAAAAATAAATTTTGGGGTTTTTACAAAAAGCTCATTTCAGTATATATTAGCCATCATTATAAATATATCATAAAAAATTTACATACCTGTTAACAGTAGTTTCTAAGAAGGGAACATCGAACATCAAAAATTGACATTTTGAGAAAAATTGATTTTAACGTATAATTACTTTTTAGTTAAAACATGCCAGCTCCATATTCTAAATCATCAGCATTTTTAGTAGCTCATCATCTTCTTTCTTCCTTTTAAGTCTTTTTTTCCTTCCTAACTTCCTTTGTTTTTTGTAAACAATAGTATTTTGCTCGTAACAGCCTCTGTTTGTCGAGGCACTCCATCGCCTGTACCGTGTAATCACCAGGCTCAATACAAATTTTTCTCAAAATTTCTAGTTTTGATACATTCCCCCATATTAAATGAGAAACTGCATCATATGTACCCAGTGACAAAACTTCTAATTGTACAAATGTTTCTTCGGTAACGAGACCATATTACATTATTTACACTTTCGTTAGGATTTTGCGTACCTCCATGTAAACACTTTTTAGCAATTCTGATTACCTAAAAACAGGTCCATGGCCTCCACAACATCCACAGGTAAACTATTTTTGTGATGATAAGTCTCCCCAAGCAATTCTGCTTTTTTAAATTTGCAACGTATCTGAATCAGAGGGACAAAATCCATGCTTTTTTCATCGGTTGATAGCTTGTGTAAAAATATTGCCCATATGGCTTGTTGCATGTCCTTCACGCTAGACAAATTTCTGCGGATAGAGACCATAATATGCTTGCAGACGGTCGATTTCTGCCTCTGTCAATCTATTTCTTCCGCATAAAGGCTTTCCGTCAGAAAGTTTTTGACCTCTCATCTTAGTTTTCAAGCGTCGAAGACGTGTCCCATTCGTTTCATAACATGACCTGTGCATTCTTTACTCGACAGAGCAATGGTCACCATATACTTTGTTCTCGACAATAATAATTTTGGAGTCCCCATCTCCTAAATATTTTGTGTATTTGTAGATATTTTGAGCTCCAGCTACTTCCATCTTACCGCTGTAGCCTTCAAAATTTCTCTTACAATTTTGAAGATGCTCAACAAATACAATGTTTTGAAAAAACTTCGAATCTATAACTTTGCCGGTATCAACACTTGGAATAAGTTCCAGCTACCATCAACAGCAACAGCAAGGTCCCTTTTCCATCATTTTTTCATCAACGGCTTCACAACAGCTTCTAACTGTGTGTTCACAGGTTTCCTTGTTGCCTGCAATGTGGTTGTACAGAATTTTGTGGGTGGCGAAGATTCATGATACCGCAAAACATCCCGTAGCAGACTCAGCACCTTTACCTATGCATCGCATAGCATACACTAGATTCTTCTCAGAACTATCGCATTTCTTGAGTTAAAAGTATAGTTATATTTACAAGAAGGACATTTTAGTAAACTTTACAGCTTCACCACAGTTACTTTCACTTTCCTGTTTTCAACTTTATACATTTTACAGCTTCAAAATCACACAAGCTAAAAGTTAATGACAATAACATTTCTGAAACCAGAAAAAGCCTCATCCGAATATGAAATATCCATGTTTACAATTTTTTTCTCTCACTGGCAGATGGTTCAGTTTCATTAGTACAAAGCTTTGCACCATCAGCACAATTTTTTTTTCATCAGCAGAGTTCTTTGGAACAGTAGAATTGCTTTCACCACAACCATCATTACTTTTACATCTTCCTTTATTAAAAACTCCTCTTCGTTTCTTAAATACTTTAGTCGATGCTCTAGGCATAAAGTCGATATATTATAGCAATTTTTTGAAAGTTTAAGCAATAATGAATACTTGCGATTCAAAAATTATAACGCAAAAGTGTAAACAAACACTGATTTGACCGTTAAAAATACAGTGAAGTTTCAAATGGGTTAGGAAATAAAATAATAAAAGGCTCAATTTATACAATAAAAGATAAATGTTTTGATTTATACCAGACGCTCAACTTTTAAGCCAAAACAAAAAATTTTGTTTACTTTTACGCTTGTCAAATGGGCGTGGCCCAGTTTCAACGATTATTTAAAAATAGGTTTTTAGGGCTTCTACTTACCCTAGAGGCTAAAGTAAGGTATTTTTAGAAAGGTTAAATGAAATGTAAAAATCTCAAATTGTCAAAAAAATCAAATTTTACCTTTCCGACTGCCCTTAAGCATGCTCAAAGATCCTTGTTTGATAAAAAAAAAATTCCAAGTAGTATTTCTAATTTATTTCCATTTGTAGATGGGGAAGGAATAGTTCGCGTAGGTGGAAGATTAGATCTCCATAAGCATCCTGCGATTTTACCAAAAGGTTCAAAATTAAGTAAACTTTATTTTAACAGCTTGCATACAAGACTCTTTCACGTTGGCCCATAGGGATTGTTAAATGCTGTACGACAAAAATTTTGGCCTTTGAGCGATCGTAGCATCGCTCGTAAAACCGTTCATCAAGGTGTGACATGCTTCAAAAGCAGACCCATTCTCTCTTCACAAATTATGGGTAATTTGCCCAGTGAAAGAGTAAACATATCGAGCCCATTTACTTTTGCTGGACTTGGTTTATGCGGTCCCTTTTTAGTTAAATATAAAAATCAGAGAAAGGGAACTCTAAATAAAGTGTACATTTGCGTTTGCATATGTTTTTCTACGAAAGCCATCCATCTCAAGTTATTATCGGATCTCACTTCCGATGCTTTGATAACAAAGCTTAACCGTTTTACTAGTAGAAGGGATAATTGCTCCAAAATCTACACAGATAACGCTAATAAGTTCGTGGGAGCAAACTCAATATTAAATAAATTTTATAAATAAATTAATTTTCCGGATGACAATTTAGCACTAAAAACAATTATTTTTAACAAAAGTAAGTGTCAGATGTATACCAATATTAAAATGATTATCCAAATTTAAAGCCTACCAGAAACGGAAGAAGAAAACTTTATATGCAAATCCAAAGTTCATGACGTCAAAAACCAGAAAAAAAGGTGATAAGGGCACGGGATGTTGCAGAAACGTTGTTTTATTCCCGTAACTTGAAATTGATTGATTGATTGTCTCAACAACGTATTAACCTGAATCCATGGCATGGCGTGTTATAGGCAGACTGGAATCCGGGCAAACACAACGTGGTGTCGCGGACGCTGTTGGCGCCAGAAGTGTTTTGCAAGGCTGTGGAATCGATTCCAAGAAACAGGAAATGTTAGACGTCGACCAGGGCAGGTCGGCCACGCGCCACTACATCAACTGAGCTGGTATATACAGTTAACAGCCCGTCGAAACAGAACAGAGAATGCTACGCAGCACAAAGACAGTTGCTCTTAGGGAGCAGGACGAAGGGTGTTCAGCCAAACAGTAAGTAATCAGAGGGAGGGCTTATGCACGTAGGCCAATGGTATGCATTCCGTTGACCCCACGCCACCGTGCGGCCCGAAGAAGATGGGCTGCTGAACATTGAGATTGGGAGCAACATGATTGGAGCCAAATGCTGTTTACAGACGAGTCCCAATTCAGTCTAGAGTGTGACACCCGACGTGTTCTTGTATGGAGGGACAGAGGCACTCGGTAACCCCGCATTCGTTCGTGAAAAAGGTCACAATACAGAAGAGCTGTTTGGATGGTATGGGGTAGAATCAGCATAGGCGGACGTACGGACCTGCATATCATTTGGAATGGCACTTTGACGGGCCGAAGGTATGCAGACGGATACTTCGACCTCATGTCATCCCTTACGCTGGAGCCATTGGAGATTCCTTTGTTTTCCAGGATGATAATGCCCGACCGCATAGAGCTCGTCTGGTGGAGAACATGCTTGAAGCTGAAACAATACAGCGTATGGAATTGCCAGCGTGCTCTTCTGACCTGAATCCAATCGAGCATGTTTGGGACATGCTCCGACGATGCATTGCTGCGCGACCAAGGCCGCCTGCAACTGTCCGAGACTTAGAGATTGCACTTCTTGAGGAGTGGAACAGTATTCCCCAAAGTCTGATCGATAACTTCATCGCATCCATGGCAAACAGGTGTGCAGCAGTCTTAGCTGTTCGAGGAGACCGCCCTATTAAAACTCATGCATCATGTCTAAACAGTGCCTTTTTTTTATCGTTTACATGTAACCAAATTGTTGCCCTAAATCATCTTTTCATGTTTTTTCCATATTTTCAAAGAATTAAAGCTTAATTCCAAATTTTTTTACGCCTTTTTTCTATATTGCGCATTGATACGCGTGTACTATGCATTGCATGCCAATACGTGGCTGTCTCACACGGTTTTCTTCACTTTTTTGCTTGCTCCCCTAATTGTTTTGAGCAGTGTATTTCATGTCAGAAAATATTGATTAGAAATTTATACCTCCCAAGTCCCCGCACTTTGGAGAACTTTGGGAGGCAAGTGTAAAATCTTACCTTTGAGGAATTTGAAAATATTATGATTTAGGTAGAGGGAATATGAAATTCGCGTCCACTGACTCCCCTCAGTAGCGACGCAGAAAACTTCGATGTTTTGACCCCTGGTCACTTTTTGATAGGTAGACCTATAACATCAATACCTGAGCCAAATTTAATAGATGTAAATGAAAATCGTCTCAATCGATGGGAAAAAGATTACCAAGGTTGTACAACGCACATGGAAAAATGGAAATCTGATTGTTTGAATACACTGCAAGCTAGATCGAAATGGATAACTGAAAAAATGATCTAATGATAGGTCAAATAGTTTTAATCAAAGAGTATTTCTTATCTATAAATACTTGGCCTTTAGGTCGAATCTTAGAAGTATATCATGGGTCAGATGGAAAAGTGAGAGTTGTCAAGGTTAAAACTCAATCAGAAGTTAAAAGAGCTATTAGTAAAATAACTGTTCTCCCAATTGATGCTAAGTAAATTGTGTGTATATGTATTGCTGTATTATATATATTTGTGTAAAATTATTGATTTAACTTTATTATTACATTTAAATTGTTGTAATCACTGTATTTAATTGTGTGTGCTAAACTTATATATATTGTGCTAATTGTGATATTTGTAAGTTCTTGCATGTGAACATGGCAAGGCCGGACGGGATGTTGGCGCATGCGCACCAACGCCATGCGCACAAATGCAAATATTCTTCCTTGCCGCGCTGTGTCGGCAGATAACGTTCTGTGGAACGAGATGGACGAGAAAATTTCTCTTTAATACTCAGACACGAGCATTAAAATAGGATTCTAATACTCGAAGCTCACAATAAAAAAATAAATTAAAATTTGCTGTGCTTGTAAATAGCATATATATGTTGTGTGGTTGAATAAAAAAAGTGAAAAGAAATAAGCGTGGCTGGTGCGTGGATGAAACAAAAACAAACTAAAAATAAACAGTAGTATCACTTATATTATATTTAAAATTTACTATTTCACGACTAAATGACACCTCTCCCCCATTTTATAAGTGTTGGTTATCGTATTTAAATATAACGTTATTTGCATTTTTTTTAAATGTAGAATGTCATAATAGAATACTTGCCGAACGCAGCCATATAAATGGAAACATTAAAAAAACAGACTGCCAAATCAATTGGTAGTAATGATAAAACAATAGTGGTCTCTAATCTGTTACTATTTCAAATTATTGGGTCATGCAGTAATATGTAACTGTGTTTTCGCACATGGTTATGCTATTCAGTAAATATAATTTTGTGCAATAATAAAGTATATTTGAACAAATGAAAATAAATATCCTATATTGATTGATGAAAACCTAATATTGATCCAAATTGAATTGATCTATTAATTTAAAAACTACTCATTGCTATGTATTTTCTTATGATTTTCATTTGTTTTACTTCTATAAGCGAACTAAAATAAATTGTTTCCAAAATTATATGGTTCTACTTAAGTTTAATCTGTACTTTGAAAGCATAGATCATCGAATTTATCAGCTGTATATTTGTGTAAATTCTTATTTTGCCTATTCCATCTATGCTCCCCCTCCCCTCCTTTTATTTTTTTCATCTAATACGCGTTTTTCACATCATTATATATTCAGAAAAACATTTGACACATGCTTCTCATATAAACACTTTAATCGATTTTTGAACACACAGCGTTTTTATGTACTGTGTGGACTTTTTCATTACGTGATATTTATTTACAATTTTATGTAATTTTCGTTGCATATTTTTTGTATTTTATTTATTTATGTATTGTATCCACTAACACAGTGCTCTGCAACATTTTATCGCTACTGACCGGTCTACGTTTGATAATTTTACCGCGGCCCGCTGAGGGTAGGGCACGTTGATTGTTTATATTTTAGATTGTTTTTATTTAACAATTTAAATTTAGTTACATTTAAGTATACCTTCAGAATAAAATATAGTTACTCCAAAAATTAATAAAAGTGATTTAACGTGGAATATAAAGTGATTTCCGTGGAAAGTTGCGCAAATCCGAGAGAAATGAAAAATTTTAAATAAAATGGCAATATTTTAATGTTCTTAAGCGGCCCGGCACCATTTGATCCACAGACCGGGGGTTACGGATCACTGCCCTAACACTTTGTTATGTCCACATATATACTTTGTTCTACATTGTTTTGACCGCAGACATATTTGACATACTGTTTTGTTTTGTTCCTAAACTCATTCTGTTCTGCATTTTTCGAAAAACGTATAGTTATTTCCATTGTTAAGTCAATAAACAGGTTTTATTGTTTTGTTGTAAACACATTTCGAAGCATGGTTCTAAAAACCTATTGTTCCTTTCCTGGTTTTTCTTTGTTAAATCCACAGGCAGGTACTTTTTATCATTTTGTTCTGTCCACAAACACATTTTGTTCTTAAGGCCCCACAGGACTCTTAAACTGTAAATTTTTCAACTTTTTGAAAAAAAAAAATATGTTACAGCCTCAATAGCATTTTGGTACCAAATTTGTGTTGATACTGTAAAAACTTCCGAAGTTATTGAGAAAAAGTAGTGAAACTTAAACGAAAACCCTATCTTTTTCTTATCTTTAACTTCATTTTTCGCGAAAAAAAAAAATTAGCTTCCACGCAGGATTTCTCAGAAACTACTTACGGTATCAATTTGAAATTTTACACACGTGTTCAAAATAAGACTCTTCATAACTCATACGTCAATTTTCAAAAAAAAAATATTAATATAATTTTGATATTTGAATTTTAATTATTTTTTTTTTTAATTTTAAAATTTTCGTTACATAATACACTGCTGGACAATTGCTAAGGACGGATCACATATTGCTATGTAGCATAACATTAAGCGAGACATGAGGCCTAGTAGGATAAAATATAGTTGCCACACTGTTCAGACATTAGAATAAAGAATATTTATTGTTCTGGAAATTATACAAAAGCTGTGAAACATCTGAAAGAAAAAAAAAATGTTCATTTGATCTGCGTACGGAGAAATGGAACAATGCATCTAAAAGTCAGCAGGCACCTTAAAGAAAGGTATCAGTACGGGATATGTCCACCGTGGAGTCCCCTTCGCAACCACATGTAGGCGCGTGCGGCCATTGATCATGATGCCGGCCCACACCATGATACTGCATGTCGGATATCGGTCATTTTCCTGGATATTTTTCTGGACGATAAGCAGTACCACTCTCGCGCAAGATCAGTTGACGTCTACAATCCGATGACAGACTGAACCTACTCTCATCTGAGAATAGTACGCATGCCCAGTCCAGTTCAGTCCAATTGTGATGCTCACGATACCATTGCAGATGGGCAGTACGGTGCTGTCTGGTCAATGGGACACACACAACAGGTCTGCGTGCGTATAGTCCTCCTCCCCTCAAACGTCAGGCAACACTTTTTCGTGAGATCTGCTTTCCTGAGGCAGCAAGAAACTGATTTGCCACCTGCTGAGCTGTGGTGCGCCTGTTCCTTTTGCTGATAGGACGATATATCTGTCTTCTGCAGGCGTCGCACTTCTAACACGACCTCCCCGTGCCGTCTACTACACATTCCAGTAATTTTAAATGACTTCCACAGCCGTGAAACAACGCTGTGAGCGATGTTGAACTCCCTGGCAACATCTGTTATTTTTCGCCCTTCTTCGATCTTTCCAATAATTCGGCCACGCATAAAATCATCTATGTGATGTCGGGAAGACATGCCAAAAATTTTAAGTTCGTCTATTAAATCTTTCCTGTAAAACTTTGACTTGAAACAACAACTGTCCACACGCGTCAAAACCTTTAAAGCTCTTTTGAACGCTATCACGTGATGAACAGACGTGGAAAAAAATTTGCATACTCATACTTCTTCTTACTAATATCTCGCACTTATTCTAATTTTCCACATTTTGCTTCCTTTCATTTTGTAGTTGCTATGGATGATAGTGTTATCCGTCCTTAGCAATTGTCCAGCAGTGTAATTGTATTTCATTTTTTTTCTCTAAATTTCCCAAAAAGTTTGTATAATTTCAAGAATGAACATTTTTATACCAAGTTAAATTAAATTTATAAGTTCTGCTCCATTTTGTACTTTAGAATCCTGTGCGGTGTAAAATAGTAGTTTTCATATTTTTGAAAAATTGTCCAATTTTTATTTCTTAATAACTTTTTAAATGTCTTCCCAAATTATCTGACTTTGAGAAATAATTTATATATATATATATATATATATATATATATATATGATTATTATATGGTAAAAATTTCAAATTATTGTTTCATTTTATTGCTGAGTTACATTGGTTTTTTTTCGAGTGCACGGATTTCTGTTAAGGTTCTTTTGAGCCCTTAATTCTTCGAAAATTCGCATTGTATTTTACTTTTTTTTATATTGTTATGTCACAGACCGATTTGATTTAATGTTTTGTTGCTTCCACAAATACAATTTGTTCTTCATTGTTCGAAAAACGTATTGTCTTTTTCATTGTTTTGCATTGTTAAGTCTACAGAGAGGTTTGATTGATTGTTCTGTTGTATCCACAAACACATTTGGTACTCCATTGTTCGAAAAATTCATTGTATTTTTCCCATTGTTTTGTATTGTTAAGTTTACAAACAGGTTTGATTTATTGTTTTGTTGTATCCACAAACACATTTTGTTCTCTATTGTTCGAAAACGTGTCGTATATTTCATTATTTTGTATTGTTAAGTTCACAAACATGTTTGATTTATTGGTTTGTTGTATCCACAAATACATTTTGTGGATGCAACAAAAATAATTAGAATAAATATAAAAATAATAATTGCTAATTGTTAAAAATATAAACAATTAAACACTTAGGGGAAATAAATAGTATGTTCTTATCATTTAAATACTTTTTCACGTTCTTGGGTTTTGCAGTACTTATTCTTAAGCATATCCTTCTCTTGAATTCATAATCGAACTTTATTTTTTTCAGTAACTTTCCATCAAAGATTTTTAATGGCACATACAATGACAATTCGTAAAAAATTATTTTAAATCCTTTATTTTCAGCACGGTATATTACGACACAGCAATTCAGGGGAATTTTGTGAAATAGTTGGAATCCAAGTTAAAAGTTTTATCCTGTTTTCTTGCGATTTAAAAAGTGATATTTTTATTTTAATGGCTTAGGCTCAAAAGAAAAAGGATAATGTTGAAATCACTAAAACAAATAAAAAATATGGTGAATCAATTGTCAAAAACTGATGAATTTAAGAAAAACATTGATCGTAGAAAAATTTGCAGGATGCTTGGCAATGAAATACAGCGTAAAAATTAAGTTTAATACCAAAAAATTCTCGTGGGATTTGAATACATCTGAAACATTTGAGTAAACTGTCTTCACAACATACTTTGATTTCTACAAGTTTGTAGAGTAAATATTATTTTGAAAGTTTAAACATTATGTATATTTTCTTATACCTGATATCATTAATTGTTTCTAGGAGCTCCTATATTTGATACTTTTTAGTTTTTTAGTGTTTATGATTTTCAGAAGAAAAAAAAAGTTCGTGTTATCGTCTTTTATTCTGAAATTTAAATATATATTAGAATAAAAAAATTAAATTAAAATTAATTTAATTGTATTTACGAAGTAAAACAGGAATAATTTGTTCCTAAAAACAAACGAAATTTAAAAACTGTAATTATTTTTTAGGATTATTTTTACGAATATCCTTGTAAACCAGACCACAGCAACTGTAGCCTTTATTAATTTCAAATGTTAAAAACGTTATACGTCTTTTACTTTTTTTCATTTTTCAAGAATATAAAGCAATTTATGAATGTTAGTTTAAAACGGTTTCATGCCCCGTGTCCAGGGTTGAAACCACGGGATGGGCAGAGTTGACTCAGCCTGTCATCCCTTCAGTGGATCAATAAATCAGTGCCACGGTCGCTTGGGAACTAAACACAGGGTGTTTCGCGTCAGACTGTCTACCTGACTGGAACATCTACTCATGCATCTCAGTGCCCAAGAACATGAAAACTGAGTCGGGCACTGTAGGTCTCAATCTTTTTGGGTTGATTTGTCTTTAAGTTTTGTTTAGTTTAAATCGGTGCATATTTATTTAATTTCAACGTGCAAAATATACAAAACAGCGCAGTATTTTTGTAGGATGTCCCTTTAATTTAATAACTATTTGAGAAATGATTTGAAAAGTATATACTGTAAAATCCGGCGTATAACACACATCTATACTTTGAAGCTGATTCTTTTTAATTTTTAGGTATATTCGCAGTATAACGCACCCCCCTTTTTTTAACGAAGAAATCTGAAATATTGTATGCATTGCTCTTATGATTTGAAGTCGTTAATTCGAGGTATTATCCCAGACTTTTGAAAAAAATAGTATACTCCTAGAACTAAAATTCTTTTAGTTCATAATGCAAGTCGTTTCTTTAAAATAAATGGTATTTCGATACATATAGAAGTAAATTATTTTTAGGCTCATCTTTTTTATTTTTAGGGCTATCGTTTTTAAACCCGGTGTATAATACGCACCCTTAAGTTACAATCTTATTTTTTGTGTTCTAAGTGCGCATTATACGCCGGATCTTACGGTAAATAAAAATGGAAGGAGAGAGAGATTTAGTGGGAAAAAATGAATTGGTACTAAAAATTTAGTATTTATGTACACTAACTAGGCACACATATTACTTAAATCAACACTGTTCAGCACTGCTGCTCAGATTTCAGTTCTTTTAGATTTAAGAGTCAATACAAGTAATCACTAAGTCAGGGCTTCTCAAAGTTTCAATGTTTACGACCCAATATTCAGTCATAATTTTTATCGCATACAATAATAATGTATTAAATTCATCAACACTATACTTTGACGCTAAAACTGCTACGTCTTTATCCTCTTAACTGCCACCGGCGTATATAAACGCCTCACTCAGTCAATGCGTTAATTTCCCCTGACGTATATATAAATCTTTCCGAAGTGTGATCTTTTATGTGTACTGCTATTCATAAACTTATTCCAAAGGCAATAATAGGACAATAATAGAACCTTTACAATGTTTGCGAAGGATTTACTTATTTCAGATTATTTGCTTCTTTATTCTCCCCCCTAATACATCACATACGCGCGCTTATGTGGAAAACGGCTCACATCGCAAAGTGGGGGTTAAGTTCGCAAAGTTAAGGGATTAATTTTAGAAACTGTACAAATTATCAAGAAAAGTCTTATTTTTGTGCATAATTTTTAACACCTTTTTTTTAAGTTTCACTTGTATGTAACGGAATCTTTGAACTCAATTTTTACTCACTTTATAAGGTCAAATTAATTTGAAATTTTGCTCACTTGTCCAGGACCGATGACAATACAATAATTTAACTTTTTTTTTCTGTTGTCCTTATGAGGATTAACAATTTCCCATTTTCAGATCCCATCCCGCATCTAGCGACTAATTGCAGATTTGGCAACTAAAAGATTAGTTACAACTTAGTTCGATTAACTATAAAAGGGCGTTTTTTAGTTTTTTTTAACTATTATTTTATGTATGGCAGTTCAATGGGGGTAATTATTAAATTTGTTCTTGACTTAATATTGTTGAACTAATTATGAAATACATTGTGTAGCGCTGATACATTTATAAATATCTGATATATTTATAATACATTTATTAGTGTAAAAGTGTATTTTGTTTTTTTATAATGTCAGAATCTATTGTGCTTCCTTTCTTACAGGAAATTAATAATTTTTTTAAAAAATAATATTTTGTTTTTAACATTTGAATACGTTCGCGCCCCCCTTGTAGAGTTGTCACGCCCCCAAGTGGGCGCGCCTCAGAGTTTGAGAAACGCTCAGTTAAATGGATTATCTCCATTTAAGTGATAACCATAAAAGTAATCACACTGTATGTACTATTGTATACTGTTCTACGGTATTTAATGTTTCTTATTTACAGGAAGTTGATTGTATGTGTCGGCAAGCGGCAAAGTTTTACTTTCTAAAGGTAAAATTTAATTACTTATTTTAAATGAAAAGTGAACTTACTGAAATTTTTCTTTTTGTTTTTGCATACGAACAAAAGGGTTTAAAATTTTTATCTGTATTCAATATGGATTTTGAATTCCATTTATCAGTATTAGTTACTGCAACGTAAAATTGACTGTGCATCGGTACTCGAAATACACTGCTTTATTTTCGTATGGAAATAAGTGTTTAAATTACTCAAAAATCAATTCAATTGAAAGAACACGTAGAAGTACCTTTTTAAACTTATATACAAAATTTGAATATAGCCTCAAACAATGTCAATCGATAAATTGCTATAACAGAAAACCGATCGGTTACCTTGTGTTGGTTTTTGGTTAATAAGTAATATACCTGCTATCATCATAGCTTTGTACCTCCCATGGAATAGTATTAAATAATAAATACTTTACAACTATGGTAATTTATTTGAATATGCTTTCTTTGAATAAATAAACTACATAAAGTATCTTCGTTTTTGGTAATATTTCACCTTTCCGCGTCTACGTGTTACTAACTCTAATTAAATTTAAAAGTACATTGTGTAATTAGCCCTGTACTCTTAACATATTATATCATGAGATAAAATAAAAGGTACCATTCCTGAATCATGCATTAATTTTGAAAAAATTATAGCTATTTTTTCAGTACTCTATTTAGTTCCTAAAATATTTCATTATTAAAATTTTATAAATCTTGCTTCGGGGGATTTCACAGTTTTTGCTAATTTTATTAAATGAAAATATTAAATAAAAACTTGTTATTTTACGATTAGATATCGGATATCATTTTTAAAAAGCATTATAAGTAATATAATGCTGTTTTGAATTATCTTAAATAAGAAACTAAATTATTGCGTATTTCTTTTTAGTTTTTCTTATATAAATTATAGTATTGTAGATAAAATAAAAATGGATAATTTTTCAATGACTGGAGATGATTTTCCTTGAAAATTAATTAAACTAAAATTCTTTTATAAATGAATATGCGTTTACATTTCGGTGTTGTTTAAAATCTAAAATTTAATATAAGTACCTAAAATTAAACAAATTTGTACATTTGTATGTAATGCAGCGTGATTAAATTAGTTATTTCAATTTTTTTTTCGCATAACCTTTTCCCGAAAAAATTAAATATTATTATGATGAAGTAAAAAAATGTAAGCAAAATGTAAGAATAGGTACAGGAACACATAAAACGTAAAAATGGACTCAAAAGTAGCTTTCTTGTGCTCTTCCTCCTTCGAGAAAGTTTTCTTTAGACGAGTCCTTTAGCTTTGTAGCCACAAAAACGAGATCTTGTAGTGAAGGAAAAGAAACACGACGTTTTTTTTTTTTTGTTCCCCCTTTTTTGTGAAAAGCTGCCATAAAGAGATTGTTAAATTTCGTTTTCTTTATCTTCAGTACGTCACAGAGATGAACATGCGCTACGGAAAAGGCTGTATAAAAAGTTCTTATTTTCAAAGATATTTTTTTCTCTGTAGTATTATTTTATTTATTTAGATCAGAAAACTGCGTCATTCATTAAATTGTACGTTGGTTAAGAAATAAGACATATTTTTTCCTCTTTTTTTTCGATGTATCTGTAGTTATACGTGAACTTTTCAATAAAAAGAAATTAATCGAGGGTCGAATGAAATATGCATTACTTCATAGTTATATATTTTTTAGAAATTAAGAGTGTGACTAATTTTTCAAACCTACTTAAAAAATTACGTTAAACACTAAAACTCCTGCTGAGAAAGTGTTACAAGATATAACTGAATGGAAAATCTATTTGTTTTTATTCTATTAAAAGGATTTTTTTAATACTTTAGATATATATCATCAAATTTTACATTTACATTTGTAACAAAAATCTATATGTATGACCCTTTCGCTTTAGAAAGATTATCGCTAAAAGCTAGAACAAAAATATAACGGTACGTACTGAAATACTAATGTTTTTCTGAAAAACCTTATAAGTGACATTTTTTTTTGTCAATTACTTAATAAGTCAAGAAACCATCGATTCTGAGAAAGAAAGGGAGGGAGAGAGAGAGAGAGAGTTCTTTCAAAGTGCCTGGGGAATTTTTTTTCAAGTTGGTTTGATGTTCAGGACAAGATTCTGTTAACACTGATATTGTAATGTTATACTTAATATTATTATGTTATAATTTTTTAAAAATTAGATAGATGCCATTTTTTTCATCATATTTTCAAACTGGAAGGTTTTTATAAATTTACATAGAATTTGCGTCCTACTAATAAATTTATTTAACCCTCCATCAGACTCGTGAATCATTGCGATGCATAGTAAAAATAATTTTGGTGTAGCGTGTGTCTTTTATCACTCGCACTAGGGTTGCTAAGAGCGCGATCCGGGCGGCTAGGGCTCTTAAATCTAATAGATGCAGCGCGCCCAACAACGAAATATTTTGTCTTTTCAATTATTCGTTAATTTTAATGTTTTCCTGTAGCATAGAGTGTAATTTCCGTTTTATATTAACATTACTCAAGACGAGTATTTTGCAACTTCTTTCAGATGCTTTTTTTTCTGAGAATTGAGTTGCATCTGAGAAATATCGTGAGAAGACAGGCTGAGAGTAACATTAACATGCCTCTTTCATTACATCTCAGGATTGAAGAAATACCTGATGTACAACGCCCTGTTTAAGGTAAAGGACCAAGAGAAACAGCACTAAGAACTTTGAAGAGGAAATACTGTTCCCTTTGTTAGGAGATCTAGAAAAAGAGACTATCAAAATTTTGTTGTGTAAAATGCGAAAAATTCAAGTACGTTGAACATTGTTAGATTATTTGTAAAGACTGCAATAAAGATCTCCAAAATGTGTGAATAGATAGTGGTGGCACTGATAACTAACCACTACATCTTTGTAATGTGTATTTTTTGCTTGTATTAATTGAAATTTCTGATTATGTCTTAAATAATACATTACCACGTGTGTAACGTACACATGTACCTAACTGAGTCATATCTGTACCAAAATACATTTATAAGTCCTTAACAGCCAAGGAAAATTCACCCCCCAGTGCCCCCTTTGTTCCCGTGCGCGTTGTTTTGCGATTTATTAGGGGGAAAGAAAAGCATGTTTTCCACCTAAAAATTGCTTACTTTCACTTTAAAAAAAGGTTAATTAATACAATGTAAATGAAAAACTTAATCTCTAGAGTTAAAATGTAATAAAACAATAAATTATAACTTTTTTTTATCTTTTCTGTGATATATCCTAAAACAGGGTTGCACAAATAAACCAGTATCGCATCCAGTGTATTCGCAGAAAAAATTAAAAAAACTTCTATTACACACGGTAAGAGAAAATTATAGCAAACAATGAATAGAATAGAGAACGAACTATCTAACGCAAAAACAAGAAAAACTGCTTAGTTTTGAATTTCATCGTTCATGGAATATACCCTTTCAAATTTCTCCCCCACCAAATCTCCGAAAGAAGTAAATTCTTTAGCTCTGTCAAGGTCATGTTATTATTCCAAAGCCGTGGACTAGTTTTAAATATATCAGCACGATATAAATCGTCTACCTTTGATAGAACGAATATACACGTTGGCACTAAAGGCACCAGCTCAGCAGGACGTGTATACACGCCTGGAGTACTTAAAGGTTTAAAAAATGCTTTCAGTATTAAGTAAATTTTTGATTATGTTTTATAGACGTATATAGTTTTGTTCTTCGAGATGTTTTCCAAAAAGAGTTTCAGTTTTCCTATGTATTCTTGATTTTTTAACATACAAATTCGTAGGTGAATCTTCTTTTTCAAGTTTTAGGTTACATTCCTCTTCCCCCTCCCTCACATTTTAACACATCATGGATCATTTGCTTTGTAACATTTATTCCCTTTCGGCATTGTTTCTCAACCTTTCAATATTCATGACCCAATATTCAACCATCATTTTCATTGCGCCCCCTCCATACAATAACAACATATTGAATTTAATAATACTATATTTTGACACTAAGGCTACAATACGACTTTAATTTCTTTTATGCCACCGGTGTTGGCGCCTTCTAACGGAATTGGCGACTTCAGGGTTGCCAGGAAAAACATATGTAACGCGATGGAATGAAACCAGAACGCGAATGGAACTGATCGAACTAAGGTGAAAGGCATGATGCTTTGGCAGTGCGCTTTAAGCGAAAATTATTCTTAACCCTGTAAATAGTTAAATAGTTCTTAAATGTTGGTGTGTGTGTGTAGTGTAGAGCTGTGAAGTAATGTTTAATTATCAATAAACTTATTTGTATACCAAGGGCTCTTCATTTATCAGATTGAACATATAAATCAACAATACAGTCCTCTTGCTCTCTATTGAATTCTCGATCATTAGATGGTCCGACTCCCGGAGTTGTTCTAGCTAGCTTAATTATGGATACAACGAGTCAATTATTTAACTATCGTATTGAAGTAGCCCTTGTTAATTGATCATTCACAGTTCTCACCACACCATATCGATAAGCGGTTCCTGAACGAGGAATATAATCGTAATTCGGTTCCTGAACGAAGGAATAATAACTAAATCGATTCCTGAACGAGGAATAAATTGTGTAACAAAAATGACCATCATTGAACTTAATCGTAAAAAAAAACGACCTTTCGAAATAAAGTTTCGAAGGTAAAAATTTCATTAATATTTTTCAACCAACGGACAGTACGAAGGATTACATCACCTTAAAATCGAAACTGGACAATATAAAAAAATATTATCAAAGAATTGGACATTTTTCAAAACGACTATTGTGCCCTTCCGGATAAAATCAATTTAAATGACGCATTGGATTCTTTAAGCGATTTACAAGATGAGGCTGAAGAAGTCAAGGTAAGTCTTCTTGTGCTTTTATCCAATTATGAAAGTAAAATTGAAACTGTAAATAATACTTCAAAGAATACTCATGTTAAATTGCCTGATCTGCCATTGCCAATCTTTAGTGGCAAGTAACAAGAATTCGAACAATTTAAATTACAGTTTATGAATCTAATCGGAAATAATCCGTCTTTAAACGAGGTACAGAAACTTTGTTATCTCAAAGGAGCACTTAAAAATGAAGCGTCACTAATTCAGAGTGATCAAGATACTTTTGATTCACTATTGAAGGCCTTGGAAGTCCGGTATGAAAATACAAGAGCTTTAGTAGACATTCATATAGCAGAAATTCTTTCTATAAATAAACTTAACAGCGAAAATCCATCTCAAATTCGATCAATCATAGATAAAGTAAGAAATCATTTGAGATCTTTAAAAAATTTAAATTTCGAATCGAATCCTTTGTCTGATGCAATTATATTGCATGTCTTAAGCAACAAAGTCGATAAAGAATCTCAGCGATTATTTCATTTAAGTTTAACTACTACTAAAGTACCTAGCTTAGATGAATTTATTTCCTTTTTGGAACTAAGATGCATTCAGTTAGAAGCAGTCATTAAACCTCCCGAAATCGTGGCGAAAAATGTTCCAATAAAAAATAAACCAACTCCCGGTTTAATTAATCCGCGATGGAAATCGTTTCTGACTAAAGAAAAATTAAAACCAACCACTTCCGTTGAATCTATCCAAGGTCAAAGGGAATGTTTGATTTGTCATAAAGAAAATAAGCATCCGATATTTAATTGTGAATCATTTTTAAATCATTCTCCTTTAGAAAGGTATAAACTATGTAAAAAGAATAACATTTGCACGAACTGCCTTAATTACCACCCTGATAAAAAATGTGTGTCGACATCCCGTTGCAAGATATGTAATAAATTTCATAATACTAAACTACATCGAGAGAAGGAAATTGATAGTTTAATTGCCTCTTCACCCACGCCAGGCGAAGCATCCAAGGTCAATACCGAGCAATGTTTTGCAACGAACGCAGATGAATCACCGCGAGTTAAATATATGTTGAGCACAGCAATCATATACATAAATAATATTCCAGTAAGAATAATTCTGAATAGTGGTTCAGAAATAAATTTGATCGATTCAGATAGTGCAACTACATTGGGATTAAAGAGAAACAAAATAAATTCAACGGTTTCTGGCTTTAACGGCCTTGCTCAAAAGATAAACTATTCTGTAAGTGTCAAAAGATAAACTATTCTGTAAGTGCTAATATTTCAAATAGAGATGGTTCTTTCAATCAACACTTGAAGTTTCTCGTTGTTCCAAATATATCATCATTTACCCCGTCGTGTACGTTAGACATAACAAAAATTTCTTTTTCCAAAGCACATTGAGTTAGCGGATCCTTCTTTTTACAAACCATCGAAGGTTTCAATGCTCTTAGGCGCGCAAGTGTTTTTCAAAATTATTAAGGCAGATCAGATAAAAATAAATGATTCAGTAACTTGCAAAATTCTGTTTTTAATTACATAGTTACTGGAGGGCTTCCGGCAGTCGATGATAAACAGCAGTGTTTTCTTCTTTCTGAACAAGAAGGGTTAGAAAGTTTAATTTCTAAATTTTGGCAGTTAGAATCGATTGAAGATGAACCTCGTAATCTAAATTCACAAGCCAAGTTTTGTGAAGAACATTTCGTAAATAATCATCGGAGAGATGAATCGGGACAATACATTGTCCAGATGGCCTTTTTAAAGGAACCTAGTTGTCTTGGCGAATCCAAACAAACGGCTGTCCGTCGATTAAATTCGTTATGGCGAAAATTAGATGTCAATCCAAATCTTAAACAGTTATATCGAGACTTTATCCATGAATATTTGGATATGGGACATATGGAGCAATTATCCGATGAATCTGAACCGACAGTTTCATATTATATGCCGCATCATGGTGTATTACGTCTCGACTCCAAATCCACACCGCTTAGAACTGTTTTCGACGCATCATGTTCTACTTCGACTGGCGAGTCATTGAACTCTATTTTGGCAAATGGAGGAGTCATTCAAGATGATTTATTCGCGATATTATTGAGATTCAGAAAAATAAAATCGCTTTGACTTCAGATATTAAAAAATGTTTCGCATGATATTCATAGATGAATCTCAGAGAGACTTGTTGCGAATTGTATGGAAGGACAGTATTGACGACTCTATCAAAACGTACCGAATGAATAGAGTAGTGTACGGTACAACATGTGCTCCCTTTCTTGCACAACGAGTGCTTAAGCGATTAGTTACAGATGATGGGCATAAATATCCGTTAGCGGCCTCAGCTGTGAGTGCTGATATTTTCATGGATGATCTTATCAGTGGCTGTTCGAGCATTTCTTCAGCAAAGCAACTTAAACAGGAACTATATCCCTCTTCAGTGGAGCTGGCATGCAGTTGCATAAATGGTCCTCCAACTGCATTGAATTGCTTTCTAATTTCGATGTTTCCGGTGGAGATGTTTCTCTCACAATTACTGATGAAACTAAAGCCTTAGGACTTTTGTGGAGACCTCAAAAGGACACTTTAGCATTTTCGGTGTCTTCTATTGCAGATGTCTCTGATTCCTGTACAATTACAAAAAGGTCAGTCCTATCAACCACAGCTAAGATTTTTGATCCATTAGGTCTCATTTCGCCTGTAGTTACGAAGGCGAAACTGGTAATGCAAGAATTATGGAGATTAAAATTGGACTGGAAAGATTCCTTGCCAATACATTTGGAAACGCAGTGGAAAAGATTTGTGAAGTCTTTAGCTGCAATTAACAACTTGAACATTCCACGATATATTTTATTGGACGATGCACTGAGAATAGAGCTCCATGGGTACTGCGACAGTTCTTTAAGAGCCTACGGTGCTGCAATTTATGTAAAGTGTCTTCATAATTCGGGAACTGTATCTACAAATTTATTGTGCTCCAAATCAAGAGTTGCACCTTTGAAGTCGGTAACGATTCCCCGGCTGGAGTTGTGTGCAGCAGTGCTTCTTGCTAAGTTAATACGAAAGACCATCAAATCGATGAAAATTTCCTTCAACGATATTGTGCTGTGGACTGATTCGACCATAGTACTTGCATGGATAAAAAGGACCCTTCAGTTCTCAAGCCCTTTGTGAAAAATCGAGTCAGTGTAATTCAACATCTAACCGAGGTGAGCTCCTGGAAACACGTCCAATCGCAAGAAAATCCCGCGGATATTATATCCAGAGGGATTGATCCTGATAAAATTCAAGATAGTGTATTGTGGTGGTATGGTCCATCGGGTTTGCAAAGCAACCCAGTGGTGTCTACTTGTGATGTCAGTGAAATCAACGATAATGATTTATATTTACGTGAGTTTAAAAAATCCGATCCAGTGTGTCTTGTAACACAAAATGTGGAATTACTCCCAATCATCAATAAGTGCTCATCTTTTGTGAAACTGAAAGAATTCTTGCATGGTGCCTACGGTTTAAAGAAAATGCAAGAAACCATTCCTCGCAAAGAACCATTGGCAGTCTAACTGCAACTGAATTATCTCGAGCTTCAATTTGCCTTATCAGAAATGTTCAATCAGTGCACTTTCCTTTAGAAATCCAGTGTCTTCTTAAGGGTAAACAAATACCCAATTCAAGTAGTGTACTAAATTTGTCCCCTTTCTTAGATGAGAACAGCATCCTTCGTGTTGGAGGAAGACTTAAACACTCCAACTTAACTGTCAATCAAAAACATCCCATGCTTATTCCAAACAAAGGTCATATTTCTAATTTGTTGATTAATTATTATCATGTTTTACATTTTCATACAGGTGTTGAATCAACTATAGCTAACATCAGGTCAGAGTTTTGGATAATTAATTGTAGAAACCAGGTAAGAAAGATTTTGAAAAATTGTATTTCTTGTTTAAAGGTAAATGCAAGGGCAAAAAATCAAGTTATGGCAGATTTGCCCAGTGACCGAGTTAATGTATCAAGGGTATTCACCAAGGTCGGTATTGATTATGCCGGTCCTTTCTTTATTAAATTGTATCCAGGTAAATTCAAGAAATCATATAAATGTTATGTATGTATTTTTATTTGCTTCGCTGTAAAGGCAATTCACCTAGAAATAGTTACCAATTGTTCTACTGATGCTTTTCTTGGTGCATTAAAACGTTTCATTTCGCGTCGGGGAAAACCCCACGATATCTTTAGTGATAACGGTACAAACTTTGTAGGTGCTAACAATGAATTAAAAAAAGATATTGCAAAATCTATTCATTAAGGAAGGTAAGGAAACAATTGAAAACTTCATAGCGTCTGAAGGCATAGTTTAGCACTTGAATCCGCCTGCTACTCCCCATTTCGGTGGTTTATGGGAGGCAGGTATTAAATCTCTCAAATCTCACCTAAAACGAGTTATAGGTAACACAATACTAACTTATGAAGAATTTGGTACACTTGTAACCCAAGTGGAATCAGTTTTAAACTCAAGACCCTTAACCAAAATTTCTAGCGATCCAAACGATTCTATTCTTACTCCAGCTCATTTTTTGGTTGGAACTTCCTTAACTGCTTTGCCTGAACCCGACCTTACAAATACACCAATCAATCGACTAAATAGATGGCAATTGGTGCAAAAATTAACACAAACATTTTGGAAAAAATGGTCAAATGACTATCTAAACCGGCTACAATCAAGAGTAAAATGGCAAAGGGGTGAGCAACAATTTAAGGAAAATGAATTAGAGCTAGTTAAAGATAAAGATTTTTCAAAATTACTTAATTGGAATCTTGCAAAAATTATCAAAGTGCACCCAGGTAAAGATAATATTATAAGAGTTGTGACTTTAAAAACAAATAAAGGCACCTACCAACGCCCAGTCAATAAATTGGTAAAATTGCCAATCTATGAATAACGATATATATATTATTGTATTGCATAATTGTATTTGTGTATTATATTCATTAGCATATATTGCATTTACGTATTGTATTATATTAATTATTGAAATTGTTTATCAGTATTTTGTATATATTTCATATATTAGTATGTAAAAATGTATGCAAATTTGCAATTAACATTGCAACGGGGCCCAGGATGTTGGCGCCTTCTAACGGAATTGGCGACTTCAGGGTTGCCAGGAAAAACATATGTAACGCGATGGAATGAAACCAGAACGCGAATGGAACTGATCGAACTAAGGTGAAAGGCATGATGCTTTGGCAGTGCGCTTTAAGCGAAAATTATTCTTAACCCTGTAAATAGTTAAATAGTTCTTAAATGTTGGTGTGTGTGTGTAGTGTAGAGCTGTGAAGTAATGTTTAATTATCAATAAACTTATTTGTATACCAAGGGCTCTTCATTTATCAGATTGAACATATAAATCAACAATACAGTCCTCTTGCTCTCTATTGAATTCTCGATCAACCGGTGTATATAAACATCTCGCTCATCCAAAGCATTAACTTTCTGGACGTATATATACGTCTTTCCGAAGTGCAACATTTTCTGTGCACTTCTATCCATAAAACTATTGCGAAGGCTTTGAAATGCAATAAAAGGATCTTAACAGCGTTTGCGAAGGATTTACTTATTTTATAGGATTTCCTTATTTATTCCTTTTCTTTTTCCCCTCCCCTCAAAAAAAACTTTAAAATACGCGCGCCTACGTGGAAAACGGTGGCATTGGGGAGCGAATTGCGTAACTTTTAATTGCCAGTTAAGGAATTAATTATAACCGTACGAGTTATCAATATCAGTGCTAATACAAGCCCATGGGTTCGCTGGTAATTATTAAACTTATTCTTAACTTAGTTTTGTTAAATTAATAATAAAATACATTATATAGTGCTGATATATTTATAAGTGTATTATATCAGTGTAAAAATGTTTATTTTATATTTTATTATATCCAAAAGTATTTTGTTTGCTTACTTTCAGTAAATTAATAAGTTTTTAAAAATAATATTTTGTCTTCGACTTCTCAATAGGCTCGCGTCCCCCTCGTAAATTTACCACGCCTCCCCAGCAGTGGCGTAACGGAGAACACTTGGGCCTCCCGGCAAAGTCAGGTTTTGGGCCCCCCAAGTTGGATTTTACAAAGGGTAGGTACTAGGCGATAGTCAGGCTGTGGGCCTTCAAGAGCTCGTGGCCCCCCGCAATGCGGGGGTTGCGGGGCTTCACGTTACGCCACTGCCCCCAGGGTGGGCGCCCCACAGTTTGAGAAACGCTACCTTACGGCAATTGAATGCACAGGTGCTACAGGTAGATAAGTACTTCTATATATCTTCCATTACTTCAGGAACAATTAATTATATTCATAGGTATAACGCAATAGATAATACTAAAAAGAGTTTCAGTAACGCATTCTGCACCTTATATTAGTATTTTATACATAAAATTACGTGCATTAATGTCAAATATCACCAATAAAACTACTAACTCACCTTGAAACACCAGTATGGGGTGATGCATCTGAGAGATGCCGCGCGTGTATGTATGGAACCTCTTGAAGCGAGCATAGCGGAGGGTTAATGAGTCAATGTTTCGTACTGTAAAAAAAGTGTATAAAGGCATTATATTGTCTTAAATAAATAGATCCCTAAAGTAACTTGTGGAATCTTAATCAACAATTTTTTGTCTAACACATCAATACACACATTCTGAAATCTATTAAAAAAATTAATTTTTTTAATTAATATTATTTTTTTTCTTTAAAATAATTAAAATTGTCAATTACATGATGCGTGAAGTAAATTAAATTATTAGTAATACCTGCAACTATTGGTTAATGAATTCAAATAAGGATTAAGAATCAAGTTTGGAACGAATCCCTAAATTAAAAAACAGAACAAAAAAAACATTAAGAACCTTATATATAATGAATGTGTGTGAATCCTTAAATTTATGTATTTTTTTCTCTATTCCGAGAAAAAAAAATCTCCCTTTGGGGTAAATAGTAAAACAAAAACGAGAAGAAGAATAAGAAGAAATGCCCATTCACTTTGTTTACGAAAAGGCGCTACAGGAAAATACGCTTACAAGTAGCTCGCTCCAAGTCTTGGCTCCATGGGGAATATTCGTAACAGGCTAGTACAGAAGCATTGAAACGAAAAACCGTGTTATTATAGAGGAAGAAAGAAATACTGAAAGAATATTTTACATAAGTAAGTATGGACAGGAATAAATCCAACTTTCTATCTTTGTCTCGTTTTTTTACTTAATAATTTAGGGATGGACAAGTAAGAAAAATGTATTATAGAAAATATTTTATGTTCTTAACAATAAATAATTTCTGAAAAGTACTTCTTATTCATTGTTCAAATATGCTTCTTTTTACGTATTTTTGCAGGCATATTAAAAATGTTAGGTTCACTATTTTTATTTGTTGCATATTTTTCAAATATTTTAAATGTAATTTTCGTTCTACTCCTTTTTCAAAGAGTTTAAATTTCCTATTTCAGAATATTGTATGTAAAATCCCAGATAACATGAAACACTTCTCTAATCATTGCTCTACAAGTTTTAACATGGATTTTTTAAATTCACTTCATGTAATTAATACCATTCGGAATTTACGAAATATTTCAATTCTGACTTGATTGATACTATAACAACTGACAAATCTATAACATTAAATTACATTTACATTAATGTCTGGTTATATATCAATTATGACTGAAAGGGTCCCTAAATCTACAATATGGCCATGAAATAAGAAAAGAAATTGGCCTTCAGCATAGGGATATAGATATCTTTAAAGAGTCTCTGCTGTCCATCTGTTCCTTATCACAAGCAAATATCAATTAAAAGGTCTTGTAACAACCTTGCAACAAAAAAAAAGTTAACTGCACTGCTCAAGCAGAAAAATATCCACTCTATCAAGGCGCTTTCAAATCAGGGCTAAACTACCTACATGAATGGATATTCTGACTCTTAATACTATTAAGGGCAAGATTTCTTAAAACTTTACGTGCTAGCTTATGGTAATTAAATGAGTTTTGGGTAACTACCATAGCAAAGCAATTAAAAGTTCCAGTGACATTCTACTGTTCTCAAACTATAGATTTGAGCTCCAGGTGATCCTGATGATAAATCTCAACTGAACCAGGATATAATTGCCTTTATAAAAAGAGTAGATGCAATGCAAATGACATACACTTAGCAATGGATACCGGCCTACGTAGATATCTTCAGCAATGAACAGACTGATAACCTTGCCAAGGAGGCCCGAAATTCCTTCAACTTTCCAATAGCCTTATCTTTACCGACGATAATGCAAAAATCAGACATAAACTCACCACTCATCCAGTTAAGAAACATTTCATTCCAGAACTTAACTGCAACCCCTGCAATACCAATCATTATAGCCAGATTATGTACAAGACACTTTAAAGGGATGAAAAGATCCCCTGATGGCCAAAGAAGTTACACAATACTTTTTCTCACTATCCTGACATTCAACCTTCTCCTAATCATATTTTATTTGCCCTTCTATATTGGCTAAGCTCCACAACATAGGAGTCCACAACACGGACCATCAACTACTTTATTCGCCAAAGGTCTTCGCCATTTTAGGCGCTTTCGGTGCCATTTTTTTCTCTGCACTACTTGGACAAAACAGCAACAATATTAATGCTCAAATTATTCGATATCATTTTTTCAAGGACTTTCCAGGTGGAAAATGTACTTAAACGAATCCAATTATTTAATTCCAGGTGGGATACGCCGTGTATCTTTTACATGAAACTTTCATTGGTATGGATGTAATAATTTAATATTGCTTTCCCAGTGAAAATTTTCGCATTCAGTTTCTGGATCGTGTAAGCAATAAACAAAACCAAAGAATCCATGTTTTTATTGACAGAGAGAAAACTTTTTTTATAAAATATTTGCAATAAAAAATATCACAATATTTAAAAAAAATTGAGAATAATTTTTTCAACACTACAGTTTAATCAATATCAACTTTGTTAAAGATCAATCTAATGTAAATAGCAAAGAAATAACACAGATTCAAAATATCACTAATTCCTACAAATCCTATAATTCATGCGATTACTTGAAATTAAATGAAAGCTAAAATTATTGATATAATTCAACAACTCTTTTTATAAACTCTTTTACCCTTTCTCTCGCTTATATTCTAAGTTCAAGGTTTCCTGCACTTTTTATTCCATTTATTAAGTTTCAACATATTTATAATTATTTTGTACATATACGCGTTTCAGTATATAAACTGATGTTTGTACAAACTAAGACACCATGACGGAATCATCAGAATTAAATGAAATTTTATGCACAAATGACTTGTATTAGTACAAATAAATAACGAAATTTTCAAAGCAGAAACACAACATTAAGTATCCGAAATCAGAATTTGGACGCAGCTATATGACGTGGCATGGAGTCAAACAGATTTTGAATGTCTCCTTGTGGAAGAGAATTCCATATTGCTTGTATGGCAGCAAAAGTTCGTCATTTGAAAATGCAGGACGTGAATCGGGAGCGAGACGCCGACCACCCAAATCCCACACGTGCTCAATAGGCGACATGTCCGGCGAATGGGCAGACCAAGGAAGAAGTTGCATGTTTTGGACTGAACAGTCCTCGAACAGTTTTTACAACATGTGTGCGTGTATTATCCTGCTGAAAGATAGTTCCAGGGATGTCTTGAAGGAAGGGAACGACTTAAGGCCGGAACACTTTAAGGACGTACCGGTTGGTATTGAGATTACTCTCAATTCGTGGCAAATTGGATAGTCCATGTTACGAAATCGCACTCCAAACCATAACTCCGGGTATTATGCGTAGCGTCTAACTCGAATGCGGCCCTCATGGTCCCACAATTTGAAGCGTGATTCATCTGAAAAGACAACTTGGTACCAATCAGCTTGACAGACTCTAAGCTCATGAGCCCATTACAGACGCAGCCGTCGTTGGTTTGCCGTAAAGGGGGATCCTGTATAAAAGCACCCTTGCACGTAATCTACGGTGCAGCAGACGTCGACGAATTGACGAAACCGACATTAGTGCACCTGTAGCAGTAGACCGACGTGCGGCCAATTACTTGACGGAAACTGTACGGTTATTCACCACCATACGGAACAGGTGTCGATCGTCGCACGCTGACATCACCTTCAGTCGTCCACTGTCAGTTTTTCGAGTTGTTCGGTGCTCGTGGGTCACTGCTTGCAAAATCGCATCACTGTGGAACAGTTCCGCTGCACACGAGTTTCTATTGCTCGATAGGAAAATCTTCCTTCTCGAAGGCCGAAAATCTTTACCCGTTCAAAATCCGTACGTAGTTGAAATTTCTCCTTATTTTGTCGTGGATGCATAATTAGGTCTCGTTAAACGTTCGTCACTAACAAATAACCGTTATCTATTTTCAACGGTCCGCTATAACCAGCTTTCAGCATCAGTTCAGAGTGCGTTGAGCACGCCACTCATACGTAGTGGCTGCGAAACCTTAATATTTTATGTAACATCCTATAATTAATATTTGCTGCAAAGTTCATTTTATTCTCATTATTCCTTCATGGTGTTGCATTTTTTACGAACAGCAGTGTATATGTTTTGTATGTATCGTTTTGTTTGTTCGCGTTTTTTCTGTCTATTTTCTGTATAGGCGTTTCTATTTGTTTTCATCACGATTTCGTATGATACTCATATATGTGTATATCTATACATATATTTGATCATTGTATTGAGTTTTTGATTGTTACCTTGTCTCATGCATAAATGTATTCTTGAAAATTGTGCGTATCGGTTTTTAAATATGTTACGATTTTCCGCTGTAAAATTTCATTCTACGGATTTTTTTTGTAATCCTGCAAGCTAATGTGAATTATAAACTTTAACATTTTTCTCAGGTAATTTATATACTTACGTACGTCCAAAGGCCTACTAGTTTTAAGGTCCTACCGATAGACTGGCATCCATAGCTATATATCCTTACTGGGTCCAGTCGATCTTTTTCTAAGCAAAAATTGTACATAAATTTACACAAGAACTGAAAATAGAAATAATTCCAATTTTTACCTATCAGTCAGGTTCTGCCAATTTCCAGATATATAGTTATTAGATATATAGTTATTCAGATACATAGTTATTAATTCATTTTTCTTAATTCCTAACTTCTTTTTCTTTCTTTTCAAAATGAAATTGTAAATGGATATTAAAATATAAAAGGAAAAAAAAAACTACGAAGACACTTAAATACAAGAAAATATTTCACTTTAAAATTTGTGATTCTTCCAAATTTAAGATCATTGCAAAAAGTATTTCAGGAGAAAAGTTAACCTTAATACCAACATAGTTTATTCTGATTCTTATTCCAGCTCCAAATTAATAAATGGTATCTTTTTCTAAATTACTTCACACAATTAATACGAACTTAAATATATTTTGAATTGCTTCCTGATATAAATAATTTAAAAAAAAATCGATTTCTTCTGTATGTAAATATTTTGGCGATAATCTTAAAAAATGAAATTTACATTTAGGATACAAACTTTCGGCACTAAAAGTAATTAACTAACTTTTATTCGAAGACAAATTATATTTGATTAAAGATTAACGAAAGTTAAAATTTGCAGTAAATCCATAATAATAAGTATGAAAATATTTATAATACATCATTTAGATTCCAATACCCTTATAAATATTTTTGTGTTCGTATTTTATATTTATCACCTGATAAAATTAAAAGAAAAACCTTTGAACTTAGAAGAGGTGGTTTCAAATGCGTTTGATATGCGTTAAAAGACAATTGTACTCCTTAAAAATATTTTTATGAAATCTCGGAAATTGTCCGTGAGGATGTCCTTTTAGACTCTCTCTCTTCTCCTTTGGATGCGCTAATGTTTGTATGTTACTGCGTTTTGGCGTTCCCCAGTGAAGTGGGAGGTGAAAGTGAAGTAAAATTGCTTAGCAACCCTGTCCCATGACCTAAAAGACGTCTCTTTATACCTAAATATATATGAATTACGTGAAACTAACTTTTCGTTATACTATAACTCTTTATCTACCGCATTATGATTTACTGCATTGTTTTTCATGCAATATTATACATTGAAAATTAAGGGATATACATAAGAAGGCAACTCAACTTTCGGAAATTTAAACCGTTAGAGCTAATTAAAGGTATTCAACTGTAAAATTAATTATATACTCTGTTTACTAAAAAAAATAGTCAAATCGTACTCTAAGGTCTTCATAACATACAAGAATAAGACACGTACTTTTTGACATTAACTACTTTTTCGGAACAAAAATGACAATCTATTCAATCCGCTGAAAACGCCGTCAGCTGAAATTCAATTTCTGATATAAAATTATTCGCCTTCCTCGTTAAAATACTTATAATAGAACCCCTGCTGCCATTTATCTTGGAAGAGTGTATTTCAAAGGAGATTTCTTGCTAAGTATTGTAAGAGTGTTCGTAAAAATGTTTATTCTATGTCATTTTAAAGTGAGTGGTACTTATGTTGTTGTTGCTCATGCCACCTGTCTAATGTAGTCAGATCGAGGCCCACGAAATTCATCGTGGCAAAGGGCTAGAAGTACCCCTGTCGTTGACCTTGGCCTTGAGCACCGTACAGTGACAGTACGAATTGGCTCGGCGAAATTCCCCGAAGGGACGATAGATGGCGACACCACCTATCTCCACCTCCTCAATTTAGACATGAAACTGTATGGGCGGGAAATATTCTTCAGTCCCCTGCACTCGGGATTCAGCCCACAAGACTTTTGAACCCACTGATTTAACGAGCACGTAACGACGGTACTTATAAGTTCCGTCGGTAGATAAAGGGTCATGATGAAAATTTTCAATAATATATTATTTTCACATGAAACATATGTATATTCTCTATATGTATATTCTCTATATTCCTAATCAGTTGAACTATGCAAAGCATAATAGTGAATAAATTATTAATTAATCACAATTTGTTAGATTTGGTATAAAATTTCCAGATATAACTAATTAAATTTGGAGCAACTAAAATATGTTTATACATGTCTGTATATATATTAGATATTCCAATTAGTATGCATTGTTTCGCCTTATATTATTAGACAAGGGAATTAGGAAATAATTCAATTGTTGCAAAATAATTTAAAAGCGTAAAACACATTCCCACTATTGAATACCATATAATTATGTAGGCTGATGCAATTTTTAATTCAAATATTTATATCTATTAATAATTAAAGGGCACTTCGTTCTATTTTTCTATCCTAGTAATATTATTACATAGAATGTTAAATAAAAAGAAAGTATTATTAACTTGATAAACGCCTTGAAATGTTTAATTTCTTTTTTTTTTGTATACAAGTAATTTTAACTTAACTTTAACACTGTGCCATTTAAATTACATATCTAAATAAATTCAGTATCTTTAAAAACAAATGAAGTATTGGAGGGAAAATTCAAATCAAAGAAGAAAAAATACTTAGTTTAAGGTTACCGACTACGTTTTCGGAACAGTGATTTTGCAAAAGCATATATACACACACATATATTTTTTTTAATATTTAGTGTCACTTAGATTAGAATACATGCACATAATGGTTTTTAGAATATTATTACAATAATAAATGATTTAAATGCAATATTTTGGCAAAAAATTATCTTAAAGTTACCTATTTTCAAAGCAGTCTCCTTTTCTAAAAAAATCTTCTATGATAGTAATATTTTACTCAAACTTAGCTAAGATTTTTCCAAAGAGCGTGAACTAGGATCTTTGAAAGTTCCTCTTAATTTCAGAGTTACTACCAATTAAATCAGTGTTTCTCAAAGTGTGGGGCGCGCCCCCTTGACCCTACAAGGGGGCGCGAGCGTATCGAAAATTTAAAGATTTTTTTAAAAAAATAACCGGAAAGAGAAGTAAAACAAAATGCTTTCTTCCATAATAAAAAAATACACACAACACACTGGCATAATTTATATTTATTATCTAGCTTTTTTCCGTCATCAAATAGCTATCTTTGATCCCAAAACCAAATTAAAGAAAAAAAAAAAAAACATTTTGTTTTATTTGCTGTTTTTCCTCAATGAGAGATTTTTTTTTATTACGTTTTAACATAAAATATTACTCGTTAAAAGAAAAAACGAAACCCAGACCCTGAGAAAAATTCTAAGAAGATAAACAATTCACCGCTGCAATTATTATTGAAATACTGTACATTAGTTGTAGAAAAGAAAAGGAAGTCATGATTCACTTTTCAGCCAGGCTGCATAGTACGTTCAGTTCAGTTCAGGTTTTGTGGGATATGGAGCAACAAAGGCTATGATCCCCTAAAAGACAGATGTTTCTTAAAAATTAGTAGATGTCAAAATATTTCAGTTTCTGGATAAAAAATCTGAATGTTAATTTGACCTTTAATCTTATGGTATGGTTATTATCAATATTAGTTCCCTCCCATCTTTCATGTGTTTGCTTTTCGCTTAAGGAAATTGTAAATAATTGAGTTTTGCGATATTTGGGTCTTGTACTTTTGAATCATTTTAGTTCAGTTTTATTGGATTTTTCTCAAATCATCAAAGAATTGAATAGTCCTTGAAAGAAGGTAAGTATACTTTCTATAAATTAAAATATTCACTAGAATTCCGATTTGTATCGTGTACAGTAAAAATAATTATAAACAAATGATTGGGGTGACTGAGTCCCCCCGCACTACCATTAATGTTAGTATCGAGTACGCGCCTGCTCCCGGGTTAAACTTTTTGAAGTCTTCTCGCTTTAAATGTTAAAAAGTAACACAATTATTCTTCATCGAAATTTTATATTCTTTTTCATAATTTAACATTAATTCTAAATGCTAATTGTGTGAGGTTTAAAATTACAGTTCTTTTAAACAGTTATTTACAATTATAGCATTTATCTAAAAAAATCATTTTACATTTTTGTATACAATGTCGTGCACACAGTTTTACTCTCCTTACAGTTCAGCTATTATATCAAGAATAATGTTTTATTTTTTAAAAAAATGAACTCTTGCGAAGAGTCGGTGTTTCAGCCAGTATACGTTTGATGTATCAGTAATGAAGAAGGTATTTTATAAATAATTTCTTATTACTGAATTTGGCCGCGGTAGCCGAGTGGTATAGGTATCGGATCGTGGCTTGCCTTGTCACGAGTTCGAGCCCAGTACCACTAAAGACCCGCCGTGTAGGACAGCGTTGCACGTTAAATCTGTCGAGAGCTGAAACTTCCTCCCGTTGGTGTGGTGTGGTAGTTAGGAGAGGGGGTGCCAGCTCAGGTGTCATCCACGTCACTTGACCATGGTTCAAAATTACGTGGTCCGTCGTCAAAAGCCCTCGTGCAGCTGAACAGTGCGACGTTAATATTCAATCAATCAATCTTATTACTAAATTAAGAACAAGTTTAATAATTATTAGGGACTTTCACGGGCTTTTCTTGTAGAGGAAAGTTTTTCAAAGGAAGGTTTTAATATCAGAAATTGACACTTAAAGAGTTATTTTTCTATATTTAGCTGAGATCTATATTTTGTCTTCAAGGCATCCACTGCAGAAAATCCGGTTTGCAAAGGTAGGATGTTGAAAATGGTAATAGTATACGAAGTGCTTTTGTTTTCAGTACAGATAATTCCTCATCCACCTCTACCCCAAATTCAAAGAGCGATTTATTACAAAATTGCCTTTTAATTTTCACTGCATGTGAAATCTATGAAGATTTCTTCTTCGGAAGTTGAGAGCCCTTCTGGAGTATCTTGAAATAGATCCTAATCCACTCGTAACTTGCTACCAAGCTGTCCTCATCCAGAAAATTCTTTGCCAACATAGCTAAATGATTTTACATGTTTTAAAAACAACTTTCACATGTTGTTCTACAGATTTGTAAGTTTTAACACATATCGAGCTGGGGCTTTTTTTCCATCATTTACTTCAGTAGTGGTAAATCCAAAATTTAAGTATTTTTGAGAAGATCGCCTTGATTTAATTTTCGGAACCATGCTCGTTCGTCTGTGTACTTGTTGATTCTTTATTATGGTCGAATGTTTGCTTACGACTTAAAAATGTATGTATGATATTGTTTTAATTTACTGCCGTAAATACTTAATTACCGTGAATTACAATTAACGTGGAAATTAAAAAAATGTACATTCAAGCTAGATTCGGTAGCTATAGGAGTATCGAGTCGACCAAAACTGACTGGAATTGTACGAGGAAAAGCATTTTTACATGTAATGCGCAGACGTCCGATAGGTTGCTCAGACTCACGCAAACGTACCCTATAATGCCAGATGTGATGGATATGATAGAGAGCGACATTGACTAGACTATTTTTCTAATGACATTTGTGCTTTGAGAAATGAATGCTGAAGGAAATAAATCCTTAATTAAATACATCATTTTGCGATCTGTTCCAATTTAAAAATTAGAGAAAGAAAAATAACATAATTCTCTAAGTAATATATATATTTTAAGTAATTTTCTTAAAATATATATATATATATATATTACTTAAAATATACACAAAATTTAATATACTTATTGTATTAATTTGTACGGTTTATAATTAAGATCGTATTGTAACACTTTAGCGTCTCTCTCTCAAAGTTCATTTTTATTGCAGTAAATATATTATTGTTGTACAGGGGGCGAGACAAAAATTATGATTGAAAATTGGGTCGCGAGTATTGAAAGTTTGAGAAACACTGCTTTTAATGTATGAGTGGCGCACAGAGTATTTTAGGACTAATTAATTAATACTAAATTAAGAACAAGTTTAATAATTATTAGCTACTTCCATGGGCTTGTCTTACAGAGCAAAGTTTTTGAAAGGAGTTTTAAGATAAGAAATTGAGCCTCTGAGTTCATTTTCTATATTTAGCTGATATCTATATTTTGTCTTCTAAGCAACCACCGCATTTTGTAATATGTTCCAATTTAAAAATCAGAGAAAGGAAAAATAACTTAGTAATTATACTATTACTTAACTTTTTTGCTTAAAAGTAACATATACAAAATTTAATACTTATGTCATGAATTTGTACGGTTTATAATAAATATTGTTGCTTTATCGTAAAAGTGCATTATTATTGCATTCAGTAAATTATTATGTATAAGGGGGCGCGATAAAAATTGTGATTGAAAAGGGGGCGCCAGTATTGAAAGTTTGAGAAGCACTGAATTAAATAATTATCCATGGTTTTTGGTTAAAAATTCTACATTCGGGTGTATTAAAACAGGGATAAATCTTCATCTAAGATTTGTACTTGAAAAACCTTTTTCTGGCTCTTTACGGAGGTCTGCGCTATATAAAGGCAAAATATTATTATTATAGTATAGGTGAAATATTATTATTATAGTATAGGCAAAATAATATTGTTATTATAGTATAGGCAAAATATTATTATAGTATAGGTAAAATATTATTATTATAGTATAGGCAAAATATTATTATACTATAGGCAAAATAATATTGTTATTATAGCATAGGCAAAATATTATTATTATAGTATAGGCAAAATAATATTGTTATTATAGCATAAATAAAATATTATTATAATTGTATAGGAAAAATAATATTGTTATTATAGCATAGGCAAAATATTATTATTATAGTATAGGCAAAATATTATTATTATAGTATAGGCAAAATAATATTGTTATTATAGTATAGGCAAAATATTATTATTATAGTATAGGCAAAATATTATTATTATAGTATAGGCAAAACGTCATTATTATAGTATAAGCATATTATTATTATTATAGTATAGGCAAAATAATATTTTATTATAGTATAGGCAAAATATTATTATTATAGTATAGGCAAAATAATATTGTTATTATAGCATAGGCAAAACATTATTATTACAGTATAGGCAAAATATTATTATTATAGTATAGGCAAAATAATATTGTTATTATAGTATAGGCAAAATATTATTATTATAGTATAGGCAAAATAATATTCTTATTATAGCATAGGCAAAATATTATTATTATAGTATAGGCAAAATAATATTGTTATTATAGTATAGGCAAAATATTATTATTATAGTATAGGCAAAATAATATTGTTATTATAGCATAGGCAAAATATTATTATAATAGTATAGGCAAAATAATATTGTTATTATAGCATAGGCAAAATATTATTATTATAGTAAAGGCCAAATATTATTATTATAGTATAGTCAAAATAATATTGTTATTATAGTATAGGCAAAATATTATTATTATAGTATAGGCAAAATAATATTGTTATTATAGCATAGGCAAAATATTATTATTATAGTATAGGCAAAATAATATTGTTATTATAGTATAGGCAAAATATTATTATTATAGTATAGGCAAAATATTATTATTATAGTATAGACAAAATATTATTATTAAGTATTTTCCATAAAAGGAGACTACTTTAAAAAATAACTAATTATATGTTCCTTTTTTCCGAAAGATTGCATTTAAATATTTTTTAAAGTAATAATATTCTTAAGAAAATTTTATACGTGTATTCTTATCTAAGTAACACTAAATAGTAGCAGTCGAATACCTTAATTTATTATTTTTTGAAGAATTATAAACGACATAAAAATAAATATGTAACTACATAAAAATATTTTGATATGTATTAAGATTAAACCATTCAGCCTTCTTTCTATTATGTTTTAAACAAAGTAGAAAACCATATAAGCAAACGTATCAAAAGTACCCATTTACCATGTTTACGAAAAAACGCTACAGGAAAATGTGCTTATAAATAGTCAGCTCCAAGCTCTTATTCCTCTGGGAAGTACTCACGGTGAACTCGTCCAGAAACTTCGGTAACCATAGAAACAAGAAAACGTGATTCTATAGAGACAGAAAAAATCCCTGATAAAAGAGATTGTTATAAATGTAGGTATTGGTCAAAGAGAAAAGTTTGCCAAATCTTTCCCTTTCTTCCACATTGCACGTTATAGATATAATGCAGTCGGGATTTGGTGTACGCTGAAGAAGTTCTTAATTTTTTTGTATGGAATCATTTTTATGTGTATATATTTATTTGGATGAGATCATCTTTTGAAAAAGATTCCTTGAAGTAATAATATAGGATTATTTTTCCTGCAGAAGAGAAAAAACTGTGCAAATGGTAATACTTTGTAAGATGGTACACACGGATACTTCAAAGTGAGTAAATATATTATTGTTTTCTATCACAATAGTTGGTGCAGATTCAATTTTCTGTTAATGGCAATCATAGAAACAAAAGTACTATATAAGGTATGAAAATGATAGTATCCATTGAAAGATTTTGGATGACATATCAGTCATTTTGTAGTATTAATATATCAAGTTTCGAAATTATGTTTATATAATTCTATTTCTTAGAATAAAAATTAGAAGAGTTTCTAGAGATTATCTTCTTAGCTAATTTCATATATTAATTAATTTGAATGCATTTACTTTCAAATTGCTTTATTTTTCCTGTATTTTTGCTTAATTTGAATCGCACATTTCTTATTCGTTACGATCACTCTTTCTTTCTCTGTTCATCCATCATTTCAGAGAAGAAATAAATGATGTGATAGTGGTTCAAGATCATATATCAATGTATAAAACTGATTTTTTTTTTTACAATTCATTGCTCATAGCTAAGTTGAACGAAAGTGTGAAAGGAAAAAAATGTAGAACACACACACACACAAACTGTATATATTTGTAATACTTCGAATGTACTTTGCAGTTGAATTTTCATTTGTTTAACTGCATACATATGTTATTCAATTAACCTGATATTTCTCAAATTATACAAAACCCTTTAACTTTTAACTCGAAATTTTGTAAGATTTGAAGTAATGTATAAAATTAATATTAATGATAATTACAACACTCTAAGGAGTATAAATTTAGACAAAAGAGATGTTTGATTGAAAATATTTAAGAATAATTCATTTAGTTCAGCTTAAAAGCAATCAAAATAATATTTGGAACTTCTCTTACATTATTATCTTATTTGCTCTATCGTTTGCTTATAAAATATCCGTTTCTCTTTCGTCGTAGTATGGTTCATTAAGTATTAATTGTAGCTGTTAGTACAAAAAACACAAACCAACTAAAATAATTAGAACCGATATATGGAAAATAATAATAATTGGAAGTAAATTTTTCTTGTTGAAGTATAGAATCTCCTTTCTGTGAAAACTGATGCAATTCTTATTCTACATTTGAATATAAATAACGCATTTCCAAATTATATATTTTTCACTTTCCAGAAAAAATTCAAAATGTAAAAAATAAATAAATAATATATACAAAGAAAACTTCACCATTCACTTTCCGTACGTTAAAGCTTTACAAGAAAAAGGCTCTAACTATAAACTGCACAAGGCTTAAAATACATCCGGTAAAAAAGTATGGCACGATTAATTTTCAGTTATTGTACCTATTGAAGCAAGAAGTCATGAACCAATATTCTCATGTGCACAAAAATTTCATACAGACAAAGGATCCTTTATGCAGGGAAAGAAAGTTCTGCATATCTTGTGGGTGGGTGTTCCCGCGTGCTTGTGTGTACGTGTATGAGTATGAATGTGTGCATTTACAGGGTACCTATTATACAGCCAAAATAACTTCTCATAACTTCATTTGATGGAGTTACGCATGCGTGCAGCAAAAGAGGCCATAACAAAATTATTTAGATCAGGGGTGCAATTCGTGGCACGAAGGAATTGTAACATTTGCAGGTGTAAGCTTTCTGAAAAAACTTAAAAGTTTAAGATAAGAACAATAAAATAACATTTTTTTGCAAGTTTATTAAAATCTAGTTGTACTAGGCAAAAGGAGCCTCACTATCTTAATCAATATATAATTGTATTATATACGTATATATAACTACATGTTTTCTATTATAAGAAAAAACAATATCTCAAAACTAGCTGATATTCACTAAAACAACTAAATTCTCTTAGCATGTTCAAGAGATAATCCTAATATAGATAAGTTTTGATAAAAAAAAAAAATTTTAAAACCTACAATTTAAAAAGCCACATAAAGTATAAATATTGACTGTTTAATAATTATTTCCAATTGAAATGTTTTGAGTTACTCATTTTTATTTTATACCTAACTTTTAATAAGTGCAACATGTAAAACGTTTATTAACCACAAAATCTAAAAGTTTGGTACTGTGTGTTCTCTCATTTATTTTATTATTGTAATACTTCCAATAATTACATATAGAGAGAGTTAGACATGCATTAGAAATGTGCTTTTTTATAATATTTTTTTATATTTCTTATAAGCTTGTAAGTAGCATTTTTTTTACATTTTTCATCTTTTTTTGTTTGTTGGAAAAGTTGAAAACTTATCGCATGCTTTTTTTTTATCCTGCACTTTTTCCAGAAGGTTGACCACTTCTGGTAGTTCCACGCCATTTTGAAAGATCTTTTCTAAAGTATCTTTTTTTCAACCGAAGACCACATGCTTATTAAAAATTGGTTCTTTTGAGATGAAAATGTAAAACTATATGATATGATGAATTTCTGCTGATGTAGTTTTCAATGCTCAGAAACTGAATTATGCTTTCTAGAGCAACGGTAAGAGATTTGATAGGAAAAGCTTAATGGTTTAGTGGTGTTAAAGATTATCTGAATTATATATAGTAAACTGGGTATGATAAAACGACAGATGTTGGTTCATTCAATTTCGCACTCCTTCTAGTAACTCAGGCTGTGTTTTTAAAAACATTTGAAGAGAATATAAAACCCGAATTAAATACTTTATCAATATCATAAACAGAATTCCCGATCTTTGTATTTTGGTCATTTTATTTACAAGGCAAGAATATGTGTCATTCTTGTCTTTGAGATATAAGTATTTGATTTACCAAGAGAATCCGATCGTAGTCTCAAAAGTTCTGTTATAGACTCATTTTTTTAAAACATAAAAAAAGACACGCTTGAGTTTGTAATTTACAACCTAGTGCCTAATTTTTTGGCAATACTTATGTAACGTCTTTCTTCAAAAACCTTGTATTTTGAGTATTTTTTACATGTTAAAAAAATTTCGCAATGCTATTTTCAACGAATCAAAAGTTTAAAAAAAATGTAGTTTTATTAAGAATATCCTCTAACTGTGTATGCATGTGATGAATCAACGTAATTTTATGCACTATTTTTGTTAACACCCAAATGGATTAGAACCAACCTTCTTGCATAACAAATCCTTCCATTTTAACTTCCTTAACAGACGCATGCGAATTCCACTTTCTTCCCTCTCATCACACTCGTCTTTACTCTCAGCTGATGCATGCTGTATATGGTCTGTACGTTTTGTGAAACTTACAATCTTGGCTTGGAGTACCTAAAAATTAATTGGTCATCATGATAAAAATAAACAACAGCTACATTTAGCAATTACCCTTTGAATTGAAAATGATTACAGTTTATATCATCCTCAAAGGTTTCACTTGAGAACCCATCAAAAGGGTATGTGTGTTATAGATTTTTATGTATACATACAACACCAATTTTTTGTCATGTGTTTTTATTTCTAATTGCTATGATTTTTAGATTCTGCTGTGTATTCAAAACGAAAGTGGGAAGGTTATCTAGGCATTGGGACTTTTTTCTTAATAGTTTCTTACGTAAAGACTTAAAGAGAGCGCGATAATTGTAACCATTTTAAAGAAATAGTGTTTATGACGAAATAAAGTTAATGGTACTTATATGCCTCACAGACGAACTGTTAGAGAAGCTATGTCAACTATAAAAAAAAGTTGGTTTTCGATACATCATAAAAAAGAATGTTATAAATCTTTATATATCAGTCTTAAATTTGTACCGAATTTTGAATCTAATATTTTAAACATTATATCAAAATTCCACGACCACAAAATACTACATTGAAGTTATATAGAATAAATTTTTTTTCCGGATGAGAATCGTTAATATGCAATTCATAATTGATTGGGGTCATCTTTCACAGAAAATATATATGATAAGACGAGAAAACTATTGACTAAAATGCACACCTTCTCTTATTCGAAGGTTATTTGTTATTCTCTAACTACAGACAGCACTTTGAAAGTGTGGAAATGTAAGAAAAGGTTGTTTACACACTCAATCGAGAGAAAAAAACAACAAGGAGAATGAAGGCATGCGGCCTCTTACGTTTCCTATGACAAGGATGGTGAACCAGTGGCACGTGTGCCATCAATGGCATGTGGCACAATATTTTGGGCGCGCCACCGATCAAAATAGTTTGCATTTTAGTCCAAAATAACAAAGTTCACTATGAAATAATCCTCATGGGGGTGCAATCACGCTTTTGAACCTAAACTACATGTTTTCATAAACGATATTATTACAGGAAACTAGAAGTACTTCTCAAACGTGAAAAAAAATATCAAAAATTTAGATATACGTGAGAAACCAGATGTTGCTGAAAAAAGTTGCTGAAGAATTTATTTCGGCAATTGATTCTCAGTTCAAAGAATTATCAGAAATGCTCAAATGTATTGTGTGTCCTGATGTGACTTTATTTGATAAACTAAAGTTGTCTCAGTTCTGTTGGTTGGAAATTGAAGAATTTGATTTGCAACTGATTTTCGGTGCAGTTCAATATGGATTCAAAAATTTATTGAAACAAGGAAAAAATTGGAATTGATGTATAGTTAATGAAAGTTTGGAAACATGGAATTCGATTCCAGACACATTTAATTGTTTGAAAAAGCTAACTCATGTTATTAGAACCACATTTTCATCTACCTATGCCTGTGAGTCATTATTTTCATAGATGAATAACATTAAAGCCTCGCTTAGAAACCGCTTATACTCCACTTCACCATGCATTCTACTAAAAGTAACATCATACATTCCTATTATAAGTTAGTTATTTGCCATCTAATCTGCATCATCAAAAGTCACACTAATGTTACCTTATAATTTGAATTAGACGTATAACTAAAACATTTGCTACTTTACAGTGCAAATTGTATTTTTTCGTAGTGAATAAAGAATTTTGAGTATTTAGTTTTATTATTTTCCCAATAATCACGAGTCAAAATTATTTGACGGCACGTCTATACCTCATTAAATATTTCCGTAGAAAAAATGGCACGTTGATTCACATAAAGGTTCATCACCGCTGTCCTGTGAGATATGTGATTTCGAGTATTTTAAGACGATTGATTGATTGAATATTAACGTCGCACTGTTCAGCTACACGAGGGCTTTTGGCGACGGACCACGTAATTTTGAACCATGGTCAAGTGACGTGGACGACACCTGAGCTGGCACCCCCTCTCCTAACTACCACACCACACCAACGGGAGGACGTTTCAGCTCTCGACAGATTTAACGGGCATCGCTGCCCTACACGGTGGGTCTTTAGTGGTACTGGGCTCGAACCCGTGACAAAGCAAGCCACGGTCCGATACCTATACCACTCGGCTACCGCGGCCACGTATTTTAAGACGAATTGGCACTCCAAAACTGACAAACCTATCGTTTTTTTTTATTTTTATTTAGTCTTATTCTTTTATTATTATTTTTAATTGATGTATCACTTGAGCGAATAGGAAAGTTAGAAATTGAATTAAACTTCATTCGAAAAAAAAATTCGGCAATTCGGCCACGCCCCCTTTCTAGGACAAAAAAGCTAAAAAACGTGTTTTGATAAAAAAAAACTCTACTTTATAAAGAGAAATAATAACTATAAAAAAGAATGTGTAATATATAAAGCAGAATATTTCCAAGGCAATACAATAATGCAATTTTTCTTCTTTGTGAAATGTGTGCACGTAAAACTTTAGTATTGAGGCATTTTATATTAATAATTTCATAATTTCAGTTCTTACTCCTGATATATTTTTCATAAAAATGCAATACTTCAATATTATGTGAAGAAAAAAAACTAAACTTTCTGTGGTGACAGAAAAAAAAATCTTTTTAACATTTTTCTTGAATTTTCTTGTACAATTAATACCTTCTTAAAATTGATAATTTAAAATGCATGGGTTGAAAAAATACGAAAAAGCAGTTATTTTAAAGAAGGATATAGAACTAATATCTTAAAGTGGTATTTTAAGTTTATTTAATATTATTATATATTCAAAATGAAAACTCCTTCCACAACTATTTACCAATTACTTCCATTTTTTTCTTAGTGTTGCATATAAATCATATAACAAAAACTAGGGATTCATTTTGCTGTAAGCTGAATACTTTTTTTTAAAAAAATAGATATCGGCTTTTTCATTGACTTTTCGCATGCATATCAACATTTTTTTTTCCTAAAAAACGATTTATGTTATTTTAAAATCAATCCGTAAAGTTCCTGAAAACATCCATAAGTATGTTACGAAAAATTCAGATTAAAAAATTAATAATTATAGAAGGAGTAGGATTTTAAAGTTTTCCAAATTTTCTTCAAAAAATTTAAGTTTTTAAAATTGTGTGAATAGCATGTGAAAAATTTCATCTTGTAACATTTTCTTGAAAAGAAACATTATATAAAATGCTAAGATATAATTTTTAATACTTAAAGAAAGAAAGTAGCTCAAAGTGTACCAAGTCCTCTTAATTTGCATGCAACTGTAATTGTCCTGTGTATGTAAAAATAATTGAGCATTATTGGAGAAATACCAACCTTTCTAAATTAAGTACAAGATAAAATATACATGAATATAACGCAAGGAGAGGTAAAGAATTCAAAGATATCTTATCATTGAAAATAAATATACAATAATTCAATTGAAAATTTTACAGAAAATTCAAAGCTAAGAAATACGATCTCTCTGAATTAGTCATTAATAAAATATATAAGAAACCTAAAGAACACTTAAAAATGTGTCCTTATTATTATTTTTTCTGAACAATACATAAATTGGAATTGTTAAATATAATACAAGATAAAATACATAAAAATAATAATATAATGCATCATAAATATAATACATAATAAATTGTTCATATTAATCAGTCAGTTTATTTTTTTTTCTTTGTCACTATATCCATAAAATATTTCTCAGCAAGAACGGAAAGCATCAAGAAATATATATATAAACTTTTTTATGGACAAATGGCACAAGAAAATGACCTTACAAGTAGCTTGTTCCAAGTTCTGATACCTGTGGGAATCATTCCTGAGAAGGTTCCAGCACCTTTAGAAGCTATAGAAACAAGAAACCGTTATTCCAGATTCTATGCTGACAAGAATAAGATAGAAAGAGAGATAGTTTTTATATTAGGGCTAGTCATCCTGAGAAGAAAGTTTCGCAATTCTTATTTTCCGTGGTCTCATTAAAGAAATGAAGAATAAATTCTGCGAAGGCATCTTTATTTTTTCGGTGATCAGATGTATGCTGCCATTATTTCTTTTTTATGTGGTTTCTATTACTGATTTCGAATAGAAAACTTCAGCGTTAAGGAGATTTCTCATTGAATGACATATAATTAAGGCGATTTTGCTTATTTATTAAGAAGTATATGGAGTTAATTCATTTTCATCAACTGATGTATTTATATAGCATTCAAAAGTAAATTGTTTTTTAAACAAAAGGCATAATTACATCCGTTTATAAATGCGTATAGAAAACTTTTATAAATTGAGAAATATTTTTAAGCCCACTCAAGTCAATTTAATTATTATTTTATAAAAGAATATTAAGTCAAAAAGAGTTTAAAAAAGTAAAAGAAAATAATTTTAAATATTGACGAGAGGCATATAAAGGAATTTCTTTTTACCCTCACTGATTTATATATATGTGTAGTGAAAGAACTTTGGGCTCGTGATAATACGCGATTGAGTTTATGTATGTATACCACTTTTAACTGCAAAGTTTCAAAATTTTTTTACACTTTTTGAAATTTCAATTGTTTAATGTGATTATAAAAACCTTCGTTACAATTTAAAAATAACGATGAGAATGCATTAAAACTACGACAAATTAAATGTTTTTTGAGCTCATAAGATATCCGACTACGTTCGGAAACGTGATTTTAAAAAAAAAGAGCCTAAATGGATAATTTCCATGATATTTCGTGTCACTTAGATTAGAATACGTGTATAATTTTCTTTAAGAATTTTATTAGAATAAAATATTATTTAAATACAATATTTTAAGCCTTTAGAATGACTTACTTTAAAAATATTCTCCTTTTATGAAAAATACTTCTATAATAATAATATTTTGCGTATATATAAAGTAAAGACTTCTTTCTCTCTCCAGGAAGTTTGAACTATTTTTTTGACAAATTCACTTTATTTTCAGAGTTGCAACCGATTCAAATAATTATTGGCGTTTTTTTAATAAAATTTCTCCCGTCTGTTGTTGTAAAACATGGATAAACCCACTTCTAAGTTATATATTTCAAAAATTCTAGCTTAGCCTCTGTACAGAGGTTCAGGCATAATGCTATTATAATAGAAGCATTTGTCACAAAAGGAGAATATTTTGAAAATGGGTCATTCTATGCTCATTTTTTGTCAAAATATTGTATTTAAATAATTTTTTATTGTCATACTATTCTTAAAACAAATTTGTATACATTTTCTAATCTAAGTGACACTAAATATCTTAAATATTATCCATTTATATGCTTTTGCAAAATCCCGGTTTCGAACGTAGTCAGATACCTTAAACATTACATTTTAAGAATTCACCTAATGGTTAACGGTAAAGGGAGAAATCGAAGAAATAAATTTTTACTTAACTTAAAATTAATTTTCATTTATAGTTTCTAAAAAGTGTTTAAAAATTAACTGTTTAGCCCTAAGCTTTTGAAATATGTTTTTTATTTCTATTTCAACTTTTTATATTCCATATCTAAGCTTAAATCTATATACCATAAAATCTGGCTTATAACGGAAACTTTTAACACAAAAAATAAGATTGAAACTTAAGGGTGGGCGTCATACGCAGGGGATAAAAACGATAGTTTTATAAATAACAAAAGAGATGAGCATAAAGAAAATTTAACTTCTACATGTATCGAAATACTGTTCATTCAAAAGAAATAAATGACATAAAAATTTAAAAAATCAGCTTGAAAGTATAGTTGTGCAGTGAAGCTATACAGCGGATTTTACGGTATCTATGTTTCTACGAGAAATGCGACTCACTCACTCATCCATTAAGAAATCTGCAAAACTATTAGGCCTACATGCTTTAAATTGCGTAAACAAGTATATTTTACTGAATAGAGATAGACTAATAACCAGGAATTTACATTTTTGAAATATTAGATTTGGAGATCTCAGATTTGGTAAGCATCTTTCCTTTGTTCGAAAGATATCCACTAAGTACAGGTTTTGCGGAAATCGACTTTTAGGGGTTGCGTGGTGTTAGGAGTGTGTGATTGAGTTATAATTAAAAACATTTACGGTTTCGAACTATTAGACATACAAGCTTTAAATTTGGCAATCTTATTTCCTTCGCTAAGTAGAGATCCACAAAGAACGGGTTTTGCGGACATCGACTGCATAGGGCGCTTGCAGGTCGTTTTGGAATTAATTTAGATAAAAGAAATCTCGTTTTTGAACCGTATTCTCTATAGACTTTAAGTTTGACAAAAGAGTTTATATGGTTGAGTAGAAATCAGATGAAAATGGGTTTTATGAAAATGATGGAATAGTGAAGTAAAATATAATTCTACTCTTCCCTTATATAAATTAGTCTCTACCCTTTTAAATAAAAGAAAAAGCAAGGGATATAACTATTTTCTATGAAATCAAAAGCTTAATGATAAGACTTAAACATCAATTGCTAAGAGAAAATGTACACAGTCATGCAACAACATGAAATACCCTACAAAATGGGTAGATAACGACTAGTATACATATAAACGATAGTGAAAATTGTTTTCTATAAATTTAAATATGTTTTCAATATATTTATATTATTCTAAGTATTACAATTAAATTTTGCTATAAAACATGCATGACGTGTTAAAAACGTTGTGGATTGCAAATTTTGTTTCTTTTAGTTCAATTGAAATGAATATCCTTGTTTAATCGAATTTAATTTATTCGAACAATATATTTCTAGATGAGATTTCCAATAATACAACTAAGCATAATTTCAGAAAATTTGCTATTCATTTAATATTCGTGGAGCCGCCTTCTGAACTAATTTCAAATAATTATGAAAATAAAATTATTTTCATTAACTCATTTTCTAATATTTCCCTTTTAACCGTCAAAGAAAGTTTAAGGAATTACATCTGTTATTTTTCAATTCCTACTCTTAGGTTACACTCTCTATTTATTTATTTATTTATCTTGGTGGAATTTTCAATCGCTAATAGAATACATTTTAAAGCGCTCAATTGAGCTGAACTTTTTATGCATGATTATTTGGATTACAATGCAGTAATTTAATTATAATTAATAAAAAATAATTGGTTAAAATAAATTATTCATAGAATTACAAATTCAGCCACGTTGGCATCATTTTTGGCGACTTAGCGACTTGTGTCAAAACTTTAAAATATTTTTTTTTCTCACGTTTTGAAGCGTTTAGCTGAACTGAATTTTTATATACACGATTGTTTTGGATAGCAATACGAAAATTAAGGATAATTGATAAAAGTCAATTACCACTTAATGTTATGATTCTGTCATACGTATATACATATGCATATTAATTGTAACTATTTAATAAAAAGTAGCTAAAATAAAAAAAAATGTTGATCTAAGTAGGAATTGACTTTTTTTTATATTACTTGTTTAATCATATATTATTTCTCGAAATGTGTAAGAGTAATGTAATTTATTTTTCTTATCATTTTCAATTCCTTAAAAATCAGAACTTGTGAGAGGATAAAAAGAAATAAAAACAAAGTGGGAATGGAAAATAAAAATCTAAGCATCGTCCCATTTATATTTTTTATATAAAAATGCTACAAGAAAAAGTGCTTAGAACTTTTTTACTCCAAGTGCTTTCTCGCTGGAGAGAAACAGCCTTGGTGAATCTGTCCAGATACTTCAATAGCTATAGAACACGAAACCATGATTCTATAGCGAAAGAAAGAATTTTGGTGAAAGAGGTTTTCTTGTAGGATAAACCAGCCAAAAGAAGAAAGTTTGGCTGCCAATTCTTCCTTTTCTTTCGATCTCTCTGTTATACGTTGATAATGTGGCTAGGATGATACAGTATAAAATATATTTTACTTATACACAGTTATTTGTGACCAGTTTTCAATTGCCTGGACATCTATTAGTAAAGGAACTTCTGCCGAAGATTAAGAAGTTTATCCATTGACATTGTTTGCAAGTTTACAGTTAGGAATAACATAGTATGTATCAATTTATTTAAAGACCAAGTATGTTTCAAAAGTATTGGTATATTTCATATTTATCTTATTCACCCATGGTAAAAATATACATACCAATTTAAAGATTACAATAATAAAAAAATATATTGTTCAACTTTTTCCTTTTTTACATTTTTGGTTGCGTTGTATGTTCTTGTATTGTTTAGATTGGTATAATAAAAGAGATTAACATTTTGGGCTCTAATATCTGTTTTATATGCATTGAAACCAAATTTTAAGAATTGCTTTATTTTAAGCAATAAATATTTTTTGCACACATCAAAAACATATGCAAAATATCATTTGGATATCCGTTGCATACTTCATTGATCCTTTTAGCGATACATTTAGTTTACAATTAGTTTACATTTTAGTGAAAGGTAACTCTATACTGGTATTCAAAATTAAAATGCATATTTTGTCGAATTTTATGAAAAGAACTGAACGAAATAAAAAATAATGCTTCGAGATAAAGATGCAAATCTTGTTGTCGATTACGTAAAACTATGTTGGGGCGAAACTAGTCGAAGTATAAGATTTATAAACACGAGTCCCAAAACTCCCATTTCGTTCACTAGAACAGTTCGCCGAATGTTTTGGACTTTTTTTGCAGCAGTCACTAAAATTAAACATCATATAGTAAATACGAGTAACCGCCAAAATGTTTAGAATGTGGAATGAGAAGGCAAATTCTGGGTAAGCTAAAAACAGGCCAGAATCAAATCCATATTTGTAGAAATTCTATTTAACACCCAGCTATATGTCCAACTTATGAACTACAGTTTCAGGATACCAAATCCGTCGAGAGAAAGCCTGGACAAGGTAGGCTAAGAGCCACGATGGTCAGAGAAGATCCCCAATTTTCCTTTATAGTGAGCCGTAACGGGAACGCTACAGCTTTTTAGGTCTCTCATTGGTCGTACGCTATCACAAGAACCCAAATTTAAAAGACTTCATGCGAGAGGGTTGTTTGCAAGAATACCTATTGCGTGTGACCCGCTCAGTTCTGCGAAAAGGAAGTTTAAAATGGTGCCGAGATCATAGAGGCTGGAACATAGATCAATTGGTGACCATTTTCTTCAAAGATGAGTCCTGGTTCAGCCTAACCAGTAATTCTCTCCCAACTTTCATATTGAGAGAACAGGGAACCACTACCTGCCAACCAATGTCTTATAAATTGACCATTACTATAGTGGAGGAACACACACACCTCCATGTCTGAAGGATGTACTGTGGTTACTGTGAAATATAGGGATGAGGTCATGGAACCCTATGTTTGGTTCTTAGAGGTGCAGTTGACCCTGATTTCATTTTAGTGGATGGCAACACAAGGCTACATAAAACTCATCTGTTCAACGAATTTCTGGAAAGTAAGTATATTCGTCGGATGGATTGGCTAACCAATTGCGATTCTCTGAAGAAGGTAATCTCAATTCATAACCACCTAATACATAAACACATGAACAAGTTTCTGAACGAGTGAAACGAATTGCCATATGAACTACTAAACTCCCTTATTACAAGCATAAATTCATGGTGCGAGGTGTTTATATCTGTAAGAGTTGACCCTAACCTATAATTATGAATTTTCTGTTCTGAAACTGCTGTTTCATGCCTTCCGATTCCGATGAGTGTTAAACATGATCATGTGTATGTGTTTTAACTATAGAATGGTTATCTTTTCTTCTAAAATATCATACCTATTGTAATGGGTTTATCCGGGTCTTCTTACTAATAGTCCTCTTGGGGAATATTGGTTCTTTAAAACTTAATTTATTATAAACCTCCCTCCATAGAAGAAGATGTGATTGTGTAAATTAAGACTTGTATCAAGAGATTAAACTTTCGAGAAAAAGAGAGAGATGTTAGACTGCTATACAACAGCAGTGATTTATTAACGTGAAGTGAGGAGTGAGCACTTCGTAGTGAACTTGAGTAATATTAAGATTGACGATAGTTCAATTAGTTATTAAATTTGATTATGTCGATTTAAATTAGAAGGTGTATTGCCTGGACGTAAGTGATACGATTTATTAAATCTTCTAGTATCTCTTCTACCTTGCTATTACTTCACATATTTGGTAGTTCTAGAGATAATTGACCAAATCTGAAAATTCCCTTATTTTTGGACATCAGTGTTCGATAACTATACCGTTATATTCAAAATATATAAGGTAATAACTATAAACTTGTTTTATTTCTTTAATTCTGTAGACGTCATTTTTATCGTTACCGTCAGTCTTCTATAAAATTCTTCATATCAGTTATTACTGCAGTTGGCTTTCGTTTTTATACTAAAATATTTCATAAAAAAGATTAGTTTTTTACATTAAGATCGCAGACAAAGATCCTGCCGGCCTTAAATCTGTCATGATTTTTAAGACAGAATCAGATTAAAGTTAGAGAAGTGAAAAGACGACCTTTATTCTTTCATTAGTACATCTGTTCTGCCTGAGAGCAGGGAGGAAAAAGCACGGCATGGTGGTGGTTTCCAGTGGATAACACTTGAAAAACATATGGTAAGTATCGCTGCTTTGAAGAGGTTGCTTGCAAGTTAATGCTGACATATGTTGACTATTAAATATAACAATCTGGAATTAGACATGTTTATTGGCTAGGCCATATGTTCGGAAGAAAAAAAGGGGTGATTAGTTTGATACTTGAAGATGAGACCTGAGAAAGATGAATCAAGTGCTAGATAGGGAATTTAATTTTTAATCTAATTTAATTATCCTTACATTTGCCCCCCAATTTTAAAATGGAGTCATGGCGTAATTTTTCTCTCTTTACAAACTTAATCAATTTTCAACAAACACAAAACAATACATAACATGATTTAGAAAGACATATTACACACAGTAGAAATAATTAAGCAATAGGAATACTAAAATCTCTCAAAATGCAATACAATAAACGAAACTATAACAACAAACACAGTAAGGACACTTCCAACATATTAATTGATAAAAATGAATTTCCATACATATAATTGAAGATTAGCTTGTTTAAATCTATTCGATCCAGAAAAAGAGCTCTTGTTTCCTCCTATTCCTTCATAATAATAGATTTATATTATAGCTGCTAGATATTTTCAAAAAAAATATGTTGGAAAATAATATATCAAACAATAAGATAGTAAATATAAAAATACATGAAATCATACAAATGTTAAAATAAAAATCTACTCTGGCGCCATCGTAGTAATACCTTATATTGTTACACATTTTGCATATATGAAATACATTTTTTAAAAAGATAAAAAAACATAGACACTAATAAAATGAAATTATTAATAATATGAAAACGGTGTATAACACACAACTTCTATGCACTATCCAACACAATAAACAATGTTTTATTTTATATGCGTTATACAATATAAAAATTATAAAAATATAAGAATATAAGAGCTCCTTTGTATTATTTTGATTCGGAAAAGTGGACTCACTTCAATAATAACTTTTAGTATTTCTGAAAATTTTTCACAATATTCATTGTAACTTAATATCGCATGCAATATTTTGAATCTTTCCGTAACCTTCTAAAAATACGTTTCATAGACAAAAATTCTTGAGTTTCTCTTGCATCACACATTCAGTTATAAAACAACCTTACTTAATTTTGAACACATCTCTCTGAGAAATCTGAGTCATCAACTCACAGATGTTCAGGGATGCTGATAAGAAACAATGAGAGGTGTACATATCAAACTAAACAAGTTTGTCCTCTTAATGTTTCGAGACATATACAAAATTATAATGATTGTATTCTCGCTTATATCCACTGTATAATATCCAAAATTAAACTTCAAGTTATTAAATTAATTTTAATTTTAGATAAGGAACATTTCGAGAAATAGTGAATCCTGATATATGGTCAGTATATCAAAACACACAATTTCAAAATAAAAAAATTAATGACATGCAATAAGATTACTGCTGAATAAAATAATTAACAAAACAATTGAATTCAATGGAGAAAAAAGAATACAACTTGACTTTACTTTTGTTTCTTATAAAAATCAATATCTCTAGTATTAGTTCTCTCATTAGTCATTTTTCTAAAAACTTAATTTATATCTTTCACTTTGAAACACCAATTTCTATCATAACTCTTAACTCATTCGACATCTTAAGATAAAATTATGAGAAGTATATTAAAATTTCTCAAAATTTTGTATGACTAAACCTATATACTTTGTTTTCTCAATTAAAATATAAAGAAAATATTTCATTTATAACACAACTATATTATAAAAATTAAATACCATATCTTATCATATATATTCTTTTTCGTAAAGTTCTGTTCAACAAAAACTCAGTTATTTCAATGTTACTAAAATTGAAATATACAATTTAACTGACCTCCACTTTGCAGTGGCAGAAAGCCTTGGTGAACGGTAATCCAGATACTGTTGTCACATTATTTCACTAGTAAAATTTTATTTATTTATTTTTCTTTCACCGTTGGTACTTCACTATTATTATATGGTGGTCAAATTCACAATATTACCGTGCAGACTTTCCAGCGAAGAAGATTTTTTTTTCGTTTCTTTATTTCTCTGGTGGAAGGGAGTGGTGTCTTTCATTACGGAGTTAAGGAATTGGATATTCACACTTCTCTTCTTTTTTTTGCCATTCGAAAGTTGTTTCTTTCATTCAGGGCAAACTGGTTGGCCTCTTCAGCAAAGACAGAAACATCGTTCTGCGGTAAACAGTGCATTCTTCTCGATGTTCAGAGTGATGTTCTTTCGGGGATTTTTTTTTTTTACAAGCGCGTTTTTTTCCGTTCCATAGATTAATTCTGGTAACCCAACGTCCTCAGCTAACAAATGTAGAGTGCCGTCAGTCTTCTATAAAATTCTTCATATCAGTTATTACTGCAGTTGGCTTTCGTTTTTATACTAAAATATTTTATAAAAAAATTAGTTTTTTACATTAAGATCGCAGACAAAGATCCTGCCGGCTTTAATTCTGTCATGATTTATAAGACAGAATCAGATTAAAGTTAGAGAAGTGAAAAAGACGACCTTTATTCTTTCATTAGTACATCTGTTCTGCCTGAGAGCAGGGAAGAAAAAGCACGTCATGGTGGTGGTTTCAAGTGGATAACACTTGAAAAACATATGGTAAGTATCGCTGCTTTGAAGAGGTTGCTTGCAAGTTAATGCTGACATATGTTGACTATTAAATCTAACGATCTGGAATTAGACATGTTTATTGGCTAGGCCATATGTTCGGAAGAAATAAATGGGTGATTAGTTTGATACTTGAAGATAAGACCTGAGAAAGATGAATCAAGTGCTAGATAGGGAATTTAATTTTTAATCTAATTTAATTATCCTTACATATATATATTTGCTTAGCTGTTAACATACTAATTTCGCATTTAAAATCATTCTAATAATTTATTTACACTGTACTGTTTAATGTGAATTCAAATCTGGAAATTCAAAGAATTAGTTTTTTTTTTACTTTCGATAGTCGAATTTTCAATGTGAAAAAGTAATATTATAGATGCTTCTTCGTTTAAATAATTCTTTAAAAGATAGTAAATTTTACAATTAAAAATTTAAATAATTGTTGTTAATAAAATCTATCTACTAAGGATTTTCCAAAAATTTTGTAGAAGCTTGACAAAGTAATATGTATACTTAAAAAAAAAGTCTCCGAAAGTGAAATTCAATTTTGAATACATAATAACAGTAATATTATAAAATGTCTATCTTTTAAAGTAAAGCAAGATAATATATTTCGATCATATATATATATATATATATATATATATATATATATATATATATATATATATATATATATGTGTGTGTGTGTGTAGGGGTGTCTAGGGGTAAGTAATGTTCGGGATCTTGATATTTCAAAGAAATAAGCAGATTAGAATGAAATTACAGTTTAATGAAACATTAGATTGTTTACAATTAAAACTTTACGATTTATTTCACGGAGCACACTCTCAATTGTCGCTAAGCCAATTGGCCTCTACGTTGACCGAAAAACGTGGCTTCTCGCTGTAAAACCGGAGTCTCTTCTCTCGCGTCTGTCTTGTTCCGCGTCGCAATCACTTTCTCTTAAAACCCGTCATTCCGGGGGGATACATATATTCGCTGGTAGCGCCATCTTTTGGTGATGTTGTAACCTCACTGATCGGAGAATACATTTAATTCTCTAATACTTTAAATCCTACATATATGTGTGTGTGAGTATGTGTGTATGTATGTGTGTGTGTGTGCGTTCCTTATCTTTTTAAGTGTCTTTTTATAATAATATTTTAACAAATATTCACACACACACAGAATGACTGAGTTTTTCCAGATTTTTTATTCACAAATAAATAGATTTCTTTACGTATTGAAAAATATTTCTTGGACCTAACTATTAAGAAAAAAAATAACTGTTTCTAAGAAATAAAAATATACTCTTAATCTGCTGAGAGTTCAGGTTTCTGAAAATAATTAGGAAGGTTGACTTATTTTTACTCAGATAAATCATAGCTGTCATATGCATTGCGTCTTTGTACCATAGGAGATTTTTGTAACTTTTTTATAATTATAGAATAACTATAACTGGTAGTTAACTTTAAAATAAAGAATTTCTTTTATTATATCCTAAGCAATTCAGAAATTAGTAAAGAGCAAATACAGTGAGTAAGATACAATTTTACTACGGATAAAGGAAAACAAATCCATTTTTAACAAAACAATTTGGGAAGAGTTATTAATAAGGAAATTTATTTCACGCATTTTACAGATTACACTTTAAAAATATATTTTAATACCATTTTATCAGAGAATGGAAGTTTAAAAACATCTACTATTTCAAATTTGTCACAGCTGCAGAAATGTTTGCTTAAGTATTTTCATTTAGTAAATGAAACTACATTTCAGATGTACAAGAAGAATCAATAGTATGCAAATTAAAAATAATTCCCTCTTTCAATAAAGTTTCGTTAATGTATTTTTAGAATTTAGATAAAATATGCTTGAGAAAACATCTATGGGGAAAGTTCTGAAGAACATTTACCTTTTTCTTGGAATTTTATGAGTTAGTGTAATATAACATGAAGCACATATTTTTAATTTAATGTTTTGATTCAAAGGGAGATAACATTTTAAAGCAAATACTGTTTCTAAAAATTTTTGAAGCGAAAAAGACAAACAAAAATATTTTACGAGATAAAAGCATTTCATGAAAAATGAAAAATGTGTTTCATGAAATGTGAAACATATATTTGCCATAATGAGTGTATATGTTACCGGCAAAGTATGAAATCCGGCATTCTATAGAATGCCTAAAACTAGCCAGCAATCTACGAAATGATTCTTATTTAACACATTGAATAGACATTCTACAGAATGCTTAATGAGAAACCAGCAAAGTATGAAATACATCTCCTATTCGTTTAAAATATTGTGTTCGAATGTTGTGAATTTTATTCCAAAAACATGTTTAAATGCAATTAAATTATTAAATCAAAACAATTTAAGATATAAGTGAAGTCCCACCCTCAACGGGCTGAGTAAAATTATCAAACGTTGACCGGTCCACGGGGATATAGAGGTGGTAAGTACTTCTATACAGTATTATATCACGGATTCTGAGTTATTTTAAGTACTTCATGAATCTCATTTAGCTATTGGATACGGTGAACGTGATAGAATTTTGAAAGAACTTTCAACCAAATACAAAAACATTGCACGTTATGATATTGAGCTGTACATCCACATTTGTGAACCTGGTAAGAAAAAACAAAAAAAATTAATTAAAAAAAGCAATGCTGTGAAATTTGTGATTTTTTTCTGAATGTCAATATATTGTAACGAGTGGAAAATAGAATGGTTTCCATCGACTTCAAACTTCTGAAGGAATTTTAAAACAAGTATATGCGAAATCAGAATTTACTTTGTGCCCTAAGAACTTGCTTAAAGTTAAAGATATTCCTGTCCATGAAATTCCTGTTCTGTCAGTTTCAATTGCTCATTCCAATGGGAGCGGGGAAGGATTCGTCAAATGTATGTGTAAAACAAAGTACCAAAGTACACTGGTGTGCAAAAATTAAGGACGAAGTTGAAAAATTAGCATATCAGCTGAACGAAGAGGCAGAGCGGACAGAAAGACCAATCAGGAGATTAAGTAAGGTGATGTACGCAGCACATGCGCAGATATGACGGTAGACGTAATGGGGGAGTGTCTGAGTAGTATAAAGCATGTTGTCGGTGTAAGATCAGTATTTCTAGCAAAGAGATTGCACGCCGTATAGCAGTTCAAATCACACCGAGTTGCTGCCTCAGCCAGAAATGGCGAAAAATCAATCTGTTAGACGACATCTGGATGCTTTTACCCGAGGTCGAATCATTGGGAAGTTGGAGGAAGGCCGCAGTGTGACAAGTGTGCCTGCAGAGTTCGGAATTGCTCACAGTATCGTTTCACGACTTTGGAGATAATTTCAAACTACAGGAACAGCTATCCGGGGTTCAGTAGTGGTCGTCCACGAGGAAACTCTCCCACAGATGACCGGTACATTGTCTTACAGGCCAGAAGAAACAGGCGGCTGACAGCGGGAGAAATCGCTAGACACACGACACAGGCGACTGGAGGACCGATATCGCGTTTTACCGTGGCCAGAAGACTGCACGGTGGTGGTCTGTTTGCACGACGCCCTGTACGCTGTGTATCTTTAACGACTGCCCATCGGAGAAGGCGTTCTCTGTGGTGCAGGGAACACCGGAATTGAGAGACAATGAATGGGGACGAGTACTCTTTACAGATGAGAGCAAATTCAGTTTGAGTAGCGATTCTCATCGCATACTCATCTGGAGAGAGCGGGGAAGCCGCAATCATCCCTCGAACATCATTGAAAGGGACATGTATGGAGGTCGCGGTGTTCTCGTTTGGGGAGGCATCATGCTTGGTAGTCGTACAGACCTTCATATCTTCGACGCAGGTTCAGTCAACGGGACCCGTTATTGTAACGAGATTCTTCTTCCATATGTGCGTCTTTTTAGAGGCGCTATGGTCTGCAGTTCCTTTTCATGGACGACAATGCACCATGTCATCGCACAGTAGCTGCCAAACAGCTCTTAGAGAGTGAGGATATTGAACGTATGGATTGGACGGCACGATCTCCGGATCTCATTCCCATCGAGCATGTATGGGATTTTCTAGGCAGACGCTTGGCAGCTCGTACCTTACCACCAGTAACGATTCGGGAGCTTCGATTGGCGCTGCAAGACGAATGGGCAGCAATGCCTCAACAATTCATTGACACCCTCATTCTCAGCATGGGCAGACGCTGTGAAACCTACCTAGCAGTCAGGGGAGATCATATCGCCTACTAAAGACCGGATGTTTCTTGCTGGACACCCATCACAGGGATGTTTCGGCCTTCAGTCGCATTGCGCTCCATGCTACTTTTTCAATAAAGCTTCTTTTTATCCCTCTGATTTCTCTTTTAGTAAGTGTTGCTTACATTACACATGTCCTTACGTATTGGGGATCTTACGGTATTAAATGTGTTGATTTGGAAAGCTTTTGTACAAAGTTATATTGAAAAAACCGTCTCGTCCTTAATTTTTGCACACCAGTGTAATAATGGTCCTTGTGTGAAAAATGGAATGAAAGTTAATTCAAAATACCATTCAAGTCTACCATGTTGCAATAAATAGTTTAATTTTAAGTTATTTTTTTTATTTGAGAATTTTGTTTTTCTTTAATAAAAGAAAGACATAATTTTTTGTAATAATTTTGATAATTTTTTAATGGTACTCTCATTATTTTGTCCAAAAAACGGTTGTATTTTTTTTAGAAATGTACGTCATTGATATAATAGCTTTATTATATGACCGTATTTCATACTTTGCCTTAACTGCTTTGGTCATTCTATACAATGCCTAGACAAAGAATGAAATAATTCTCATATTTCATACTTTGCCTGAAAACGTCAGGCATTCTATAGAATGCCGGCAATTCATACTTTGTCGCTAACATATATGTTACTACTTTCCTCATAGACCTTTTTTTACATAGCTACGATCGAATTTTAATTAATCATTACAAGTTGTGAGGAAATACTGATTTTTTTCTTTCATTTTAATAGTAATATAAGAAATAATGCATAATGCAAGTATAAATGACTAATGATTTTTTTAAAAAAAAGTTTTTATAATAAACGTAAAAATATACAATAAAGATTTAGATTCTTTAAAAAAAGTAATACTCTCTCTCTCTCATTGCCGTAAAAAGAAATAATGGTAGGATAGTAAAAAGAAACTGGGAATAACAGTACGTGTCGGCAAATATACCAAATATAAGAAATGAAACGGGATTCAGCACTTCGAATGCAACTAGAAAGTGTTGAACTTTGTTCTCCTTGGAGTATTAAACATGTGAGCAGAGCTTGTTTGAGTGTACTAAATCTTTTTCAAATGAAGCTCCGAGGTAGACATGCCGTTACGCCACCATCGAAGACAATATGAGTATCTGTCAGAGTTCGAGAGGGGAAGAATGATTGGGTCGATGGTAGGTGGGTGGTCAGTTCGGGCGAGTAGCTCGTTAAGTAGGCCGTTCTAATTTTATTGTGAGGAGGTGTTGGGACCAGTGGACAAAAAAAAGGTCTATTACAGGCCGACTAGGCCCAGGAGACATTCGAGAGATCAATACTTGAGAAGACTGCCACGTCACATGACACTCGCGCATTGAGCCAAATGCCTCATTGGCCACTATCCAGACAAAGGCAGCACCTCCCCTATGGTCCCTGTGTTTTCTCGAACCATCACATAGCGACTGGCTGAAGGGCATCTGTTATCGTGGCACCTATTATCTGTGCTGCCAAAGACACCCACCCATTGACGCCTCCGTTTGGAGAGGTATCGCTCACGACGAGATTCGACTGCAATGGAATAGAATCAGGTCATCTTCAGCAACGAATCAAGATTCAATTTGCACAGTGATGGCAATCGTGTGAAGGCTGCGTGGTTAACGCCTCAATCCTGCCTTCGGTTTACAGCGACAAACTGCTTCCACAGCTGATGTGATGGTATGGGTTTCCATTACTTATGATACATGATCACTCCTAATATTGATCCATTGTAAAATGACAGCCCAGCGACATGCCCATGATGTTCTTCAGCAATTGTGTTTCTATTCATTGCAGGTCTCTCAGGAGATATTTTTGAACAACACGATGTTCGGACGCACACACAACTAGGATGTCACACGGCTGTTTCCACCACATTACCACCTCTCCCTGGCCGGCTCAATCCCCAGATATGTCACCAGTTAAGCATATTTGGGATAATTTGGGACGGAATTTTGGACAGTCTACAAGTTTAGTCGAACTAGAGGCACGTTTACAGCAACTGTGGAACGATGTGTCTCAGGACACCATACAAAACTTGTATACCTCAATGCTCACTCCTATCACATCATGTATTCGCACTAGAGGGGGTTCAACGCAGTATTAAGACTTCCGTTCATTTGTATTTTTTCCTACAATAAATGATCTTTTTTCTTTGATTTCCAATCACTAAATTATATCAAAGTAGTACTTACATATGCACAATTTCGTTTCCTTTTGACGACTTTTTCTTGGTGCGCAAATTTTTATATAGCAATGAGTCTATAATCTATTCAATAGTATCTATCTTTGCGGAATTAAGGTTAAAAGAGAGGAAATGATCTGATGTAGTCCCTGTCATTTAATTGAAGCTTTGAACTACTTTGCAAATATCTGGAACACAGGACTAGAGAAGCTCTTCAACTTAAAGCCACTTGAATGATAAATCAACTTTAAAACGTACACTCTATAACATAGAAACAGCGACGCTCGACGAAGAAATTAATGGAAATATATCCAATAATGCATTGTATCACCTCTGGTCCTGATGCAAGCTGTTATGGACATTAAGTTGTTAGATTCGTAGAGTTGGTAGATGTACTTTCTCCTGAGGAAGGGGATGAGGAGTTCTTCCTTCCTGTAAATTCTTCAATTGGTGAGTTAAATAATTATGACCCGGGATGGTCAAAGATATTTGCTCAAAATACCTTCAACATGATATAAGACTCTTACCTTAAACGGTAAATATCTAATAATCAAGCAGGGGTTAAAAGTTGTGCTATCTCCCCTTGGGAGAATATCTCTCGGAGTGTCAGCGTGAGCTAGTGGTGTAGGATTAACGGAAGAACTAGAGGCATACATAATCTTAATATATCTTTATTACGATTTTCAACTTAACTTCTAACAAATTAAATTATAATAATTAATGAGAGAGAATCTACGATGGCTCAAATTACGCAACACACATTATATACAGATAATAACGACTTAACCTAACTCGGACCACTATCAATAACTGAATCGCCTAAACTCAATTCTAATACAATCACTGATTCTAATATTAAATAGTCATTCCTATCTTGTTGCAGTCTGAATAATTCAATCACAAATCATAAAGGCAATCTTGTATTTACTTGCGTGCACTGGTATGCACCTTGGTTCTCTATCTCTTTATCACTTATAACTTCTAATCACCGCCACGTAACCTTATCCAAACTTGAACCACGAACTATATTAACATTCCTCTACTTGCCAACAAATACCACAAATTGCCATCTCGCTTACTCTAATGTCCGAAATTTAAAAGCTTGCAAATTTTCATCTTTTATTCACATTTCACTTTTTGGATTTGGTTGCAAAAGAGTTGTCATTAATTCTGGCCTAAATAACACAAAGGACATGTTAAAGAAAAGACGCGTGAGCTCGTCACAAAGTGCTGAAGAGACACATAAATTAACGGTAGATAAACACGCTGTGTGCGGCCGGACACTATTCTCTTGAAATGTGACCCCAAGTATCAATGAAAAGAAATGCAAGATAATGGAATACTGAACCTAATGGTCGTATCGACGATGACAGTCAAAGTTAACAAATGAAATGGACTAATATCTTTATTTCTAAGACTAAAGGTTTGCTGATATATTATTTTGCGTATGTAACTTTAACCGATACTGTCTTGTTCCACTTCTATTATTGTATAACTTTAAATTAGTGTTTCATCAATTTAGAATATGATAAATGATTTACATACATACATACATATATATATATATATATATATATATATATATATATATATATATATATATATATATATATATATATATATATATACATGGTAAGCTGTGTATTTATGGGAACTAAGTTAAAATGGGCGCATTTGAATAAATACCCAAATTTCACGTAATAGCTCTGATCTGGTGCACTCGTGTTGCCAATGTTCAAGTCTCAAGGTGATACTGTGATTTGTTTGTATTGTTGTACAGTTCAAACAGACCATTTTTCTAATATAAATACAACTACCTAATATTTCTCTATTTAACCCTTACTAGAATCCAACACCCCAATCATTTGATCAAGTAAGGCTTTCCAATCCTACTTTCGGAAATTTTCTCATTTTACACTTTCTTAGAGCTCATCTGCTTTCCATAAACCATTTGATTATAAGAACTTAGGTCAAGTTATAGCAGCGCATGACTCATCTATAGTCACACTACAGAATCCTGTAGTCAGCATCACTTTAGAAGGAGCTGAGTATAACTCCAAGTTTGAAAAGACCCTGCAGAATTCGTGGAAGAAGTAACAACTTTGCAAGAGAGGTGGCAATTGCAGAAAGTCTTGCTTGTATGATGAAGAGAGTTTTCAATGAAGATCGTGAAGAAGGCGTAGGTGTAAAAAGCAGAGCAACATAAAGTTCCGTCAAAACATAATACATCTTGCATCTATCCTATTTGTGATGCTATTATGGCAGTGTTTCCAAACTGTGGGGCGCGCCCCCCTGGGGGAGCGCGATGACCTTACGAGGGGGCACGAGCATATCGAAAATAAAAGATATAAAAAATAATTAGTTTACTGGAATGAATTAAAACAAAATACTTTCAGACATAATAAAAAAAATGCACTATTACTCTGATATAATTTATAGGCGCACGCGCGCGACATTAAGTCAGCAAAAATAAAAACTTCTTCAATACCTAATTAGCTATCTTTGATCCTATAACCAAATAAAAAAACCTTTTATTTGATTTGCTGCAATCCCGAGATGAGAGATTTTTTTATTACGCTTTTTTTTTAACCTAACATACTACTCTTTCTAAGAAATACAGATCCCAGACCCAGAATCGAAAAAATTTAGGAACATAAAAAATTCATCACTGTCATTATTTTTGAAATACTGCACATTATAGCTGTAATCTGTTTGACCTTCTAAGTTATTGGTACAGTTAGTTATGACCCCTCTCTTAGGTGTTCTTTGTTGTGCTTTTTTCCATGCAAAAGAGTTTTATGATATTTGGAAAACCACACACACACGGAGAGCACACACATACACAAGCATATGAAGGATTACTTGGCCAAGACATATTTTTATAAATATTCTGAACATATGAAGCATAACGAAAAACGTTTCACACAATTTTTTTTAGCAGAAACATACATATTATCATAATGAATATACTTTTTACCCGGAAGAGGTCGCTCGAGACACACAGATTACGAAATCGTTAATTCTGGCAAAACTGTTTATTTATTACCAAAGAAAAATTGAAAAGTCCTTGAAAGTAGGTAAGTAAACTTTCTCTGAATTAAATTATTCACTGGAATCATGATTTGTATCGTACAATAAATTAATTATAAAAAAAGGATTGGGGTGACTCAATAACCCCGACCGTATCGAGTACGCGCCTGCTCCCGGGTTAAAACATGTTGAAGTCTTTTCGCTTTAAATATTAAAAATAATACAATTATTCTTCATCGCTATTTTATATTATTGATCATTATTTAACATAAGTGGCGCAGGCGCACAAAAGGAAAGGGGGGTCCGGACCCCCAAGCGCTTGATTTTTTCCGATTGATTATAATTCTAAGTTTATAGTACGCAAAATTTAATTAAATATTTGTTATTAATGATTAATTTTATTAATTAATGTTAATTATTTATTCAATAATTAGTTTTTTAATGTGTTTTGTTCCCAGAAATCGACAAAATCAAAAGGAACCTGATACAAGATTGATGAACTTTTGACCCCGGACCCCCCCCCCTTGAAAAATTCCTGTGTGCGCTACTGTTTAACATCAATTATAAATGCTAATTCTGTGAGGCTTAAAATTACAATTCGCTTAAAACTAATTATGATTTTAGCAACCATTTTAAGAAGATCATTTTACATTTTTGTAAACATTGTCGCACACTTGGCTTTACTCTCCTTACAATACAGCTATTATATCAGGAATGTTTTTTTTCTTATAAATGAACTCCTGCAAAGAGCGGGTACTTCGACCGGTATACTTTTAATGTATCAGTGCTGCACAGAGTATTTTGTAACTAATTAATTAATACCAAATTAAGAACAAGTTTAATAAGTATTAACGACTTCCATGGGCTTGTCTTGGAAAGCAAAGTTTTTATAAGGAATGCTTACGATTAGAAATTGACCCTCTGAGTTCTTTTTCTATATTTAGCAGATATCTATATTTTGTCTTCTAAGCAGCTACCGCATTTTGCAATATGTGCAATTTAGAAATTAGAGAAAGGAAAAATAACATAATAATTATCCTATTATTTTATTTATTTATTTATTTTGCTTAAAAGTAGTATACAAAATTTTTAATACTTATGTTACTAATTTGTATGGTTTATAATTAAGATTGCCTATTGTAGCTTTAGCGTCAAATGGCATTATTATTGCATTCAGTACATTATTAATGTATAAGGGGGCGTAAAAAATTGTGATCGAAAAGGGGGGCGCCAGTATTGAAAGTTTGAGAACCACTGTATTAGGGTTAAAATAAGACAAAAAGGAGTGAGATGATGTGGTTCGTTTATTCTGGTTCTATGAAAAATGTGTCGAGTTAGAGGGTGGTCCTCTCTATGGAAATGAGTGTAGCATATGATACAAGTGCAAATCCTCATTAAGTGTTGTTTTATTTTCAGTTTGTAATAACTGAGTTAATTTAATATTTCATCTGATTTTTACCATTTAGTTATTTTTACTTTATAGATAAAAATTGGACATTTTTTGCCTTACAATTTGTTCAGTAACAAAGGTTTAATTTTACTTTTCATCATTTGCCAAACATATAAATTGTGTAAAAGTGCATTCTTGTTTAGAAAAGTTTAATGTAGAGATGAATTTCTCGTATCCTTTTTATAAGGCAACCTACCTGTATTTCCCACAATTGTGCCCACAATTTTAGTCGAATACAGGCAATCCATGAATTTGTTGCGGTGCTTCTTTATACACATAACAATAAGAGTTAGAGGTTTGCTTATATAGGATTAGAAAGATTATACTCTAAAGGTTGAAATATCCTCACATGTTGGAAAAATAGAAAAATGTTTTAGTATAGACTATTTTTAATTACCGAAAAAATCCGGCGTATAACGCGAACCCATACTTTCAAGCTGCATTTTTTAATTTTGTGGTATGTTCACCGTATAACGCGTACCCCGTTTTTTAAGAAGAAATCTGTACATTTAGTATACAACATTCTTGTTACACTTATAGGTAAACTAATTTAAATTTTGTAAAGCTAGCAGTGAAATTTATGTGTCGAGGAGGCATGAAGACGAAAAACAGTTTCTTAAAATTGGCCTTTAATAATCAATCATAAAGTCACTCTGCTCGTTACTGGAGCGATAAAAACAATAAGTTCAAAAAGTAACATTACCAGCGACATCCGATTCGAACCGTCTTCTAATATTGTAAAATTAATTTCTAATCTAAATGGTGATGCAACCTGCAGTTGCATTGCCAACCAGTTGTTCTCTCCCTCTAAGAGAGAAACCACTCACACACTTCTTATATTTCCGTTTCATCTTCCTTTTCTAAAAACTAACATGAGCCGAGTTTAAATACTAGCTCGATTTGCATGGCAGTTGCTGCCAACCTCAAATCACGAAACTCAAAAAGATCGGGTTCGAATCGGTGTGCTTACTTTCATTGAGATCATGGAACGGGATTGGAAAAACAACACAAGGAGATCATAAAAATTTGGATCCGACTTTTTAAATGTCTAACAATCGGCCCCCTTTTTTCCAATCTCGCACCATTATCTCTTACAAATCAGTAAATTTTAATCTATAATCACATGTTATACAATTTAACACAAAAAATACATTTTATTCACAATCTTTATTGTAATAAACAAACTAATATTTTAATCTTAAAGAAACAAAGTCTTATTCTCTAAAAAGAAATAATTTTCAACAAAATTCTAACAATTTTTCCTTTACCATGGGTTTGGTAAAAATGTCCGCCAAATTATTTTTGGTACCTATATATTTAATTTGGAAAACCTTGTCGTATATCAAATTCCTTAGAAAATGATAACGAACATCGATATGTTTTGTTCTATAATTTTCTACCGGTGACTTTGAAAAACTTATAGCAGCTTGATTATCACAAAACATTACATTTTCACTTAATTCCAAATTTAAACTTTTATTATCAATTACATTCTTTAGCCAAATGAATTCCTTAGCTGCTTCTGTTAAACTAACATACTCAGCTTCCATGGTCGACAGACTAACGGATTTTTGCTTGAAAGTTCGCTATGAAATTGGAGTTTCGTCTATAAAAGTTATGAACCCTCCCATTGACACTCGATCATCCCTATTTGTAGCAAAATCTGAGTCTGAATAACATCTTAGTTTTAATGATTTAACTTTTAAAAGTTCTAATTTGTATTCTTGAAATGTATTTTAAATAACCTAATAATCTCAATAAGCAATTTCAATGTTTTATTCCCGGGTTTGCTTGGAATTGAGATAATACATTTACTGCATACATAATATCGGGTCTTGTATCTAACAATTTTATTATTTTTCATCATATTTAATGGTATAAACCCAACGGTTTTCTAAAATTTTTATATTATCCGGATGATCAACTAAATCCCAAACTTTACGTTCCTTCATTAGGTTAATTTCTTTATCCATTGCATCATGCCATTTAGATGCGTCTCTGGATCTTATCGCCTGTTTGTAACAGTTAGGAATAGTTACTTCAACCATAAGAGCTTCTTGTTGCTCTGACAAATCTGAAAATCCCTGGGATTCGGTATTATCTTTCTAAAATTAAATAAACTAGGATCATACTTAATATTATGCCTCTTACAGTATCTCTCTATTTCGTTAAAAGATTTCAATCGGGTTGCTTCCCCTTCTATACTATAATATACGTTAGATCCAGTTACTTTCCTACCTATATTTCGAATCCACTTAACCTCTGTACATGGGATCAAGCTATGATTATCGGAAGATACATCTGGTTTTTCAGATGTTGAGGGCATTTCCGTACTTGTCTTTGAAACTAAACGACTCGTTAATGAATCTTTTTCTCTATCGGAATCATCCTCATCATCATAATAATCAGGAAGGTTTAAATTATATCCAAGGTTACTATTAACTTTTTGTCTAAAATTAATTCCCCTTATTTTCATCGAATCTTACATTAATAGTCTCGACTAATTTATTTTCATCTATCAACCATATTCTATAACCCTTAGTACGTTGTGCATATCCCATCATAATTCCCATTTTCGCACGCATATCGAATTTTTTTCTAATTTGTTTTGGCACACCAGCGTATACCAAACATCCAAAAGGTTTTAGATGCAATACCGATGGTTTTCTACCTGAATATTTTTCGAAAGGAATTTTGTTACTGTCTTTGTGACAAATTCGATTCCACGCATAAGTGAAACAAAGTAATGCTTCTCCCCAAAACTTATGGGGAACTTCACTAGACTTAAACAATATTTTGATGCCATCTAGAGCGGTTAAATTGAATCTCTCCGCGACCCCATTCATTTCTGGCGTATATGAATTTGTTACCTCATGCTTTATACCCAGTTCTGTCAAGAAATTATCCATATCTTTATTACAAAATTCTAGTCCGCCATCAGTTCTAACTGCTATTACCTTTTACTTAGAAAACGTTCTGCTCGTTTCTGAAATCTTATAAACGTATGAAATACGTCAGATTTATTTTGGATGGGAAATACAGTCACCTTTCTTGAATAATCGTCAATTATACTCAAGAAATATTTATTACCGCCTTGGCTTTCAGTTGGCATTGGACCACAGAGGTCCATATGCAAAATTCCAATGGACGTTTTGATCTTACGGCCCCCGTCTTTTTTGAATGACACTCTCTTGACTTTGCTAATTTACACGGTATACAATGAGTCTTACCATTATCATTTAAGCGTGGGAGACCTTTTACACTATCATTTTTACTAGTTTTTACCAAGTAATCGTTATTAACATGACAAAAGCGTTGATGCCATATTTCTATTGATCCGTTTTTTGTTTTAGCGGTTACATCACTAAAAAAACTAATTTCTTTACTCTTTGGTATAATATAATGATCCGGCTTAAAAAAATACAAATTTTCATGGCGTGTCGCCGAGAACAATTTTATCCAGTCTTTATTAAAAACATTAATTTTACCTTTAGTACCCACAAAATGCGCACCTTTACTTTCTAATCTGGAACCGGATAACAAATTTCTCCTCAACTTAGGATTAAAAAAAAACATCAGACAAAGTTATTTCATGAAAACTCCCCTTATATTTTACCCGAAATCTAAGTGTACCGATTCCTTCTACGGGACAACTTTTATCCTCCGTTGCTAACGACATTTTCATGTTAGTTATCGGTTTAAGATCTAAAAATAAACTCTTGTCATTACAAAAATGACTCGTGGCAGCAGTATCTATTACCCAAACACCTTTATCAAACTCTGTGTTAAAAGTTTCATTTACAGTTGGAGGAGATTTTTGTAGAGACTTTTTCTCTTAACAGTTTACTTTAAGATGCCCGTACTTATTACATACATAACACGGACCTATAGTCTTAATAGATTGTTTAACATTTTTAATAGTTTTACAGTTAAATACCTTACCACTTTTCTTTTGGTAATCATTCTTGCCATTTGGATCTCCATGAGCCGCAGCCGTAGCACCAGGTAACGTCTTCGACTTCGAAGTAATACTGCTCAAGTAAGCATTCTCCGCTTTCTCCAAATCTTGTTTCATCAACTGAAGACGATTGGCTTCTAATATCAGCTCTGCTTCAATTTTGACAACTCTGAAGTCCTCTTCTTTCCATCTGTAGATTTGTTGCACGGTAGACTGGAATTCCTGAGGAAGCCACCTTATTAATTGAAATCCTATGTACAGGTCGTCCAATTTATGACCCGCTTCTTGTAGTCTGGTTGCCGCTGTCTTTACACGAGATATGAAGATTCCAACATCTTCCCCCTGGTTGGTATTTTGTTCCAAAAATTGATCTAATAGTTGAATTATTCTTGCTTTTGTGACTGGTTCGAAGTGATCTTTTAATATCTTCCATGCCGCTACTCCGTCAGTTGTTTCCGTTATCAGATTTTTTCAAATCTGAACTGATGTTAGTATAGATCAACGTATAACATCTATCCTTACGAAGTTGTAGATCTAATTTTTCCTTGTATGTTGCCTCTTCATCAGGTTGCTCTGGCTTGGTCTGTATTATAAACTGCCAGCAACCATAATGCATTAAGAGTACTTGCATATCATGCTTCCACGTGTTCCAGTTGTTTTGAGTCAACACTGATATCTGGTTGTTAAACTCCATATCTGTTACTCGATTTAGCGTACTAGCAACAGAGTTCATAAAAAATAGTTCTAGACTGGAACAGTATTTAAATAGACAAAGTTCATGGCCTGGTTCAACTTCTTAGCCTGCCTCGACACAGTACATGGACTGGGCCCATAACCAAATTTGTTACACTTATAGGTAAACTAATTTAAATTTTGTAAAGCTAGCAGTGAAATTTATGTGTCGAGGAGGCATGAAGACGAAAAACAGTTTCTTAAAATTGGCCTTTAATAATCAATCATAAAGTCACTCTGCTCGTTACTGGAGCGATAAAAACAATAAGTTCAAAAAGCAACATTACCAGTGACATCCGATTCGAACCGTCTTCTAATATTGTAAAATTAATTTCTAATCTAAATGGTGATGCAACCTGCAGTTGCATTGCCAACCAGTTGTTCTCACCCTCTAAGAGAGAAACCACTCACACACTTCTTATATTTCCGTTTCTTCTTCCTTTTTTAAAAACTAACATGAGTCGAGTTTAAATACTAGCTCGATTTGCATGGCAGTTGCTGCCAACCTCAAATCACGAAACTCAAAAAGATCGGGTTCGAATCGGTGTGCTTACTTTCATTGAGATCATGGAACGGGATTGGAAAACAACACAAGGAGATCATAAAAATTTGGATCCGACTTTTTAAATGTCTAACAATTCTTATATTTTGAAGTCATTTATTCGAGATATTATGCCGCCAAACTTTTGAAATAATAGTATATTTCTAGAACTAGAATTCTTTTAGTTCATAAGATATATCAATTATTTTAAATAAACAGTAGTTCGATGTGTGTAAAAGTAAAAAAAAAAATTATGCTCATCTCTAGTTATTTTTAAAGCTATCGTTTTTATACCCGGTGTATAACGCGTACCCTTATATTCCGATCTAATATTTTGTGTTCAAAGTGCGCGTTATACGCCGGATTGTATCGTAAGTGTTTTTAAGCCCATATATTTTTTTTGGCTACAATATATAAATTATTTCATTTTCCTTCATAAGCCATTTTATTTATATACTTTAGTCCTGGACATTCTAAGATATTGTATTGTTCTATACTGTTTTATTTGTCAGCGGTAAGAAATATTCAGTTTATTGTAATTTTATGTCTTAAAACATCGCATTTTCTGAACTTTTGTAGGAAATTGACGCAGTACTACATCATCCATCAGATTTCACCAACTGTCTTGGGAAGATTGCGATGTCTTCGAAGTTGGAATAACATAAGAGTTTTGTGAAAGAAAAAGAACTCTTTTATCAATCTTACACTTCGCTCGATTGTTTTTGTGTGGTTGCTGCTGCGTTTATGTTTTGTAAATTAGTCCTTGTTTCTTTTTAATGTGCCACCGTTTCGAACACGATTTACATCCAAAATAGCGTTTGAAAAAATTCACAGCTAATGCATTGCAAAAACTTCTTGTTTCAAACTCTACTTTAGAAAATGAATGTACTTAATTGAAGTATTGCTATACCTATACATATTTCTAGTGATGAAAGAAGTGTGTTCAAACATTGGTCTTATACTTCTGAAAATAGTAAGGAAGTAAAAATTAGCTCATTTTCTAACTATCAATCATTAGGTTATATTCTTATAAATGGTAACGCATAGTTTTCTAGTTAATGTTATATAATTTTCCAAGAAAACAAAAATTTCTATGACGATCTGCTTTCTCTAAGTGATAAATGTTAACTTTGTACCTTGAAACTCCTGAATACCACTTTAAAGGTAAAATTATTTGCGAAGTGGCTAAACTTCTTCAGTCGGTTAATTTCGCTCAACGGCCTTAGATTTTCACTCTCTACAACTCTTTGGGAATATTATTAGTTACTTTGAAAAAGAGATTTATTATGCATTTTGCTTATGATACTGGAATTCAAAACTCGAATGCGTACAGAAAGATGCAGACTTAATCTACGATGAGCACACATAATAAGTTAAGGAATGATATTATATCTATCTATCTATCTATCTATCTATCTATCTATCTATCTATCTATCTATCTATCTATCTATCTATCTATCTATCTATCTATCTATCTATATATATATATATATATATATATATATATATATATATATATATATATATATATATATATATATATATAATCGGAATACATCGGATAAGATTTTAGTTTCTTCGCACAATTTCATTATTATTACTTATGGTCATAATCATTATTAACCTCTAGTGATGTTATATTCACCCACGTGGGTTTTTGGGCCTATGCCTTGGTTTATCTCCTATGCTATTATGTCAAAGGTTTCCGCTGAAGGGGAAGGTTGAGATCTCACAAAACACAGTTTAACCCTGTTTCACTGTCCTAAGCCAGTGACAGCTCGGGAAACCATACTAGTTTTTTCCACTCTAACTATATTTCTCTTTTTTGGTGGTTTGTAATGGTTCCATGTTCTTGGTTCTTTCGTTTTTCTTAAGATGTTTTGGGATTTATTCGTCTTCTTTTAATTTATTTACTGCTATATATATATATATATAATATCATTCCCTTAGTAACTAGTAATGCATAACAACTTCTCACAAACTTATTACATATTTTCATATGTACAATTTACGTATTAAATTATTAAAATTCATACTAGTGTTAGAAGTTCATACTTTATTTTTTTCATTATTTATTTAACACAATATAAATTTTAATAAAATTTTACCAAGAAAATATAGTATATTTTGAATGAGAAATATATATTGTTTTATTAGTTTTTAGACTTGTTAATGCTATAAATTTTCATTTAATTTTCTAATATGGTTGAATATTATTAGTTAGAATTATAAAGATATATAAATATATCGTAAATTATTTTTTTAAGTATAAAATTGAAATTAGTTTGATTAATTCATGTTTACGCTAACAACAAAAAATAATGTCAATGACAGTATACACAAGCAATTTTTAAATTCTTCATAAATGCCTCAATTTGATGAATGATAAAATTTTTAAAACGGTGTCGAGTTTTATGTTAGAACGTAAGATCCACAATCTTTAGTGTTACCCAATAACATTTAACTTTATGGGAATAAAAATCATCCTATAATATGTAATTTTTTTTTTTAGTATTCAATTATACAACATATTATTGAGAACTAAATGCCAATTATTCAAATCTTATGGATTTTCCAAGTGAAAATGTTAAAAACCTCAAATGTCATGACCAACGTGCCAGAAAAGGATAAAACTGTTTAATTTAAAGCACGCAGTTTTCATAATTTGCTTTGATACTTGTCCTCTATTAACTTTGTTAATGAATGAATTAATTTTTTTATTTATATAATTCCTATTTCAATTATAAGATAATTCACATTTTGAGTTTAATTAAGCTACTAAAACTTTTTAAATACTCCATAAAACCTGAAAAATACTTTTGATTTGATAATACCTATAATTTGTTTTGAATATTGAGTTGTAAAGTAGTTTATTTCCTTCTGCAAAAATAAATTAGGAATCTAAAAGAAAACTTATATTTATATCCTATACATTGAAAAAATATTTAAAAGCAATAACAAATTAATAAATATATTATCCTTTAGCATAAAACTTGATCCTTCTTTTTAAAATTTAATATAAAGAAGTATTTTAATGCAGTTGGTTAAAAATATTTGATTAAAAATGTTATTCGTATATTAAACTAAATATGTTTTGTATTTCGTTCATTTTAGTGAATACTTTTTCATTTTCACTTGTTCATATTTTTAAGATACTGAGAAGCTTAATTAATATGAATGAAATGAAACATTTTATTACAGAAATATCATTTATCTTAGAATTTAATTGTGCATTGCCCAGATTCAGATTTTAATACAAGATCGATATTAAAATTAATGAAATCAGCTGATATTATAATTTTTAATAATAACAATATTTTGACAAGTATACCTACATATTTATATTCAATACAATTTCTCTTTGTCAAGAAATAAACTGTTAAATTTTAGAACTTAAAAAGACATCTTAAAATAATAAAAATATTACGTATGCAAATTGCTTCCAATAAATTTTGTGAATTTATGAATTTAGGATTATTTTTATTTAAAATGCTTCTCAGTTGTTGTTGTTGTTTTTAAAAAAAATTACCTTAAAAATTGGCTTTTAACATAAAAAATAAGATCAAAATTTTGAGTGCACGTTATACTCCGGAAAAAAAAAGAAATGAACATAAAAAAAATATTACACTTCTACGTAGATCGAAATACTGTTTATTTAAAAGAAATGACATACGGTATGAACTTAAACAGTTGTAAATCTAGAAGTCGACTGATTTTCAAAGGTCTAGGATGCTACCTCGGATAAAAAAATTCAAAAGATAAGATGTTTGTACATTTCTGGTTTTTTCGTAACAAAGAAGGTTTGCGTTATGTTGTAAATATATCTCAAATTTAAAAGTGCAGCTTGTAAGCATAGGTGGGCGTTTTACGCCGGATTTTAGGTAAATATTTGGAAAAAACTAAAAGACTTGGAAGCAATTAAACTAGGAAGAGTTGCTGTTAAAGGAAAGGAATTAGCTACTATCCTTATCTTAATGGTCCAGTAAAACCACATAATTAATAAAAATTCTTTTGAGATAAAGAAAGTGATTTTTAGCTATGTGAAGTCATCCCCATCTTTCATAAAAAACATTTTTAAAAAAAATGCATAATCATTTTCACTTTAATTTATATCTATTTGAACTCTGATTTACTAAAAAAAGAAGGGTGTACAATGAGTAAGCATTTTATACTTCTACTAATATTTAAAAAGAATAAACCACAACAATTCAATACACACTTTCCTTTTTTTCACAAGACGAAAACAAATAGAAACATTAATCACAATAGATATTAGTACAATATAATGTAAGCAGTTAATGACGAATCTAACAAAAAGACATATTCATACAAAAATAGTTCACAGATTAATAATGACAGCTGCATTACTCGAAAATTGTACAACAAATAATAAAGAAACACCGTAAATCTAAGTATAAATTCATTAGGAAAACTAAAACGTAAGTCATTGTAGAGAAACATAAGTTTCATAGTGAAGTATGAATAGGAATTTTATTAATCGATTTACATGGATAAATACTGGTGCTATCACAAAGATATGAATGCATTTCCCTCCATAAATAGAAGTTTCTATGACAAATTACTTTAAGTCTAAAAAATAATCAAATCTATTATTCCTCAATACAAAGAAGATATAATGTTGATTTAACAAGCTCTATTTGACGAACAATTAGAAAGCTCAATTGAATAACAATGTATTTAAGAAACTCAGTAAACAGCCGAAAGGTTGATGGGTGTTTGTGCAGTTGATTAAATTCCCATCTTTTTATGGTACCAAATTCTTGAATTTTCTTGAGCTGCTATTGAATAATCTAGATTCATTGAGTAATTAGTTTCCAATTTTAAATCATTTTTGATAAAATTGCTGTTTTTTTAAAAAAATTATTTTATGTTTAAAAATAAGAAATATTATTTTGCAACAAGTGAATATTTAATAATGAAACCGTGAAAATGAAACACTGCAGCACGGATAAACTTCAATAGAAACATTTGACTGAACAATATATGAGGAAAAACAATCATTTTCGGTTCCTCAATAGGATGTCTACATTCAAAAGGTAACTTTTTCCGATTTTCTATATTTACTTAAAATAAATAATTTTATGTTGAATTTTAATTACCTATTTTATTTTCTTTTTTAATTAAGAGAAAACATAAATAATTTCTGTAAAAATTTCGTATTTAATTTTATTGAAAAACTTCTTTTTCTTCTTCTGTCTTATGTATGGATTTAGAACATTTCTATATCGGTCCAAAAGCCCCAATAACAGGCGAGGCTAGTTTGGAGCTGTTAAAACACTTCATAACATTTTGTAAGCTAATTCTACAACTATGAGAAAATAAATTGAGAGAAAAATTCACTCATTCTGTGTTATACTTTAAAAATTTTATCCTATATCAGGAAATAAAAAAAGAAAAAAAAATGAAATTTTCAGAAAAATTATTTTAGATTTATATTTTATTGATAGCGTGCTTTTCAAATATTGTATTTAAACGATAATCTTCTAATCAAAAGTCTCCTTAGATTAAAAGTTTTCCTATTTATGGCACAAAGGATTAAATAAACTTAGGTAATTCTTACTCTGAAAAGACTTTACTGCAAGCAATCTGAATGTACATTTATTTGTTTGAAGGCTGAAGTTAAAGTAAAATTTCCTTTAGTAGCTTTTCGTTTACTTAATAATCTATAATTTGTTATAAATATTTTACTATTCAAAGAAAATATTTCAAAATAATAATAATAATTCGTGAAAATCATTTTATCCTACGCGAAAATTATTTCAAAGTTTAACCAAAAAATTAAAAAAAGTGGAAAGCTAAATTCCAAGGCTTAATAAAATTTATTCTATATAGTTTCGCGTAAAATATAATGCGTAAATCGAAAACATATTGATCTTTAAACGCTGGATAAAGACGGTATGTATTACATTAAAAATAAAATTAGCGTAAATATTTATAAAATGATCTATCGTCTCACAAAAAAAATATAATTATGTTATACATTTACGAAGACCATGGATTGACTTAAATTCAAATAGAATAAGAATTTCATGCCCTTCAAATAAATTGCATTATTGATTTAAGTTTTAAATTTCATAAAGTTTAAGCTTGAAAAAAATCTTTAATAAATATATTTAGGGGAGCTATCAAATTCATCGAAATGTTTACATGAAAAATTTCAAAATCTTCTTTATACTAAGCAATATTTCTCCAACATAAGTTTTAGAAAAATATGTTTAAGATGTGATATAAATTATTTATTTATACGCTTAGAAATATATTTCGTTTCAAACGGAAATTTTCTTTCACATTTCTGTCATAAAACTCCAAAATGACATACACAAAATGTTAATGTTATAAAATATTCTGATTTTAAGTTTTGAGAAATGAATCGATTACTTTTCTTATAAATTCTGTATTAAGCCATTTCATTTTTTTCAAATACATTTAAAAAACATTCATTCATTTAATAGATGGATAAAATTCCCCAACATTACGGTTAAAAATTGCTTAAAGGAATTTATTACAGTTTTATTTCTTGTATGTTTTCATTTTTGTAAAAAGAGATTCATTTTTAAAGTTTTTCAATTATTTATCCTTTAAAGTATTCCCAGTTCTCAAGAGATTTTTTTATGAACACATATTTTTTCTGGTACAATTATATTCATAGCAATTTAATGTGAATGCGTAATAATGTTTTAGACCTTTAAGCAGGAAATACTTTTTAATGATCTTAAAAATTACCTTTAGATTAAAAAAAGTACGAAATAAAAATATTTCAGGAATTCAGAATTTGAAAGGATTATTGTTTTTACTTGAAAATCAAATTGCAAAGTTATTAAATACAATAACTAATTTTGAGAAAAAATATTCGACGGTTCTATGATAAAAACATCAGTATGAAATGTTTCTTTGTACTTATAGAAGTTATACTGCAATTCTTTTTGACATGCATATTATAAAATAACTAAATGAAGATAGCGTATTTATATAAAAAAAATTACAATCGGCCAACATAATTAATTGCTAACTTCATGTTATTACTATTCAGAAAAATAGACAATTTGCGCTGCAGAAGTAGAGAAAACACAGTTACCAAATAGTATTATTAAGCTATACAGTCATATTTATAGATTTAGTTTTTAAGAGGAAATGGTACGATTTAGGCAAGTGAGTTTTTAATTTAATAATTTTCAATTTTTTTTGTGGTTGCTCTAGATCTGTATGTAATATGAAAAACAGATTTTGTGCTTAAAATTTCATAAAAGCTAACCATTTAATTTTTTAAGGAAAAAAACTTAAAGGTTTTGAAGTAGTTTTAAAATGCTTCTTTTATTACAAAAACTGACGTGTACACATGCAATGTGATTTACAATTATGATGAATCATGTATAATAAAAATGGATATGTGTTTTGAGATAACAAAATATTAGTATTTGTACAATACTTCTTTTCACAAATGCTTACTGAAAATTCCTTAAAAAGTGCATAAATTCTAAATTCAGTTAATTTTTTTAAAAAATTGTATTGCTTTGATTTAAAAACACAATTCCAAATTGTGTTACGGGTATTATAAGCAATTTCTAGAACACATATTAAAGATTTTGACACAACAGGAAAAAAAAGCCTTAGCAATTTAGATAAAGACAAACTAGTTATTTTACCTTTCTGTTTGAAATCAGTTTAAAATTTTGATTTTCCGTTTAGATGCGAATTAAAAATGAACGTAAAATGTATCATAACTGCGATTTTTAAACTTAGAACTTTAAAATATTGTGAGACTATAGGAAAATCATATAAAAGATAATGCCATCAATTGTCTTTTATTATAAAATTCATTTTTACTTCTCGTTGCTTTTGACAATGCCCTTGCATACAGTTAAAACTCTTTTCCCAGAAAACTGATCATATTGTACAGAAATCAAGGCATATTTGTTAAATTCGTCTTCATAATATAATTTTATTTTGATGATTTTACATATTGAAAAAAGAGAAATTTACAGAAAAATAAATACAATTATAAAATATTTTTTATAACAGAATTATTGCTAAGGTTCAGAGAAAAAGTTACTACCTTTTTAAATAAGAATTCCAAATTTTATTTCTTCATAAAATAAGCAATTAAATAAGATTTATTTTTTATAATAATAAATTGTCATTCAGTTTTTAAAACATAATATTAAGATGTCCTCTGTGTGACCACTCAAAACTCAAACTGTTTCTTCATGCACTTTTTTTAAAATGTTTCGTTATAAAATAAAATGTTAAGAACATTGTATGAAATTTTTTTTAGTAATTCAGATAAACCAAACTATTGAGAAAAAGTAGATACAATTAGCATTAAAACTGGATTTACTTCCCTCTTTTCAAAATTCTGTCTTTAGTACTGCTTTTAAATTCTATTATCTGCTAAGCCATTATCTTAGCCAAAGAGTGGATGAAACTTTTCTTTAAGAAGTAGAGAGGAGCCTTTTTTTAATGGAAAAATGGAAGAAGCAGTGAATATAAACTTAGATAAAATAAAAATAAAGTTAAAAGTGAAGTAAGAATGAATTCTTATTCAGTAAGCATTAACGTGAAGATACATTTTCGGGTTTTCTTATAAATGGATTAAAAAAAACCCGTCATGTTTTATTTTCTTATGTTGTTTATTATCTTATCTATACTTTATAATGTAAAGCATACTGTTGTTTACAATATTTTTTTCTGAATTTTTACTAACTAGCAACAGTTAAAATAAATAATTAAGAAGAATTTCTATCACACTTTTTTTACCCTATTCTGCAGTACTGATATTTAATGCAGCTCAAATTTATTTTACTCTTTTCTATGTAAACTAAGTTATTTTTGCTCGGTAAAGAGTACATCCGCTGTTTTTAAGTGCATGGGACCTTATTTACTGTTAGTTGTTTTTCCGTCTTATTTATAAATTAAAATGCTCAAGAAAAGTTTGAAAAATACATTTGAATAGAGTATGGCTTTCAAAATATTTTTATTGGTAAATATTTTTAAAATATTTATAGAGTGAATTAATAAAGCAATCAATAAAATAATCGGATAAAAATAGAAATTGAAATTTGGTGAATTTTGCATCAAAATACGGTATGAATGTATGCAAATTGATGTTTACTCACATTTACATATCACAAATATTACACACTTGTTAAATTAAAAAAAAATTAAAAATAATATCTTAGACGAAAGTTGAAATTATATTATTTGTAGCAGATGAAAAAAACAAGAACATATTAAACAAACTAAGAAAAGAAGATATAATTATTGTGGGATAAACAAAAACCAAATATTTTGCAAAACTGGGGTGCTTCATGCTTTGTTATTGTTTGTCGAAACCATGTATACGTTTTCAATCAAAACTATTGGTAAACAAATATTTATTTTAAAAAAATGGAGTCTAGTGTAACAAATTTGGTAGATTGTTGGTGTCGTGTCCTTTGAGAAGTGAAATGGATCAATGTGTGGAAATCACAGCTTGTGCCAGTTCCACAACATTTTCACTATGCATCCCTCCCTGGAATATAAATTGCACTAATCATTGCAAGCTGCAATCAATGCCGGACATGTTAAGATGTGTTCTGGAGAAAGCCCCGTTTCCATATGATCTGATATAATCTTTATTAATTTGCATACCTCCTAAATGGCGTGTTCTGATTATGGTAATGGTATTTGTAATTACTTTGTTTGCATTAAATTCACAGATCTGATGCTTTTCTTAATAGAATTAATTATATGATTCTATATCTGGAAATAACATTAGTCTCTTCAAGAGTGATGGGGATTGAGTTGTTGAGATTTTTTGCCTTTTTAGACGGATCATGGGCTGTGTCATTCCCATCGATTACAAAATAGACTGATATACACTGGTGTGCAAAAATTAAGGACGAGACGGTTTTTTCAATATAACTTTGTACAAAAGCTTTCCAAATCAACACATTTAATACCGTAAGATCCCCAATACGTAAGGACATGTGTAATGTAAGCAACACTTACTAAAAGAGAAATCAGAGGGATAAAAAGAAGCTTTATTGAAAAAGTAGCATGGAGCTCAATACGACTGAAGGCCGAAACATCCCTGTGATGGGTGTCCAACAAGAAACATCCGGTCTTTAGTTCGATTCGACCATTTAGCATGATTCGACCTCGGGTAAAAGCATCCAGATGTCGTCTAACAGATTGATTATTCGCCATTTCTCGCTAAGGCAGCAACTCGGTGTGATTTTAACTGCTATACGGCGTGCAATCTCTTTGCCAGAAATACTGTTCTTACACCGACAACATGCTTTATACTACTCAGACACTCCCCCATTACGTCTACCTGCATATCTGCGCATGTGCTACCGTACATCACCTTACTTAATCTCCTGATTGGTCTTTCTGTCCGCTGTGCCTCTTCGTTCAGCTGATATGCTAATTTTTTGACTTCGACCTTAATTTTTGCACACCAGTGTATTTTACATTGTGCATTTTTTTATATTTGGTTAATAGTTTTTAGTTGTTGGTGTGCATACTGGATGAGTTTTGAATATCTTTGTAGAATTGCCTTGAGGGCAGCCTTAGAGACACAGTAAATAACAAATCAGCTGGCTGTATCATTACCATTTAAGTCGATGTAAATTCTCAGAGTCTCCTCGATAACTCCTAATTCTTATGCGTAATTGGAAGCTATGCCACCGGCACCATGTCTTTGGAATATAATTGCCCTATTTGGTATTTGGTAGAGTGATGAGAATACCGGCTTTACCCTGTTCGATAGTCTCAACTCATGAAATCTTGCAAGTTTTTTGGCATATTATTGCCAATTTGTATCAAATCAGCTCCCCGAAAAGGCTCAATGTATAACAAATTTGAGAGTACTATTACATTCCTAGCTTATGTCTGTAATCCCATATACAAATAAAAGATTGTACAATGGAAAATAGAGATAGATAAGTAAAAGAAATAATATGGGGAGGATATTGTAAAAAATATATTATTGTTTTTCTCATTTAATATACATAAAAAACTAATAAAATAAAGTTGAATAAAGAATTTGTTATGATTTAAAGTTAATATAAAGCCCCCATATACTTAAAATCAATTTTACAAGGTAGTAATGTTGAACGTTGCAGTGATTCCGCGGTGGAATAAATTAAAAAAATAATATTAATAAAAGTTACTCAAGTTTCTAGTCAAATTAAGTCGATTAAAATTTTTGGAACGTATCATTCAAAGACATGCTTTTTATTTGTAATATAACATAATCTCATTTACAGAATAAAAGAGAATCATTCTCTTACTCGGCGGTAATTTACAAAAACAAGCCAAACGGCTATTTCTTCTTTATAGCAGTACAAGCTATGGTTTTCTCATCCAATCATATTGTTTTACTCTTCTCTTTACTTTATCCCGGAATAGTATCTTTTTTTCCCTCTGCCATTCCCACTGGCAATCGGAAAACTTTTTTTGTTTACTGCATTCACTACACGATCCTTTGTAGTTAAAAGTTTTCTTCCGTGCTGATTTCTTAATGAATAATGGAAGAGCTATTGAAAATGATGAGAATACTGTTCTCGTACATGGTAGCAAGCAGAAAGAATAGGGAAAAAAGAACGCTAAAGTAGGAGTAGCACATTTCTTATTGCGAGTCAAGTCTAGGTTACACGAACTACTAAATGGGGAAAGGGCTAATCTTTTTGCCTTGATGGCCTGAACTTTAGATTGGAAGCAATCTCTCAGAGCTTCCGTCATTTTTATTGACACTTAGCTTCTGGGTAAATTTATTTTTAGGCATTAACACATACAAATATCTTGATTTCGAGCGTAGTTCATTTAAATATTATTATGCACTTTTTTTTAAATGAGAAAGTTTTTACAAAAAGAATAATTATCGTAATAATTTTCATTTTAATATTATAAAAATAAACTCTTGAAAATGTTTACTCAAGTTTTTTCACTGTAAATATATAATTATTTTTTTAGCTTTACCTGCCCTAGTTTTGATTATGTAGATATTAATGTATAGTTGATACTTCGACAAATGATTTGGCAATGATGTGATACTATGGTTAAAATAATTTCGCTGCAATATTTGAATGAAAATATCTAATATTGAAAATATATTTATATGTTATCTATCCATATTCAATAAATTTTTAAGGGTTGCCCAAAAGAAAAATGGACAAGTCTAATAAAAAGAATAATTATATTGGAAATCGAAAGAAATCGCTCTGGGGTTTGTAACACAGGTCTCATAGTTTTGGTAGCAGGGTTCCCTCTAGTTTTTTTCCCTCTAGAATGAATGTGATTGATTCTTGAGAAAGGCCTACCTAGCTTTCTGCACTTCATCGTCCAATTAGAAACTGTAATACTGTCTTAAATTACCTAAATGCTTAAAAGTCACAGTGTGACAAATCCGGACTCTACAGTTGGTATTCTAATATTCCCCAAAGGAAATGTTAGAACACCTAAACAAATTTTAAAACACCCATATGGATATCTTAAATTATCCATTTTAGGATACCCATAATAAAATAAAATTTTTAGATTACACAATTTTTTTAAAGTTGCCTTGATTTCATGGGAGACGTGTGGGTGAACATTGTCATGCGTATCTGGTATTGCTTGCTGCCTTTCTTAATAAATGTTTACACCAACTGTTCCAAAACGTTCGACCAAGACAAAGCTTGCCATAGGCTGCCACTATCCATCGATAGATATCGACATTGAATATACCTCCAGCATTAAATCGTACCACTGCGCGCTGTTCCTATCTAGACGCATCTTTATATGACACGCCCTTACGTTCGATTAATTTCTTGTGACACTAACAGGTTTCAATGTTAAACATCACATATGGTGTGCACTTCCTACCATCTTTCGTGCCTTGTTTGGTGGCTCCGATATAGCTGCACTCATTTTAAAGCAATCACATATGTCCAGTTTTTATTTGGACAACCCTTATAAATAATTCAAACTCAAACTCATTGGCGCAACAGTTCATGAAGGCCAAGGCTTACTGCGCCCATTCCAGTTTACGTGACCATTGGTCACTAAGGTGTATGGGCAGATGTCGCGGTCATGTCAGTCTGCAGCAAAACTCCCAGTGTTTAAGTCCCCAAACAAGCTTGGTACTTCTTTTTTGATCCCCTGCAGTAGAATTAAAAAAGGCTGACTCGACTTTACCTGGTCTGGGTATAGAATCCGGACCTGTGGTGTGGAAGCGGAATATGCTACCACTCGGATACTGGGGCTTCATAAATAATTCAATCACTCTTATAAATTTTAAAAAAAGAGTATGTTGGGGTAAAGCGAGTGAACTACTTTTTCTGGCGGAAGGATAACTGTGTGACTCGCCCATGAGCGTTTTTCCAAAAGATTAAAATTTTATTCTTTAAACCTGACTTTACTTACATAAAAATGATTGTTTTTATGTGAGGGAGGACAGCGGAAAATGATATTTAAAAGAAGTAAAAGTTTCCTTTTGGACACTCAATACGAAGTTAATGTTTACAATATATATATATTGTGTGATACAAAGCAGCTTATTCACGTTTTTTTTTGAGTTATTTATATTAAGGTTACTTTGTTTTTACACTCTCATATTATAATTTAAAATTCAAAAATATTTTACTGCGAATCAATTTAATTTATGAAGTTCCTGTAGTCAACATTCTACAGTAAATATTCATGCTTGAATAATACACGAATTAATAGTGAAAGGCAAATATTTATTCAAGAGGCAAATGCAATTGTTCGAAATTACTTTTCCCAACACATAATACCTTTTTTAAATTTATTTTCTTCTTTAACAACTGTAAAATGTACCATCGCAAATATGCATTTCGTTGTTAGAAATTTAACCCATGTATATTTTGTTAATAAGTCTCTTATACAAATAAATGGTTTACATTTGAAACCAGAAATAAAAAGAGCAAATTAGGAATAGTGATACTGAATAGTCATTATTCGAAAACTGTTTTTGAGAAAAATAGAAAAATAGCTTGCAATATTTACATTTTCATTTCAAAAATTAGATGCGTGTTTTTAGGATGAAATAGTATTAAAAAGTGTAATAAAATAATAAGTCTAAATAAAGTTTCAATCAAAATGTTAAGTTGATTACTTGACTCTTAAAAAAAAATAAATATGAGTTTTTTTAGAAATTTCAAACTCAGATTTTAGACTTAAAATGGGCTCTTTTGTTTGATAATGAAGATGAAGTGGTTTTATACTAACATATTTCAAAAGAAAAAAAATTAATGAGCTCAGTTTGCAACGAAATCTAGATAGATCTGCAAAAACGATAAACTCATTAAGAAATTTTCTAAATATATATTCATATTTTATAACCAAAAACAGTCTCATAGTACATACATTTCTTCCAAGAATTTTTTTTTATAATACTACGGTTTCATTGCCATGAATGGGGATTTATATAGCTTTAAAAGCATGTAAAATAGTTGTACTCTTTAATTTTTTAATGTTTTAGATGCAGTTTCAAATGTTGATTCAAAACCAGTAAAATAAATGTTATTTACAGGGTGTCCGAAAAATATTGTACCTCTTTTAAAATTTTTCCCTCGTTTATCTGAGGCCCTCTATTAAAATATTTATTAAACCAGAAGATTGGTAATATATAAAAGTTTTTTTTTGTACAAAAACTGCATCTTACAAAAATTAAATATAGGCACCCATCGTGATACGGCATATATCTAGCCCGGGGGTGGGCAGACTTTTACATGGCTCGGTCTACTTTTAATTTTTTCAAGATGTCGCGGTCCACCATGTGACGTAGTTGTGATAAGCAAAGAAACCAACACAATATTTGTATTACAACAATAATAAATACAGAATGTGTATACTTACCTACATAACTACAGCAGAAAAACAAAACTTACTCTGTTTTAAGTAAAACGCAAAATACAAACATAATGATTATACCTATAAGTTTAGTATCAAAAGATGCATTTTCAAACAATTCACAATACATCACAAATTAAGTAAATTTCCCTTAAAATTAGTTTTAATAGCTATAGTCTCAATAGACAACTCAGTCTTCGTATTATCCCCCCCACGCACAATCTTGAATATACCTCGGTATATTATTACTAACTGCTAATCTTGCATTGGATTCTAAGTGCTTGTCTGCGAAACGGGAATATGCTGTCTTAACTATGTTCTTCGTTGAAAATGTAGATTCTCACAGGTAGATACAGCGAAAGAACGATGTTAAATGAATTGCAGCTTTTTTTAAAATTAGGATACTTTACTTAGACCAATAGATTCCAAAAGTTATTCTTTACAAATTACGTCCTTTTGAAAGAGAAAAGCTTCGTTTTCCTCGAGAGATAAAGAAAACATGAAACATACACTTGCTGGAAAAAATCTGCGTTCACCCATAAGAAATCATACACAGCAATAGTAAAATTTAATATACAAATATAATTTTTTTTTCTAACAAAATTTCACGAATTTGTTTACCATTATTTAAATATAGAGCATGCAAGAATTCGTTAATTTTGAATTAAAACTACTCAGGATAACGGGAGTTTTGTAGCAAAATACACAAATAGTAGGCAGAAAAGGTCTGTGTTCACTATTTGAATATTCTTAATTCTTGGAATTTGTATCAACAAGCAACAGAGTTTTTGCATTTAGTTAACAAGTAGAATAGCTTAAGAAAATTGTGACGCAATAACGGTTGCGTTTTTGTGAGATACGAAGTAATTCAAGGACATGGAAAATAAAAAGAAGGATATTAGTACCAGTGCATAAAATCAATGTGAAAATGTGAAAAGATCAATAAAGTCGTCGGGATATAGCCAGATCCGTTGGATGGCAGTATTCCTCTATCCAGCATGTTATTATTAACTTTAAATCTACAAAAGTTTACACATCCAAACCTCTTTTAGCTGTCCATCTGAACTCACAATCAGAGAAAAACGAAGTATGACATCAATGGTGAAAACAAAAAAAAATCCGTGTTTATCTGCAACTTAAATAGCAACAGACACTCACGAGCAGTTTAACAAAAATATTTGGGTGGATACTGCAAGAAAAATCTTGAAAATGGCTGGACACCATAGTCGAGTGGTTCGAAGAGAGCCTTATATTTCAATGACCAACGGGCTGAAGCGGATAGCTTTTGAAAAAGATCATATACATAAGCTTTTTGAGTTCTGGAGGACTGTGATATTCTCTGACGAGGGCAAATTTTGCATATTCGGAATAAAAGGCTGTAAATTAGTCTGGAGAAAACCTTGCACAGCGCTTCAAAAAGAACATTTAGTACCAATGGTAATGCACGGCGGCGGTGGAGTCATGGTGGTGGGGGGTGCATGGCGAGCAATGATGTTGGCAAGTTGGAGTATATATAATCAATTATGAACAAATATGATTACTTTGATGTGCTAAAAACAATTTAAAGGAAAGTGCCACCAAACTCGGCTTAGGATAATCTTTTCATTTTCAACACGACAACGATCCTGAGAAGACCGCTGATATTCTGAAACTTTGGCTCTTGTATAATGTACCAAATCAACTGCACATGACCCCACAGTCATTTGATCTGAACCCTACAGAACCCTTATGAGATTTGTTGGAACGCAGGATTCGTCAACACAATGAATCTAGCAAGGATATGCTGAAGAGTGTTCTTAAGGACCAATGGGAAAAGATTAGTGCTGAAAGAAAACCAAGATTTGTTAGTTCAATGCCGAAATGACTTCAGAAGGTTCACTAATGATGAGATTAACCAACCAGCTACTGAATAGCTCATTATTCTCTTTTTAAATAATTTTTTTATAGTTACTACTAAAACAGTGTTATCGTTACAAACCTGTCTTTATTTTAAAATATATGAAGGCAAACGAAATTTACTTTTATTATTCTGAATATATAATACTTAAAATGAACTAAATAAAATCTAATTAAAATTTGTTTTTTTTTTAATTTCAGTTTTTAAACTTTTTTTTTCAATGTTCATATAAGCAATAGTACGTGAATGCAGACTTTTTCTAGCTAGTGTATATTTAGTTATATTTTTCACATCAACATTGCCAAATAAATAACCCATGAATACAACTTTTGTAGGATTCTAGTCTAGTAAATTCTTGAAAACGTCTCTCAAATTTGGTTTGGAGTTTTATTCACAGGTGTTTTCATTATCTTGGTAACCACCTGTTTTTCTTTTAGTATGCGTGTCTAAGATTTTATGTGAAGGCGGTCACCTCAAAATGTCTTGGTGGTCCACCGGGCGATCGCGATCGACTTAATGCCCACCGGGATCTATTCGATACTCCATTTCCGTCCATACTCGCACCAACATATCTCTTGTAAGAATGTACGATTTTTCTTAATTTTTTCTAGTTACCCATTGTGTAGACAGTGGGGAAAATTGATCTGAAAGCTACAAGATATCCTAAGGATGGATTGCCGACCTCTATCAACTGTTTCCTCCAAACGCGATCACCCGGCGCTGTTGTCTTTACAAAGGCTACATGTCTCCATTAGTTGTGCATGTCCACGTTTTATTCAGTTCTTGTCTGATGGATCGATCCCAAATTGTCCCCCAATTTGCCTTGTACTGGGAAAACAAGCATTGTTTTTGCGTATTTCAGAGGATAAAATGACTTCTGTGATTTGGTGGGGGCCATGTTGACAATTTTGAGCACTCAGGAAAGGCGGATCTGTCAAAAGTTGGAGTATCTAGTAGCTAACAGGCCAATTTTCACCACTCAATGTATACAAAAAAATTGTGATGTATTACCTAACTTCTGGTGTAATAAAACATTCGAATAGTACCTAAGAGACGCTAAAGAAATATTTTAAAAAAAGTACAATATCTTTCGGACACCCTGTATCTGCAGGAGAAAAATAACTTACACACTCATTCATTCACTTACTACGAGATCTCACAAACTATTAAATTTACAGAGTAAATTTCTGACATGCATGCTCTTTTTTGCTGCGTGAAGGTTCACTCAGCACGGAGTTTGCAAAAGTAGACTTCCGAAATATGAGCCATCAGAAGTGTTATAGACAAAATTCTCCCCTTTTTGAAATATTACATCCCCATGCTTGAAATACGGTAAACATATTCTTTAATTGAATAGATATCCGCTTAGAACGTATTTTGCGGAAATCAACTTCCAGTAATGTTACGAAGACATTAAAGATAATAAAAACTTAGAAACTGAGAACATAGCCAACTTGTTTCATCTGTTTAATTCAAATCCGCTATGTATGGCCTAAAACACCGAATCTCAAGGGGGCTCCCATGGCTTACGAGAGTGCTATACATAAAAAAATCCTTTTTTCACAATTTGGACTCAAAGAACTTTAATTTTGGAAAAAGAATGTTTTTTTAGTAATGATTTGCTAAAAATAGGGTTTGCGAGATTAGATTTCAAGAAAATCTGAAAGAAAAAGATAGAAGGGTAGAAAAGTAAAAGGGTAGTCTTAAAAATTCAAACACTGCCTTTTTGAGAATCAAGTGAGGTCTATAATAATGAGTTTAAATACAATTTAAAGCTTATTTCTAGGACTTAGATAAAAAGGATCTTAAAAAGATCAGGCTTAATATGGCGTAAAATACCCAACAAAGGGTGGGAACTTCCAAAGAAGAAGCTTCCAAAAGTTACTCCCTTCCCGCTAGTCATGGGGTTAACATTGTACTTTTAATTCAAGATGCTCATCAAGCCAGTTTATAGGAGCCGTTAACTGCCGATTAAAATTAAGCGATTCGCTTCTCAGTGTCTCTGTTTTTTTCACATAGGCGCAAGAATCTGGTGCATTCGGGTGAGGGGGGTAGGAATGACACAAATACGCTAAAAAATTTCTTTGAAATAAATAAATCTTCCCAAAAACTGCTAGGTCATTTTGATGCATTCCATAACCTTTTTTTGGGTGAGTGAGTGAGTGAATATTAACGTCGCACTGTTCAGCAACATTAGGGCGTTCGGCGACAGACCAAGTAGTTTTGAACTGTCCGACAAAACTGTTTATTTGTTACCAAAGAAAAATTGAAAAGTCCTTGAAAGTAGGTAAGTATACTTTCTTTTAGTTAAATTGTTCACTGGAATCACTATTTGCATCTTGTACAATAAAAATAATTATGAAAAAAAGTTTGAGGTGACTTAGTCATTCCGCATGACCATTAACCTTAGTATCGAGTGTGTGCCTCGATAACAATACCTGAGCTTGTATCCCCCTCTCCTAACTACCACACCAACGGGAGGACGTTTGAGCTCTCGACAGATTTAACGTGCATCGCTCCCCTACACGGAGGATCTTTAGTGGTACTGAGCTCGAACTCGTGACATGGCCAGCCACGATCCGATACCTTGAGCACTCGGCTACCGCGGCCACCCAAAGTCTTTTCGAGTCGAACTATTGATAACAACGCTAAGAGAAACAACCTTATTTCGAATATATACATCCGGGTCACCCAACGCACTGGTTGAGTAAGACGGATATATATGTAGGATTTTCCCTTTGAAACATTTGTTAAAAGGTTGAGTCATATCCTTTCAGAGGACCATAAATCTCAATTTTATTTATTTTTTGCATTCCGAAGCAGCGCCATCTAGTGAGCTTTCGTAGCTCCGGCTTGAATAATTTTTCGGCAGAGGCCAACTAACCACTGCTTGTTCAACACGTTGCGTCTTTACCGCATTTCCGCGCCCAGCGCGGCACCACCAGTCCTAACATCCAAGAATGAGAAAGGTTTATTTCCCCGTCTTCTAAAGGTATAACTCAACTTTTAATTAACCTAATTCCTGCATTTCTTTCTCTTTGTAAATATTTCCCTTTAACTTTAAATAAATTCTCTTTTACTTTGAAGTATTTGTGTTAAAATGACTTAGATTCAATTAACAATTCATCACTCACCCTTAAATACTTACCCCTAGACAAACCACCTCGCCAATCTAAAATCCCTCCTTCTGAAGAGTCTGGTTTTTATTCGAAGATTTATTTGGATTCCCTATATATATATATATATATATATATATATATATATATATATATATATATATATATATATATATATATATATGCCGGAGCCCGTTAAGGGGTTAAATACCAACTTTGAAAAAAGTTATCCTTTTTACTTACTGTAAAAATTAAAAATCAGGAATAGTTAATTGTTGTATTTTTATTAACCTTAACTATCATATAAATTTAGGTAAAAAATGATTAGCAACGTTTGTAGACATATTATCTTTCCCTAGTACAATAGTACGGTTGTATTAATCCATTACCCTTGCCATCTAGATGTAAATGAAATAAATGCTAAATCCTCGAAACACACAAATTCACATCCCTCGGCGTAATATACTTCCTTCCTCTCAGACAGAAGGACACGATCGAATGCAGTATTTTGAGAATAATTTCTTTTTACTTTTCATTAAGTCCTCTACCAGATCATGTCGTACGAGATTAAGGCGCGACCGAACAACCAATGGGAAGGGTAGCTGATAAATCTAATCGAATTATCGCTTGCAACCAAGAGTCGTTAACATCTGTAAAGTGTTATTAACGAAGGCATGCTGACAGTGAAATAAATGAATTCCTGGAAAAGGATGCTGTTAAACAAGTCGGAGTCAGCGGTTTCGGGAAAATCGCCGTGTTTGATGCGACTGTCCAAAAGAAATTTGAAATAAAATCGAATTATCGCCAATTCCCCTTTTGAAACAATCCTCGCATTTAACTATTAATGTTTTAAACTAAAAAGTTTTTAGTGCATTGCACTTACTAAAATATATTTTTAAAAAAACTATTTATAAAATATTTGATGGGAAAATGTGTCTGATTAAAAATTTATTTCCGAGATTAAATCGCTTCTATAATATTTTTTTGCATCAGTTATCGAGATATTTTTTTCCAGATTTATTTTCATATAGTGTCTTAATAGCCATTTATTTTAAATTGTGCAAACATAATAATCTTCCCTAAAATAACAATATGTTTTCAAATATTTTTACAAATTTTTTCGGATTAAATATTTTCTAAAAACATATTCAAATCAATTTTTTTTATTCAATGGCTATTATATTAAACCAATAAAAAAGATGTATTACTCTCAAGTTTTAAATATTCTCAAATAATATTTTAAGTATAAGAATAGTTGAATATTTATTGTAATAGATTTTAAACTTTTTCCAGCGTTAAGATTACGGTTTTAAATTTAAACTATTTTACGTCCTCAAGTCAAATAATCCTGAAAATTCTCATTCTCAGATACTCACATTTTAACATTAGTATAAATGTATTCCATTTATAAGAACGAAATCTCGAAGTTTTTGAAACTGGCATTCTTTTAGTAATTTTCTAGTATAAATATAATGTTACATCTGTTCATTAATTTTAATTTGATGTTACATATAAGTAATAAATATTTATTTAATTTGTTTGAATAACCTAAATTTAAACTGAATTATACAAAATATTATTAATTTGAATGTATATTTACTCACTTTTTTATGTATTTAATAAAAAAAATGTTGACCAATAAAATTACAACACCATTATGGAGAGATGATACAAAATATTAATTCCCAGAAAGGAGAAATAGTTTGAGATATGCAAATTATTAGCCAATCGTACGTCTCAGAAGATAGAAACTGTACCTCAAACTTTGCATAAAAGGAGAATTACGAGGTGGGGTACTTATTAAAGTATTCGACTACGTTCGGAACCGGGATTTTTTAAAAAGGCGCATAAATGGATAATTTTCATGATATTTAGTGTCACTTAGATTAGAATACATGTATAAAATGGTTTTAAAGACATTGTGACAAAAAAATATTTAATTGAATATTTTGGCAAAAAATTAACCTAGAATAACATTTTTGAAAATGTTCTCCTTTTTTAAAAAAAAATGCTTCTAAAATAATAATATTTTGCTTAAATAAAGTAAAGACTTCTCCAGAGAGTTTGAAATAGTTTTTTGTGAAAAATTCACATTATTTTCAGAGTTACAACCATTTGAAATAATTATCGGCGTTTTTGTCGTAAAACATGGATTAACCCGCTTCTAAGTTATATATTTCAAAAATTCTTGTTGAGCCTCTGTACAGAAGTCTGCGCTATATACAGGCAAAATATTATTATAATAGAAGCATTTTTAACAAAAGGAGAATATTTTGAAAATGGGTCATTCCATGTTCATTTTTTGTCAAAATATTGTACTTAAATAATTTTTTGTTGTAATACTATTCTTAAAATAATTTTATATACATTTTCTAATCTTAGTGACACTAAATATCATAAATATTATCCATTTATACACTTTTGCAAAATCACGGTTCCGAACGTAGTCGGATACCTTAAGAAGTTTTATTTGTATGTCGATTGGTTGTGAGAAACTTTGCTATGTCTTGATGTGCCTTCAACAAACACGTGCCAGACTTTAATAGTGATAATATCTTAGCTTTTCGAGAATTGCAGTCTCTTAATAGGTTCGGTAGGGACACCCTAAAAGCAATGCATGACCTCAATATAAAAAACGCATTGGGTTTTGTGTATAAATATTCCTAACACTGTACTAGTCAACTTTGACAGTCAGGAATCAGCTTTAATGTTTTAATCAGCTATTTTTGACACAGTGTTTGATAAAGTATTTTCAGTTCATATTTTTATTTGAGAAATAAGTGGATGCAATGTTCCAATAATACACACAGGAAAAGATTATCAATAATCATCCAAGTCAATTGAGTCTTACTGACTATAGGTTGTTATTTCCAAAATCTTCACCTGTAGCATTTCCATTGGTTTCAACAGGATTTTTATTCTAACATCGTCCGTTTCTAACCTCTAAGTATGTGAAATGTGAATAGCACAGCAGATTAATGTTTGGTAATATTTAGCTAAAACGTTTCATAATAGCCTCGTAATCATTTATTGATGCAACTACATCATTCAAATCCAAATAAAAAATACCTAGCTTCTTAAAAACTAGCTCTACAGTTGTCTTACATAACTACACTGGTGTGAAAAACTTAAGCAACAATATAAAAATTTAGCAGATAGCCACGAAATTGCAGAAAAGAAGATCAGTACAGTGAACACGTAAGACAGTAGAAACGTCACGCGTATGCATATATCAGGAACGAAACGTCAGAAGCGACGTGAGCGTACGCAAAACGCGTAATGTCGGCACGCGCTGCTCAATAGTAGAATAAAATGAAGGAAGGAGACGCAATTCAACACATTTGCTGCAAGTGCCAGTGAGACAATCCGTGAAATATGGCTAGAAGAAATCAACTGGATTACTTCATACGTGGAAGAATGATCGGATAGCTGGAGGAGAGGCGTATTGTCACCAGTGTAGCTGCAGAGTTCGGAATCAACAAAAATGTCGTTTTGAGCGCTTGGAGAGCATTCCAAACCACAGGTACAGCTGTTAGAAAAGTTGGTGGTGGCCGCCCGAGGACGACAACTGTAGGGGATGACCGATATATCATCCTGCAAGCTAAAAGAGGCCGACAGCAGTTAGCAAGCGCCATTGCTCAGCAACTTTGTACAGCAACGGGATGACAAGTGTCGCGGTTTACTGTGCCCAGACGCCTTCACAAAATGGGCCTATTTGCCTGCCGTCCTGAACACTACCTCCCGTTGAAAATTGGCCACCAACGGCACCTTTTACAGTGGTGCAGAGAGCACAAAAACTGGACAACTGTCAATGGAGTCGTGTCCTCTTTACGAATGAGAGTCGGTTCAGTACCAGAAGCGATTCTCAACGCTTTTTGATTTAGAGAGATCGGGACCCGGTTTTATCCCAGTAACATCAAGGAAAGACACCGTTACGGTGGTCCTGGAGTTCTTCTCAGGGGAGGCATTATGCTGAACGGACGAACTGAAGTCCACATTTTCGACACAGGGTCTGTAATCGGGGATCGCTATTGTGAGGAGGTACTTCTTCCACATGTGCGTCTGTTCCGAGGTGCCATTGGCCCAGATTTCATTTTTATGGAAGGCAATGCACGGCCACATTGGACTCTTGCTGTTGAGGAGCTGCTGGAAAGTGATAATATCACTCGAATGGATTGACCAGCGTACTCCCCAGATTTACATCCCATCGAACATGTGTGGGATGGACGTATTGCAGCACGCTTACATTATCTGGAGAATACCCAACAACTCAAACAGATGCTGATTGAGGAATGGACACTCCTAAAGCAAGAAATGTTGTACCAGCTGGTTCTGAGTATGCGGAAACGGTGCGAAGCAACCATTGCAGTGAGAGGAGGGCATATACCATATTAAGGAACATCTGCTTGTTGTTCTTTATGTTGGATAGACAATCATGAATCAAGATACAATGCATTCAATAAAGCTTGTTTTTCTTTGATTCCATACCGAATACATTGTATTCCTTTTTCAGCGCCGATGCTTTCGTCATCCTTTACGTACATAAAACACTCCCTCATTTCTGATTTTCTGTTTCTCAGATGATTTTTCGTGAAGTTATGGCAATAAACCCACCTGTTGCTTAAGTTTTGCACACCAGTGTAGAACTTGCTATTGGGGGAGCTAATCCTTGATTAAACTCTTTTTTTATTAAGATAATGCACGTTAATATTCAAATATATCTTGTTAAATTTTTCTTGCATGGTTCATAAGAAAATATTTATTATTATAGAAGCATTTTACATAAAAGGAGAATGTTTTAATAATAGATACCAAACATTGATACCAAACATATTTTTGACCCAAACATTGCTTTCAGATATTTTTTATTGTAGAAATATTCTTAAAAAAAATTATACGTTTATTCTAAGTGACACAAAATATTTAAAAAATATTGTACGCTCTTGCAAAAGTACACAGTTCAACGTAAACAAACAATTATTTATTCTTACTGGACTTAAACATGCCCAACTGGCGATGAACTCTGCTTTTATACACTTCAATATTCGAGAAATAACCAGTATGCACTCTAAAGAATGATCATTCATCTAAACCTAAGAAACAATACATTAAAACGGAAACAAAATTCCAGTCTTTGGATAAATCTGCCGGGGCCGGGATTCGAACCCGAGACCTGAGGAAGTTCAGTTTTATCGGGACTAATTATGCGTGTGGCTTGCTCCTCGAAAAAGAAGACAGCGCCCCGCTGTCATTTTGTTCAAGGGTCTTTATTCTGAACGAGTGATGGGTCCTTTGTATGATTCTTTGGGAGGAATATCCTCGGTTTCGATTTGCTCGGCGGGATCATGGTACGGTTTCATACGCAGTACATGGACAACTTCTCTTAGTTTTCTTTTCGTGAAGCAGGATCAAAATTTTGTACTTCGTAAATCACGGCTGATAAACGGCGTAGCACCTGGGATACGGTCCGAAATACCTTCTTAAGAGTTTTTCGGAGAGACCGACTTTTCTCACTGGAGTATAAACCCATACGAGATCTCCGGGAGCGTAAGATACCATTTGGTGTTTGATAACGTCGATATCATAAAATAGTTTTAATAAAACCCAAATCATAAGCGATTACAAATGGTATATTAGAACTGCTAAATAATCAAACACAAGTCTTTATCATAAAAATTCAGAGGATTTTTTAATAGTAAAGAACCAGAGTTCATGTAGTAACACCTTCGTTAAACGCATCTAGCCAACTTTTAACAAGTGGGATGACATGATAATCTTATTACGATATTCATCAACGAAGATTATTTGACTAAAATATTTTATACAAGAAGGGCAGGTCTAATATTCAAAAAATCAAACACACAGCATTTTATCAAATGAACTATATCGAAGATATGAAGCAGAAGAGAGTCTATTGATGAAATTTTAGTATAACGCATAATTTGTTGGCAAAATTGTCATTTTTACTACTAAATCTTACAATATTCATCGTTTTCGTCAATCTTTGAAATTTTAAGAAACAAATTTGTAGCCATGACGTCATCCTAGGATTGGAGAAGTATTGATAGAATACAAAGATTGTATAATAACCCAAATCAAAATGATTTCCTGACACTGGTAGATGATTAGAACTGCTAAATAATCAAGCAATTTTCTTGATGATGAAACGAGTACCTTTGATGAAACCTTTGGTGGGAATTAATTAACAAACAGAGTTGATGACGAGATTTGAAACCAGAACGAAAATGAATATTTATTAGAAGTTCATCAGAGCTTATTTGTTAATATTTAATGTACAAAACAGTGCTGAAATAAGTTATAAGAAATATTTATTAAAAGCGTTATTGAGAATTCTAAAGTTATTTCGAATGATATCGTTTTGATGGGTAAGGTATAATTTTTCTACCTACTACTACCTAATTTTTCTAATATGCTCCCTTACAAAAAACAAAACCTGCGTACGCGAGGGAAGCGTACATATGTTGGCTTGTATTTCCCTCTATTGGAGAGGATGTAACCCATCGACTGGGATATATATTTGTATTTCTAATCATTTAAAATCCTACACATATTTTGTCAAACATATTTTATTCGATGCGTATACATTGACCAAATGTGATAAACTCCTTTGAAATTAATTTGAAAACAATTTTTGAATGGTTAAATTATAGATTATATTTCTGGGAATAATTATAAGGAAAAAGTTCTTATTGTTGGAAGGTCGTATCAATGTGTGTGAGAACATATTAAACGTTCATCATGTTGCGTAGGAAATAATAAAGAAGAAAAGATGGAAACATGTATCATAAAATAAGCGAAATATAAAGCAAAGAATTTTCTACTGGAAATTTTATTCATTAAATATATTTATAGCAAAATGTAAAAATATCTAAACTACTTCGAAACGTTTAAAATTGCAGGGATAAATATCCGGAATATCTAGGATTATTTATATTATATTTTTATTTATTTATTGTTGTTCTTTATAGTAAAGTTAAGAAAAACCCAATCACAATGCCAATTCATTTAACTTAACAAAAGCATTTCAAATCTTAAAATGCAAAATTTAATTAAAATATTATAAAAAACTAATAAAAGCAAAACTTAAAGCTATTTTAAAATTAAAATTTAAAGTTTTGAAACTCTTAGAAGAGTTTAAAGTAAAAGAAAAACATAAGCCACAGTCACATGTATCAGAAAGAGGAAAGTGCAAGAATTCAAAATAAGATAAGAAAGTAATAATAAAAATAAACTAAAAGTTTATATAAGAACCAAACACTTAAATTTAAATATTTAAGTACCTAAACAGTACGTTTATTTATTGCGCATTTGTTTCGTAGAAGAATCAGATTCTATGAAAAACATTTAACAATTTAATTAATAATATGTATAACACATGAATCCTAAGATAGCTAAGAATTTCTTAAGTAGTTACATTTGATTTGATTTCTTACTAACGACTCACTTTAAATGCTGCAAAAGCCACTATATAGTGAGCAGTAACGTTGTCGTTCATAAGGAAATAAGGACCCATAACATCTCTAAAAAGCTGTATCTGAGGAAGGAAAACTTAACAAATAGCTCGCGTTATTGACTGACCCTGTTCGGAAAATACAAAGGTCAGCATAGTTCAGCAATTCATTTTTCGAAGCAAGAATACTTCTAGATTCAAACTGGCATCTTTTTATGATTTTTAAGGAGTTATTATATATTCCCACTGTCTCAAAATATGTGTGCGTCCAGAATCTCAAGTCACACAAAAGATGCTTTCTGTCTTCAAATGACCCAATTGAGATAACTAACAATTCTCTTGAGTTTTCGGTGCTACAAGAAATACCAACACTGCCAAGCAGTTTTTATTGTTATACACCATACTGATTGTCAAGCAACTAGATCATTATTTTGACGTCACCATACCCAGTAAAACATGGTATTGGTCTCTCAGTAGCCCGTTGAATGTTTTGTTATTATTCAAGCTGCAAGCAATCTCTGGTTGCAGGGCAATAAACAGGTTATCCGTCACAGTGGTTACTCTTCAAAGTCCACTATTGAACTTTTGGCAATTTTTCGCGTAGTTTGAAATGTTTTCAGACTCGTTAAATGATGTTGTAAGCAATCCCCAATTCCGTAAGCCAGTTACATTTCGACCTTTTGCTATCAACCCAATGATTCAAACCTCCAGTAAGTTCAAAAAATGTCATGATGCTATATTATGAAATTATAGAAAAACGAGAACCAACAAAAAGATTGTTATATTCTTTTAAAGCATGCAAAAATAATTTTATGTATTTTAAAACAAAATTGGAAAAGTTTCTTTGCTTGAACTAAATTTTGTTAATTAGTTATAATAAAGATAATATTATTCAAGTTTATAAATATTTCCAGAGACTTGCAATTAAAAATCTATTTATATCCTTTTTTTCATTATTAATTAATTTTTCACTATCTTCAAACTGTTTTTTGTCAACAAAAGCATAATTCTATTTTTATTCTTTAATGAGATTTCGCTTTAAGAAAATATAGATTTCGGTAAAATAAATTTCAATTTGACATAAAGAATCTAACGAAAAATATTCTAATTGCAATTTATGGTAAAGATAAGAATCTCTATATTATTATATTCTAGGACTTAAAAACGATCGAAAATCATCTTTTTCAGTTTAAGAAAAAGCTTGTGTCTTGTGAAATATTTTATCCTTCTATATGAATAATATAAATACAGATATTATTTATTCAAAAGCTATTCCTGAGAGAGCTCGGATTTCTGTACATAAGCCTTAAAAGATATAGTCTAAAACACATAATTTATTCATTATTTTCTTACAATAAAATAAAATTAAAATAAGAACATATTTATTAGATATGATACTACTTTTTACAATTGATAATTATCAATGCATTTTTATTTCTTGTATAAAACGACAAAATTATTTAAGTATAATTCCTCATTGAATGTCATTAGCTTATTTCACCAATTATAATATCTCAAAATAGAATTTTGCTGGTAAAAGCAAGGTAAGTTGATTGATTGATTGATTGATTGAATATTAACGTCGCACTGTTCAGCTACACGAGGGCTTTTGGCGTAATTTTGAACCATGGTCAAGTGACGTGGACGACACCTGAGCTGGCACCACCCTCTCCTAACTACCACACCACACCAACGGGAGGACGTTTCAGCTCTCGACAGATTAAAAGCAAGGTAAGAAACATGCAGAAAAATTTTAATACAATTTAGTTATAAAAATATCTATCGAAAAAGTGTGTAACACGAAAAAAAAAAGGTTTCTTTGTTTCACATAAACTAAGTCTTCGGAATCCTTTTTCCGTGTTGCTTCTCGCTTGAACAACTAACTATAAAATAAAAATAATAAGAGATGGTTGGAAGTGGAATTAAAAAGCAAAAACCTTTCTTACAATCATTTCATTCGGTAGGGAAACCTCAGGTATTCTTTTCCGATTCCCACGGTGCATGGTGATTCTTCACTACAATGGGTTTTTTAGAAGCTTTGATCTCAATAATGGACTTAGAATCTTCCATTGTACTCTGTTTCTTTTTTCGCAATAAAACAATTTTTCGAATTGTCTCTCTTGTTGCTTCTGTATTTATTATTGCCCGACTTTTTTCGAAAACCTATTCCTGTTTTGTTGCTATTGGATTGCATCTTCAATTCAAAAAGCCCCTCTTATCTCTTTTTACTTTTTACATGGTAAGATAAGTCGAGTAAGATTCCATTTTAAGTCCAATATTGGTTATTTAACATACATTATTTACTTTAAATTTTTCTTTTTATTATCTTGGTACATGTATCCATCTTATTTTATTTCAATTCAAATACAAATAAAGAGATTGGTTTTTAGATGGAGATAAGAGTATCTGTTGAATCAATATAAATGATGATATATAGGATGAAGGTAATATGGACAACTGTTTATTTTTCTGACATATTCAATTAAGTTTACCAGTTATGCTTTAGTTTGTCTGATAAAAGGTATGAATATGAGTGCTTACTAGCTCGAATGCAGTTTACTTGCAACGTAAACCTGAAATAAATTCAAGTTCTATAAATTATTTTAAAATTATTAAATTTTTAATTCTAATTTTACTTAACTTATTAACAAAAAATAATATTTGATAATTAATATTTATTGTGAAGTATAAAATCCATTTTTGCAAAAGTTAGGATCGTAAGACTTGTCAATCGGAAGTTCAAAAAAAAAAAAAAAAAAAGAAATGACTATCATTTAAAAAAGAATGTTACCCAAATCGTAAATGGTGTAAAATGTATAGTTATATGATATAAAAAAATAGTATAAATCATGAAACATATTCATGTATACTGTTCATTTATTCGTCTCTGTGTGTAGAAATGATTAAAGTGCTCAAAATATTCGTTTGTAAATTGAGCTTCTTTCTCACAACTATGTGTTTGTTATATATGAATGATTTTTTATTTTGGATATGTATTTGTTGCGTATGACAAACATTGATAATAAATGAAGCTCATTTTAGTTTCGCAATAATTTTCATAGATCGTTTCTGAGAAAATTTCGGTTGCAAGGAAAATCCTTTGATAACAAAACATTAATAGATTGGTTTAAAGTAAATAATTATAATTTAAATAAAATAAAACTTAATTTATCTTCCATCCATCTCTCACATAGTAACTATAAATAACTGTACCTGCTTTTCGATCCTCAAAATTAGAACATCCAATAACTGTTAAAGCAAGAGTATCCATTCATCAATAAGCATCTGTTTCAAGCATTGAAGATTCTTAAACCTGCACAAAGGCATTACCCGAAAGATATGACGTATACTATACGAGATTAAAATCAGGGGAATACGCAAGTCAATTACTTTTGTCAATTATTTACGTTTTAATATTACAGTGGCAAGAGTTACACATGACGTGTTATCGACTTTGAAATCAAAGTATGTGCTGCTAGACTCTCGATGCACGTGTAAGGGGAGAACAGAATCATTTGAGAACAATATCCCGGTGATGGTGCTTTCAGTGATCGCCCCTACATCAAAAGCTTTTAGTTAAATCTACTTTCTATAATGGAGTATCCCCAAACAAGTACATCAGTTAATCTCTTTCCCTAATGCAGTATTTCTCAAACTGTGGGGCGCGCACCTTACTAGTGGGGCGCGAGCATATCGAAAATAGAAGATTTAAAAATAATTAATTTACTGGAATGAATTAAAACAAAATACTTTCAGATATAATAAAAAATGCACTTTTACTCAGATATAATTTATAGGCACGCGATATTAAGTCATCAAAAATAAAAATTTCTTCAATACCTAATTAGCTATATTTGACCCTATAACTAAATAAAAAAAACTTTTATTTGATTTGCTGTAATCACATGATGAAAGATGTTTTTACTACGCTTTCTTTTTAAGCCTAACATATAACTCTTTCAGAGAAAAAAAACAGATCTCAGACACAGAATCGTAGAAATTTAGGAACATAAAAAATTCATCAATGTCATTATTTTTAAATACTGCACATTATAGCTGTAATCTGTATGACCTTCTAAGTTATTGGTACAGTTAGTTATGACCCCTCTCTTACGTGTTTGTTTCTCATTTAGGGAAGTTGTAAGTAATGTATTTCTCTGTTGCGCTTTTTTCCATGCAAAAAAAAAAAACGTTTTACACAATTGTTTTAGCAGTAACGTACATATTATCATAATGAATACAATTTTTACTCGTAAGTAGTCGCGCGGGATACACAGATTACGAAATCGTTAATTCTGGCAAAACTGTTTATTTGTTACCAAAGAAAAATTGAAAAGTTCTTGGAAGTAGGTAAGTAAACTTTCTCTTAATTAAATTATTCACTGGAATAACGATTTGTATCGTGTACAATAAAATAATTATAAAAAAATGATTGGGGTGACGCAATAACCCCGCTCGACTGTATCGAGTGCGTGCTTGCTCCCAGGTTAAAACATGTTGAAGTCTTTTTGCTTTAAATATTAAAAATAATACAATTTTTTGGAATTTTGCACCATGTTGGTTGACGGCACGCGTTTTGCATGTCTACACATCATAAAGGATACTCTAATCCAGCGACACTCAACCAGCGGCTCACTAAACCTTTTTAGGTGTCCCGGTCGTGACCCATTGCTCTGAGAAATTCAGTTATTTAAGAACAATGTATTAAAAATTTGGTGGAAAATTCTTTGACAAGAAGTCAAATATATCAATTTTGCTTTTTGCTGTTGATATCGTTCGGCTTCGAATTGATATTCTTTTTCTGTTTGTAACGGTTACTGTTAGTGATAACAAACAACAGTAGAGTAGTGACAATTTTACGGGTGGAATTGGTTTTTAACAATATTTCATACCTTGCAATCGAAAAATATTCAAATGATTTCGATGTTGACTGTTTTGTAATAAAAACAGACACGGATCAGTACTTGTTTGATTTGTCACAAAAGTGATGTATTTAAAAATACCAGTAAACAGGAATAATTTCAATGACACTTTTCCTCCAAGATCTCTTTCAAGAGATGTAAATAGGCTTTACGGAATATTCTTTACAAACGCAACTAAGTGTTTTGTCAGTGGTAATGTCACAGCAATAACAAAGACATCTTATGAAGTTTTTGAATGGCTGGTAAATGAAATATTGGTATATGAAATCACTTGAATGAATTGTTATATGAAATCATTTGAATGAATTGGTACATGAAATCGTTTACTGATGCAAAAACTGTGAAGGGGCGTTTCTTAATTTATTTTTAATTTAGTGTTAGTAACAAACATAAAAAAATACAAAGCATAATAATTAAAAAAAAGCAACACAGGTGTCATAACATTTTGATCAATTTTCCACATTTTAAATTTCCAATGTTATCTTGGTCTTGAAGCATCCCCCCTTCTCCCGTTTAATCTCATGTTGCGGCGAGCAAGAAATAGCTGACATATATATGTGGCCCAGCTGAAAAAAAGGTTAAGTACCCCTGTTTTAATCGAACCTATTATCGAATATAAGCCAACTATCATTCTTTTTATCAACTTAGATATAGGACATAATTTTCTTCATTAAAAATTTAACCGCGGAGAAATATATCCCGTAAAATATAGTTATTAATTTATCTCACCACATAAAATTGTTTTCCTTGATTATTTCAGAAAGTATAATTTTAAAATAACCACATAAATGCGATTTATATATATTCTTTTGATACATTTCTTCAATTTACTTCTTGTTCGAATTGTTTTTTTAAATAACATTAGCACCTAATATATTTAAGGAAATTGATAATATATAGACTAAAATATGTAATCATCTAAATGAATTTAAATCTCTGAATTGTCAGATTTATATGGAAAATTATTCCTGTTATTCTCTTTTTATTTCTTTTTCTACCACTTAGTATCAACGCTTGCCACACATTTCCCCCCTCAAATATCTGGTACTAACTTGTTTACGACATCTGCATCTTAGAATTCAATTAAGTTTTGTCTTTTGTCAGTTGTTAATAACATTTTATAGTTGTTTGTGAATCTGGATTCGAAATGAAAATTCGATTTAGTTTAACGGTGATTCTTTAAATTTAATATTCCTGTCAGGGTAGCTGATGTAAAATAAAAATAAGTTTTTCTCAAGATATTAAGTGTGCTGAATTTTGCTCTATGTGTAGAGGGAGGATTTGTTGTGCCTTTAGGCGCAGTAACTATTTCAAATACACTCTGTCGCAAAAAAATATATGCACCCAGAAGAAATTGAGCTACATTCACGAAATTTGGTATGCATGTAGTGTATATGAAAATAAACAAATGATTAAAAATTCAGAACAAAATATCATTTTATTAAGCGGTTACAGCTTGCAAAAGGTTAAAAATCAGTAAGTAGTAAAGCCACCTCTGACAGCTATACAAGCCGAAATTCGGCGTGGCATCGATTCAATTAGATCACTTATGACCCCCCTGTGGAAGATCCTGCCATAGTCTTTGCATCTGCGCAGTTAATTCTCCTGTATCTCGGGACGGCTGCAGTTGCCTTCCCTCCGTGTCCAGACATGCTCTATTGGCGAAAGATCTGGTGACCTGGCAGGCCATGGTAGGACGTCATATCCTTGAAGACATTGTTGGGAGAGTCGCGCAGTATGTGGACGAGCATTATCCTGTTGATAAATGGCACCTGGGCGACTTGATAGCATGGGTAGCACAATCGGCGTTAAAATATCGTCCACGTATCTGCGAGCTGTCAAAGTGCCTTGAAGGACCACTAAAGATGATCGTGTGTCCCAAGAAATTGCTCCCCACACTGTCACACCTTGTGAAATTGCTGTATGCCGCTCGACAATAAATGCCGGATCGGACCGCTGGCCGGTGCGCCTCCAGACACGTGTGCGGTGGTCATCAGCACTGAGACTGAATCGGGATTCATCACTGAAGATGACACGTCTCCAGTCTGTCACACTCCAAGTTGCCCGAGGTCGGCAAAAATCCAGTCGACACTGCCTATGATGTGGGGTCAGTGGTAAGTGTCTTAGCGGACGTCGGCTCCTCAAGCCAACTTCGGTCAGTCGTCTCCTTATGGTTTCTCTTGATGGCACTGGATGTCTGGAAGGAGGTAAGTGGCGTTGAATCGATGCTAGCGACGTTGTTGGTGCCGAAGTGGCCACTCTTCTGATTGCACGATCCTCGCGATCATTTGTGTTCCTGGGACGTCCTGACCCTCCGCGACGGTACACTCTACCTTCTGTGATCCACTGTTGCCAACACCGAGCAACTACCATATCGCTCCGACCGAGGTGGCGGCCGATACGTCTATTCGACCAACCTGCTTCTCTGAGGCCTATTATACGGCCCCTATCAAAGTCCGTCAGCTGCTCGTACTGCCGCCGGTTACGTCTTAGAGGCATCCTAAGTCTCAATATCGTCTATCAAAGTCATCAGATTCGTTTGGATAGCCGTACGGCGCTCGTACTCACATGCTTTTAAACTCTCCCAGTTGCGCAACTAATATGCGCATAGCACACTTAGCCTTGTCTCATTGGCTTCGAAATTTTAATCATTTGCATATCTCTTTACCAGACTACATTCTTGCCGAGTTTCGTGATTGTAGCTTGATTTCTTCTGGGTGCATATATTTTTTTGCGACAGAGTGTATTTAACACACACATATTTCATTTACATCTCAAAGAAGAGAATTGTGTTTTTATAAAATAGTACTATTAAGCTGAGTACTATTAAAATTAAAATAATTGTTTTTACCACTTAAATAAGTTTCCGAAGTATTAAAGTAAAAATGCTTGTCAATTGAGACGTATTAAAGTAAGATATCTTGCCATTCTTTAAAAATATAACACTTCAAAAGCAGAAAAGTTGCATAAGTATCCGAAAAAAAAGAAAAACGATGAATAAAAGACTGCGGTGAGGGTATTTTCTGATATTATCTAAGTCTAAGTATTACCTTAATAGTAGTACTTAAGTATTATTTTACAAGAGGAGGGCACAACTAATTAAGTTCATTTGGGATTAGTATTTCCTTAGGGTTGCGTGAGTGAGTGAGTTTGGGGTTTTTTGGCGCAAGAACCAAATCTGGCTATACTGCGCCAAACATAACGAAAATCTGTGACGGGAAAAGAAAGAAAGGATAAATTAAATAACAGGAAGGAGGGTCGAAAATAGAGAAAGATCACTACAGAGTCCCGGGTTCGTGAGACCCATGTTTACCAAAGATAGTAAACCCCTTGGGAAAAGGAAAATATCACTAGGGTACCTCGGGATTGTGACACCCGTACTCACCTAAAGAAGGTGAGCCCCTGAGGGGTCATTAGGGTTGTAACCCTCAATGTAATTTCGCCGAATGGCCTGTCAATTTGGAGAAAGTAGCCTTTGAAATTCATACTTAGCTTTTATACAATTAAGCTTTAATTTCTACCAAAGATGAAATAGCCTAATTTGTAGGTAGGATGCCTACTTTCTATGCGGGAGGATATGGTTCGAATCCCACGATGAACTTTTTTTTCATTTCCTTTAATTACTATTTTAAAATTAAATAAATCTATTTGTGAAAGGTTTATTAAACATTAATTCATATTTTATGTAATTATTTTGTATTTTATAAAGTAAAAGAATTACTGTAATTTTATGTAAATATTTGTATAAAATTTTATATAAATATATTTTTATATTAATAAATAATATTTATAATAAAATATATAATAAATATTAAATGATGTTTTACATAAAAATTAGTTACAAATAGTTTTACAATTTAAAATAAAATATACTATAAATAATATAAAATATAAATTAATTTATAAAATTTATTATTATTATTATTAAATTAATTATTTTATAATTAATGTAATAAACAATATATGTATTTTTTATATATTATTAATTTAATTATTTTATATTTATATAAAATATTTAATAAGTCATTTTTAAAAATAAATTTTTTTTAACAATTTTAATAATAAACAATAGTTTTAACAGTAAATAATAATTTTAATAATAAATAATAATTTTTAAAAGTAAATAATGATTTAACAATAAATAAATATTTTAATAATAAATAATAATTTTAATAATAAATAATAATTTTAATAATAAATAATAATTTAAATAATAAACAATAATTTAAATAATAAATAATAATTTTAACAATAAATAATAATTTTAATAATAAATAATAATAATTTTAATAATAAATAATAATTTTAATAATAAATAATAATTTTAATAATTTTAATAATAAATAATAATTTTAATAATTTTAATAATCAATAATAATTTTAATAATTTTAATAATCAATAATAATTTTAATAATTTTAATAATCAATAATAATTTTAATAATTTTAATAATAAATAATAATTTTAATAATAAATAATAATTTTAATAATAAATAATAATTTTAATAATAAATAATAATTTTAATAATAAATAATAAAAAAATAATTTTAATAATAATTTTAATAATAAATAATAATTTTAATAATAAATAATAATTTTAATAATAAATAATAATTTTTATAATAAATAATAATTTTAATAATAAATAATAAAAAAATAATTTTAATAATAAATAATAATTTAAATAATAAATAATAATTTTATTAATAAAAAATAATTTTATTAATAAATAATAATTTTATTAATAAAAATAATTTTATTAATAAAAATAATTTTATTAATAAAAATAATTTTATTAATAAATAATAATTTTATTAATAAATTTATAATAATTTTTATAATGAACTGATAAGAAGTTTAATAATAAATTGATAATAATTTTAATAATAAATTATTAAAAATTTAATTATAAATTAATAATAATTTATTAATAAATTAATAGTAAATTAATAATAATTTAATAATAAATTAATAGTAAATTAATAATAATTTAATAATAAATTGGTAATAATTTAATAATAATTTAATAATAAATTGGTAATAATTTAATAATAATTTAATAATAAATTGGTAATAATTGAATAATAATTTAATAATAAATTGGTAATAATTTAATAATAATTTAATAATAAATTGGTAATAATTTAATAATAATGTAATAAGTTTAACAATAAATTAATTAATCATAATTAATCATAATTTTAATAATTTTAATAATAAATAATTTTAATTAATAGTAATTTCAAATGATTTTAATAATAAATAATTTTAATTAATAATAATTTCAATTAATTTTAATAATAAACAATTTTAATTAATAATAATTTCAAATATTTTTAATAATAACTAATTTAAAGAACAAATATATTTAAATTTTTTACTTTATAAAATACAAAATAAATACATGAAATGTAATTTAATATTTAATAAATCCTTTATAAAAATAAATTTATTTAATTTAAAAAAATTAAATGAATTGAAAAAAAGAAGTTCATCGTGGGATTCAATCCCTATTCTCCCTCATAGAAAGCAGGCGTCCTACCTTTTCTATTTCATCTTTGATAGATAATAAAACTTAATTGTATAAAAGCTAAGTATAAATTTGGAAGGCTATTTTCTCCGAACTGACTGGCCATTCGGTGGAATTACATTGAGGATTGAACACCCTAAAGGAGTACAACTATTATACAAAGTTTCTACCCTAAATGAATTTTCTTAATCGTGCTCTCCCCTTGTTTGTAGTACATAGGTAGTATCTTAGTTGCATCTATTATATTGAGTAAACAAGTGGTGATTAACAAATGTCTACATTTTTATTCAAAAAGATAAAAAAAAAGGTTTATTATTGTTATTATTGTTTTATCCATTAAAATTTTTGTAATGCGCTAAATATTGTTTTACCTTGAACTATTTAAATAAGCCCACGATATACGTTAAACAGCTCCTTAAAGTAGTAAAAAATATCGCAGAAGCATTAGGATTGTTCTTTTACCTTGCTGAGACGCGTATGCGATTTCATTCTGATTAGCATTAAATTTTATATTCACCCTACTTCGAAGAATTTACTTTGTTTTTAATCGTTTATGTTTTGCTTATAAGAGCAGATCCATCATCTTTTTAATAGCCTTCTCACTTTCATCCAGAAATTATCACTAACGTAACAAGAGTTTTGTTTACATTTTTTTTATCAAAAACATTATCTTACAGATAGATATATTATAAATATGACATTTACTCATTTACAAACAAAAACTTCTGAAGCAACTCTCTCGTTAATTTGAGAAGTTGTAGTTGAAAAATATTAATCCGTGGTGGAAGATAAAGACCAGAACGTTCGCAATTATTAACACATAAAGGCAAGTTGATTTTTCGTTTTTAAGAAAACTTGGTAAAAAATGTATTTATCTAATTTTTATAAAAAATGAGATTATTTATTATTGGATATAGAAAATAAAAAGTTACATGCAATACCGAAAAAATTAAGATGATTTTTTCTAATTTAAAAATGTTTTGATTTTTGAAGAACACTTTTGTTGTGACCCTTCAGTCGCTTGTGGATTTGGATACACCTATTCAAATGATATTTTAGGAAAATCAACACCTTTATTTGACTTTCAAATTACTATCAAAAGACTTTTTTAGTGGAAGGAAAGGTCACCTCCCTTAATTTCTAACCTAAATTTTATTAATAATTCTTAAATTACTTAACTGTTGTTATTAATTATGTAGCACTGACGATCTTTCTCCATAGAGATCTCATCCCTCCTTACTGAAACTTCGATAACTTCAATTAATATAACTCGATCTTCAGTGTCAGCCTGACGTCCATTGACTACCTCTCTATGTCATCGCTGATTTTAAACAACAAATTACATTTGCATAAATCACGGTTTCTACAAGGAAGACGATTTTATAGTCTCACAACAATCAAGAAGTTCCTCGGAGATTTACGCAGACGCAGATAGGACCCGTTAAACTCTTTTACAGAATATTTCCTGATTCCAATCTCAGATGGTTCCAAGAATGCTGTCATTGTCATTGAGTTTTTCTCTCCAATTTAATTTTCTCTCTGTATTCATGAAAACTTATAAATAAAAGGCGTATTTAAATGTAAATTTAGTGAAAATTTATAATTTGTAATTAAAGTAAAAAAAATATATTAATAACTTATGAAAACATACTTAAGATTAATACAAATGCATTTTAAATATTTATTTTTAGTACATTTAAAAAATATATTCATTTTTCCATCTTACTAAATACGTCTGGTAAATTGCTTTTGCATCTTATTGCTTTTTCTTTTCGAAACCATTTTCCAATTTGAGAAAAAAGAATGCAGAATTAAAATTAAGTTCAGTGTACACATAAATTATTGGTACGTTTTGAAAAAATGTTTAGAATAAAAAATTAGACTTGACATTCGCTTTTATCTTTTGATATTTTCATGTATTCATGTTTTTAAAAAAAATTACTAAGACACATTTCCATAAAAATATAAAGTAATCCATTAATTGCTTTCTATTTGCTGTGAATAAAAAAAAATCCCCTTTAAATTTTAGTTTATTAATATAAATACTATTACATTCACTAAACTAAACATTAGAGTGTTGTATTTTGCCTTTGTACAATTCATCGTTGGAATATAAAGTTCCTCATGTGAAGTAGAATTGAGATTTGAGTTATTGGAAGTATAGAACATACGGATTTAGCTAACCAGACTGCTTTTGGGAGAGAGATGACCGTTTTAAGTTAATTTGTGATTTCTTCTGTAAAAATATCAATTATTAGATTATTTTTATTATTATTGTTTATTTGCGGGACTCTTTTGTCTTATTTCTTTCAACACAAATATCCATAAGCATCTTATGCACGCATCACGATAATAGCAAGCGAGAATAACATGTTTCATTCGCCCCAGTTCAATGGTAACAATATGATTTTCAGATCCTGTAAATTTTAAGTTCCCTTGCTAAAAGTCCTTTTGTAAAAGGAGGAATTTTCATCTCACTACCATTCATTTCTTCTCTATTACATCAGAGCTACTGTGGTCCCAATCGACTTTAAAAAAGCTTAATGAAGAAATTTAAAAACTCTCAAGGATCGTTTTTTAAAGCGAATGCTATGTTGGATTGATTTTGTTTTTCAGAATTTCAAAACCTACCAATGGGAAAAAGATGTTATCTGGTATATAGATGAAGGAAAAACTAATTTCAATGTTCCGTACTACCACAAGGGGCGATGAAGCGTTGGTATTTAAGCTTTTTTACGGTGAAAAGTGAAAATAATTTTTGTCCAGGTTAAATAGGCGCTTTAGTACTTTTTAACATTTATTGCAATGAGGGGACGTATACTAAATAGTTACCAGAATAGAAACATGAGGTTAATTTGACAGTTTCTATAGTACTAAATTTTTAAAAAGAAATCATTTGTAGAAATTACAGGGCACGATAAAGCAGAATACGGGAGAAAAACTTGATTTGGGCTTATTCGACAGTGTGTGGTGACAGAGTTATTGTTTTGAAATTTTTCAATGCAAATTATACAAATCAATACTCAGCACTTACTTATCAGTAATCTCCATTTGTGGCTATATATATCGTTGAAAATAAATATTTTGAGTCTAAAATAAGCTAAGTAAAATTAAGTGTTCTCCCATTCCCCCCTCCCCAAAGTTCAATCCCTTTGATGCAATATTAAGTTTTGAAATTATTATTTTTAATTATTTTTCTCTTAATCTCTATGCTATAGAACATCTTTTTCACATTTTCACATAGGGAGTTTCCGTTTAAAAATAACTAGTTTTCTTAGTATAAAATGATGGAGCCTAATTAATACGAATGAAATATATTCCACTTATAAATTCACAAGCTTTCGACAAAAGTAAAAGCAAGAAGAAATTTACTAACTGAGAATACTTTATAAGAATTGCATTGTTATAATTCTTTACTAAATTATTAGAAAAGCTCAACTTATAACAGAATTTGTTTTTATGTATTTTTCTTCTAATGTTTACATTAGAGAATAATATACTCATCTTTCTCTTTTACTTCGAATTTTTTATAATCACATTTTTCTCCATTATTTCTTTTGAGAAAAAGAAAAAAAAATGTTAAATTGGCTGCATGGTTAAGTTAATGACTTAGAAGTTAATAGAGAGATTCAAACCAGTAATAAAAACATAAGACAGGGAAAAAATGGAAACTAAAGTAAGTTTTAGTGTTAGTTGCAGCACTTTCTTCTACTCCTTTTTACTAAAATTTTTACAAGTTACAAAAGCATCTGGATTCTTTTTATATTCACTTTTTATTATCTTAAAAAAAGAAAACTAAAGTCGATAAAGATAATTTATGGCAGGCAAGAGAGCGAAGAAAAAAGCCTTAAAATTTTAAATTCGAATTTTTTTATCTGGATACATACATTTGAAATAATATCCATTAATGAAGAAATTTATAACTAATATTCCTTGTAAATGAAGTGTAAAAGTTCATTTAAAATTTATTTCAGGAGAAAAAGTTTTCGCAAATGAGATTTTACTTATGTTATCCTAGTGTGTCGATTTTTATTATTTTTTAAATACCCGGAATCATTAAAAAAACTTAAAAAGCTTCGGAAAAGTAATTTTTCAGCTCCTTGAACTTACGGAAAACACCTTAAAGAAATAAGAGTTATTTAAATCAGATTTCCTATTATCGAATTCTACTTCTGAGTCTTTAACTATTATCGAGAGTTTTAGTTCGGGGAAAATCAAATTTATATAAAGGGTGTTTTTTTAGAGGTATAGAACTTTAAATTGCAATAAAACAACGATGTATTATTCGATTGACATGAATTTTTTTTCTTCGAAAGATAATCTTGTGGCATTACATTTTAAATATGATTTCAGGCATATGACTGCCACGGTGGCTCGGATGTAGTCCAATCTGGACGTCCAATTTTCGATAACTTTTTCCAACATTTGTGGCCGTATATCGGCAATAACACGGTGAATGTTGTCTTCCAAATGGTCAAGCGTTTGTGGCTTATCCGCATAGACCAATGACTTTACAGAGCCCCACAGAAAATAGTTCAGCGGTGTTAAATCACAAGATCTTGGAGGCCAATTCACAGGTCCAAAACGTGAAATTAGGCGGTCACATAACGTGTCTTTCAATAAATCGATTGTGGCACAGCTCCTGGACATCATGATTGTTCAATACAGGAATGAAAAAGTTAGTAACCATGGTTCTATACCGATCACCATTGACTGTAACATTGTGGCCTTCATCGATTTTGAAGAAGTACGGACCAATGATTCCCCCAGTTCATAAAGCGCACCAAACAGTCAGTTTTTCTGGATGTAACGGAGTTTCGCCACACACTTGAGGATTAGCTTCACTCCAAATGCGGCAGTTTTGCTTGTTGACGTAGCCATTCAACCAGAAGTGCGCTTCATCGCTAAACAAGCTTATTGGAAAAAGTCATCGAAAATTGGACATCCATATTGGACTACATCTGAGCCAGCCGTGGCAGTCATATGCCGGATATCATATTTAAAATGTAATGCCACACGATTATCTTTCGATTAAAAAAATTCATGTCAATTGAATAATACATCGTTGTTTTATTGCAATTTAAAGTTCTATACCTCTAAAAAAACACCCTTTATATGAAGACATCGCTGTTTATTTTTGTTACTCAAAAAAGAATTTTTTTATGAATTTGTTTTAGTCATTTTCTTGTTATAATGAAGTTGCTTTTCGTGTTATTATTTGTGATAAAAATATATATATGGTGAATATATTTATATTATCCAATAGAAGTAATTTGTCAAATATATCAGTCACATAACACTTATCATTATCGTGTTTAATTGATGTTTTTAAGACGTGTTAGTGAAATAATTTGCATTTAAATCACACATTCTGAATCCATCATTAGTTAGTAATATATTAAAATCTTCAAAATCGATACAAACAGATACGATGTATCTTTTACAAAGAGTAGCTAATAATATTTTTTGTAATTACAAAATTTTTTCTATCATAAACAGGAGTATAAAACCTGGAAGTTATTAGAAATAATAAACAATCAAAAGTTTGTGTAGTGTCTAAAAATGAATAAACTGATAAATTATTCTTAATAATCAGAACTTATTTTTTATCTGGTTTACAACTGGATGTATTAAAAAGCCAGCAATCATGTTTTTTCCCCTTTGATCAAGATCTTTTTAGACAGACAAATTGATTTTTTGAAGAATTTTGCATGGAATTTTTCAATTTTAAATGCATATCTATTCCATCAAAGATATATTTTTTGCTCATGAAACAAAAATATCTGTATAGCAAGCATACTATTTTAAATCAATGTTTAAAGGAAGATCAATGCTTAACTACAAATAAATTATGAAAATTTATTATTCTTTTCAAGATTATAACAGCACTGTTATTAAAAAGCCAAGTTATCCAAAAAGTGCCCCCCTTTAAATCCTTATTGAAAAGAAAACAACAAAATTCAGGATAAAAAAACCCATTACATGTAGTAAAAAAACATTATTTGTGTATAATACTTATACATATATAAAACAGAAACACGTCATTGCGTCAGGGTACGTTTATGCAATGCGCAGTCATTACCACAAATGACATTGTCATATTTTAATACATAAAAACATTGATTGGGAAAGCATAATAAAACGATAACAACTTCCACATTATACGTATCTGATATTATTTAATAAGATAGATTTATCGCACAGCGAAAAAAAGCTCTTCCTCTATCTAGAAAAAGTCTGCGTTCACCCATAAGAAATCATACAGCAAAGATAAAATTTAATATTAATATAATTTTTTTCTAACAAAATTTCATGAATTTATTAACTATTATTTAAATATCAAGCATTCAAGAATTCGTTAATTTTGAATTAAAATACTACATAGGAAAACGGGAGTTATGTAGCAAAATACACAAATAGTAGGCGGAAAAAGTCTACGTTCACTATCTGAGTGTTCTTGATTCTTGGAATTTGTATCAACAGGCGTTGTAGGTTAACAGATTTTTTGCATTCAGTTATCAAGTAAAATAGCTTAAGAAAATTGTGACGCAATAATTCTTACGTTTTATGAGATACGTAGCAATTCAAGGACATGGAAAATAAAAAGAAGGAAATTAGTATCAGCGACAGTAAAATCATTGTGAAAATGTAAAAAGATGGAAAAAGTCGTCGGGATATAGCCACCTTCGTTTCGTTGAACGGCAGTATTCATCAATCCAACATGTTATTTATAACTTTAAATCTACAAGAGCTTACACCAGTGCTTCTCAAACTTTCAATACTGGCGCCCCCCTTTTCGATCACAATTTTTTTCGCGTCCCCCTTATACATTAATAATGTACTGAATGCAATAATAATGCACGTTGACGCTAAAGTTACAATAGGCGATCTTAATTATAAACCATACAAATTAGTAACATAAGTATTAAATTTTGTATACTGCTTTTAAGCCAAATAAATAAATAAATAAAATAATAGGATAATTATTATGTTATTTTTCCTTTCTCTAATTTTTAAATTGAACATATTACAAAATGCGGTAGCTGCTTAGAAGACAAAATATAGATATCTGCTAAATATAGAAAAATAACTCAGAGGGTCAATTTCTAATAATAAGCATTCCTTATAAAAACTTTGCTTTCCAAGACAAGCTCATGGACATCATTAATACTTATTAAACTTGCTTTTAATTTAGTATTAATTAATTAGTTATAAAATATTCTGTGCAGCTCTGATACATTAAAAGTATACCGGCTGAAGTGCCCGCTCTTTGCTCGAGTTCATTTATAAGAAAATAAAACATTATTGATATAATAGCTGAATTGTAAGGGAAGCAAAGCCAAGTGCTCAACAATGTTTACAAAAACGTAAAATGATTTTTTTTAAATCGTTGCTCAAATTAGAATTAGTTTTAAGCAAATTGTAATTTTAAGCCTCACAGAATTAGCATTTATAATTGATGTTAAACAGTAGCGCACACAGGAATTTTTCAAGGGGGGGTCCGGGGTCGAAATTTCACCAATCTTGTATCAGGTTCCTTTTGATTTTGTCGATTTTCGGGAACAAAACACAGTAAAAAACTAATTCTTGAATAAATAATTAGCATTAACTAATAAAATTAATCGTTAATAACAATTACTTAACTAAATTTTGCGTACTATAAACTTAAAATTATAATCAATCGGAAAAAAATCAAGGGCTTTGGGGGGTCCGGACCGCCCCCCTTGTGTGCGCCACTGATGTTAAATAATGATGAATAATATAAAATATCGATGAAGAATAATTGTATTATTTTTAATATTTAAAGTGAAAAGACTTCAACATGTTTTAACCCGGGAGCAGGCACGCACTCGGTTCGGTCGGGGTTATTGAGTCACCCCAATCCTTTTTTTTATAATTATTTTATTGTACGATACAAATCATGATTCCAGTGAATAATTTAGCTAAGAGAAAGTTTACTTACCTACTTTCGAGGACTTTTCAATTTTTCTTTGGTAAAAATAAACAGTTTTGCTAGAATTAACGATTTCGTAATCTGTGTGTCCCGCGCGACTACTTCCGTGTAAAAAGTATATTCATTATGATAATATGTATGTTACTGCTAAAAAATTGTGTGAAACGTTTTTCGTTATGCTTTATACATTGAGAATATTTATAAAAATATGTCTTGGCCAAGTAATCCGTCATGTGCTTGTGTGTGTGTGTGTGCTCTCCGTGGTTTTCCAAACATCATAAAACTCTTTTGCATGAAAAAAAAAGCGCAACAGAGAACACGTAAGAGAGGGGTTATAACTAACTGTACCAATAACTTAGAAGGTTAAACAGATTACAGCTATAATGTTTAGTGTTTCAAAAATAATGACAGTGATGAATTTTTTATGTTCCAAAAGTTTTTCGATTCTGGGTCCGGGATCTGGTTTTTCTCTGAAAGAGTAGTATGTTAGGTTAAATAAAGCGTAATAAAAAAATATCTCATCACGGGATGACAGCAAATCAAATAAAAGTTTTTTATTTGGTTATAGGAACAAAGATAGCTAATTAGGTATTGAAGAAGTTTTTATTTTTGATGGCTTAATATAGCCTATAAATTATATCAGAGTAAAAGTTCATTTTTATTATGTCTGAAAGTATTTTGTTTTAATTCATTCCAGTAAACTAATTATTTTTTAATCTTTTATTTTCGATATGCTCGTGCCTCCCTCGTAGGGTCATCGCGCCCCCCCAGGGGGCGCGCCCCACAGTTTGAGAAGCACTGGCTTACACATCCAAACCTCGTTTAAGTCATCTATCTAAGCTCACAATCAGAGAAAAACGAAGTATGACAACAATGGTGAAAATAAATCCGTGTTTGACTGCAACTCAAATAGCAACATACATTCACGAGAAGTTTAACAAAAATATTTAGGAGGATACTGCAAGAAAAACCTTGAAAACTGCCGGACGCCATAGCCAAGTGGTTCCTAGAAAACCATATATTTCAATGAACAACCAGCTTATGCGGCTATCTTTTGAAAAAGATCAAATACATAAGCCTTTGGAGTTCTGGAGGACTGTGATATTCTCTGACGAGGGTAATTTTTGCATCTTCGGCATAAAAGGTCGTAAATTAGGCTGTAGAAAACCTTGCATAGCGCTTCAAAAAGAGCTTTTAGTACCAATGGTAAAGCACGATGGCAGTTGAGTCATCGCGTAGGGGTGCATGTGGAGCAATAGTTTTGGCAAGTTGAAGTATATAGAATCAATTATGAACCAATATGATTACTTTGATGTCTTAAAGATATTTTAAAGGAAAGTGTCACCAAACTCGGCATAGGATAATCTTTTCGTTTCCAATACGACAACGATTCTGAGCACACCGCTGAGATTGTGAAGTTTTGGCTCTTGTATAATGTCCCAAATCAACTGTACATGGTCCCGCAGTCATCTGATCTGAATCCTGCTGAACACCTATGAGATTTGCTGGAATATAGGATTCGTCAACACAATCTATCTAGGAAGGAAATGCTGTAGGGTGTTCTTAACCCTCCAAGCGTTTTGCACTTAAAATCCTGACATTCTAAAGCTGCTTCGAAAATGCTCTGCACGTATATTTTTTGTCTTTAAGTAAGAATCTCAAAAGCGGTTAAGACGTATTTTTCTGAAATCCTTCCCCCCTCCCCTTTAACGGTTTAACATTTTGAAAGATAATTAGGGATGGTGGAAGCCACACAACAGGACAATGGCAGGAAGTTTTATGGCTCGCAGGGAACCCCGTGTTTTGGCCCTGGAGCAATCGTAAAAAAGAATTTCTTTAGAGCTCATTTAGTGTTTGTTTGTTAGTTGATTTGAGATATTTTAAAAGTTTTGAAAAGTCCCAACGCATAAATAAAATACGTTATAATTCTCTTTTGGTTTCATATTAATTTGAAACTGTAACAAGTTGGGGCGTGTCAGGGCAGTCTGCTATTTTATATAGTTAGACAATTTTTTTTTTAAGTATATTCTATTGCTTCATTTTTCTTATCTTAATCAATGCTTTCAGTTTTTGAAACATGATTAATTCGATATAAGATTCTAATAATAATAATAATAGTAATAAAACACCGAACTCTTTAAAATTTCAAAAATTTTAAACTTTCCAACTACTAAAAAGGAATAAATTTAAGCTTCATCAATTAATTTGAAACATTTTCTTACACTTTAATAAAAATAACAACTAGAAAAAAAAAACAAATTCAGATCTATTAGTTTTTTTTCTTCCTAGATTTCAAAGCCAGGTGTTCAAAGAAGTTTACGTACAGAACCTAGTTATATATTGTTAAAATACACCGAATTATATTTGAATTTCAAGCTCTTGAACTTCATTTTTCATCAAAGAGAACATGAATGAATATTATCCCACATTTTTTTAAAAACTTGATTGTCTCAATAAATGGTAACCAAAAATATACGGACACATTTACAGTTGACATTTATGCATATAAATAAAACATAAATCAATTTTAAATTAGAGTTATTCAAAAACATTCAAATTATTATTCAAAAATATCTATTTATGCAAAATACCTCAACATTTATCTTTTTTTTTTAAGGCTAACTTAAGAAGTAATTAAAATCCCGATATGTTTTGAAATCTCAACCGTATAAAACTAGGAATTTTACATTGGAAATTTCATTTGAAATTTCGAAAAAAAAATGTTTTGCGCAGTTAAAAATTATTTACCATAAGTACTAACAATTCTTTGAGTATAATATAAAATTCAATTTTTTTATTGTATAACATTTTTAGTATTTTTTAATAAATTTCGAAAATTTCATACCACTCAGTTGAGAACTGTATGTTGAGAGCAAAAAATATGCTAAAAAATTGATGAATATACAATAAATTCTTACATAGAAGCAAAACTGAAAAGCTAAACCGTAGGAATGAAAAATTATGAGTACATCTAAAGTAGTTATCGAAATAATTATTTTAAATTTCAGAAATTTTGTGCGTTATGTTATACTTAATATTAATTAAATGTTTAAAATAATATGTTATTAATAGTCATGTAATCATTTGACGACGCATTCATATACTATTAAAAATTATAATGGTCATTGTTGCGAATGTCAAGAATTTTATGTAATTTAAAATCACTCATTAAGATATTGATGTAGAAAATATAAAACGATCATCTAAAATACATGAAAAATACAGTCTGCTATAAAATTATTTTGACAAAGAAAATACGGTATTTTCACTTACTAGGGCAGAGACGGCTTAGGCTGGGGAGAGCTGGAAAACAGTGAGGGGCCCGCGGATTAGATGGATGCCGTCTAGCTTTTGAAGTTTTCAGGAAAAAAAATATAAAAATTGCAATTACAAAAATAAGTCCTGTAATTTCCCATACATTTTTATAACAACAAATCGTGGAATTGGCTTCCAATACATTGTTGTGTTTGATAATATCTAAGGTAAGCAATCCTACTTTAGATAGATTTGTACTACATTTTCGTAAACCGTATTCCTTTTAAAATTAATTCGTGCAGCCGAAATACACCTTTTGTACTCTTAAAAATTTATGTTAACTATAACGGTTAATTTGAATTTATGCAACTTGTGAAATGTTCATATTTAACCATTTCCGTCTAAACAGTTTACATAAAAAAAAAAAAATTGGACTCCCCTTATTCATTAGGGATTTATATAAGATTCTAACATTAAATTTTATTTTTCATCGAATAGTGTCGAGTGGTAATGTATACCTACTTCCTCACCACAGGTCCACGCTCTATTAACGGGCTGGGCAAGTTAGACTCTGCCTTTCACCCCCACTGCAGTGGGTCGATAAATGAGTACAAAGCTTGATTGGTGTCTTAAACACTGGAGGTCTCACTTCGAACAGACCGCCTAATCGGGACATCTGCTCATGCACCTCAGCGCCTAATGGCCACGTATACTGGAATGGGCATATTAGGTCCAGGTCCTCATGTTATTTGTGCTTCAAGTATAGCTGTGCCACTGAGTTTGAGTTTTAAGTTTGAGAATTGCCTCACTTTGGGGATATCCTTTAGATAAACATTTATTTCCAATCAATTGCAAATTAAATATTTTTCTTTCAATTATGTTTATTTCAGAAGGAACTTTGATTTTTCAAAAGTACAGTACAGTCCCGCTAATCCGAACATCCGGTTAATCCGAACGGCTCCGCGGAAAAATTTTTATAATTTTAAGGACGAAAATCGGGAATATTTCAATATAAAACAGTGTAAACCTTAATTCAAAACAGTTCTTTATTTAATATTCACGCAGAGGCATCATCGTTCATTAATTTATTTAATTGAATAGCCTTTTCTTGAATGATAGGCCCACTGAGGGGGGTTCCTCTTTGTCTTTCCTGGGTAAACCAAATATGAAGCGCATTATCAACTTTATCGTACAGCGATTGCTTTGCTGTCTGTCTGTTTTCAAGAGTCTCGCCAGAAGAATTAGCACAGTATTGTTCAAGCTTTCGACGATTTTTCTCCAATCACAAATTGTAGCTTTGCCAACATTAAACTCTGTAGCCAATTTTTTTTGTCACACCTTCACCTTTATCTAAACGCTTTATAACCTCTAGTTTGTCTTTAAGAGTAAGTGTTGAGTGTTTACGCTTACTCGCCATAACAATCTTTACGTTCACTGTATCACAGATAAATGTCCAAAACACACAACAAACGGTTTTCACTGTAGAATATCACACTGTAACACTGTTATTAACACAGAGACAAAAGCGGACGAGTATTGACGGCCAACAGTACGGGCACACGCAGTCACACTGACACACTAAGTTAGGAGTGGTGGAGGGAGGACACACGCGTCGAGGAGTGGAAGCACAGTCCACGCGGCAAAAAAGCGGGCGCGTACGCTCACATTACGACAAAATACATAGACAAATAGACCCGTACTCCCGGTTCAAATAGTGATTTCGCTGTTACTCCGGCTAATCCGAACAATCACGTAATCCGAACAGGGGTCGGTCCGATATTGTTCGAATTATCGGGACTGTACTGTATTTGCTTAATAACATGTATATTTGTGTATTATATTAAAATTTTGATCTATCCAAATTTATATGTTTTTTGCTTCTCTAAAAGTTTTTAGGATTTTAGAACGGATCTTATAACCCGTGTACGTTTTATAGTAGTATGTTTAAAAATGAGAAAGACAATTTTATAACTGTGTGAGTTTTTTCATGCCTCATTTATAAATATTAAAAAAAAACTTGTTTCCAGAGAGAGAGAAAGAGAGAGAGCTACAGTTTTTCAAATGTACTGAAATATGTGGTGGAATAGGATTTTTACATAATATGAATATTTTTGACTGCAGTAAGATATATTTATAAATCAGTTTCTTTACAATTTGAATAGAAATTGTAATCAACTTTGCGAATAGTTTGATATTGAATATAAACTCATGGGCTGTTTAACAGTGAAGGGTTTTATTTTGATACCATCACACTAAAAAAAAGCTCATTTCTAGTTATATGATGAACTTCAGTGATATTGTTTCAAACCAAACACCACATCTCTCATACTATGTCTTCCCCACAGCAGGCAATACTTGTGTATACTCAAAAAATTTAATACATTATACATTTCTTAATGTTAAAATTGTTTTTAAAATTCGGTATGGATACATTGTGGAATTGTAGGTTAACTTCACTGAATAAACTTCTTTTAAATGTACTGTATTGAAAGACAAAATTAATTGGGCAGTACTTTTTCTCCCAATAGAATTTGTAATGACTGAATTGTGGGAAAATGTAGTTATCGATGACAATTTTCCATGTAATAAAAGAAGCAGAAAAATAAAAAATTAAACTTGAGTAGGAAATGGTTAGAAATATTGCCATGTGCATTTGAAGTAAAGTATTTCCCCCATTAAAAATAAAACTTATTGACTGAATGTGTGTTATGTCCATCACAAATGCCGATATAGAGAATATGTTTTTATTTAAGAAGTTCGAAGAGGGGAGCACTTGAAAAGAAAATTTAGATTTTTTAAGAAAAATATTTATTTAACATAAAAATATCATTTATATGATTTAAATTTAAATAAATGAAAAGTATATTATATTGAAATCCTTTCTTATGTTATTTTAAGTTAAAAATATAATTGAATAGAGAAAGATCGGTTTTATTTAATAAATGTAATCATCGTATGTATATCACCGTATGTACGATTTATTCTCTTATTGTTTAAGACAAGAGGTAGGGCCTTTATTCGTTTTACATCATTACCTTACCTTTTTTTAAAAAACAGTAAAGTGAGCGCATTTTCTTACTCTCATATTCAAAAATGAATACATGATGCTTTTTTTCTGGTTCAAATCGCAATACCAAAATAATTATTTTCATCTCTTTTTTTTAATTTTTAAAAATGACAGAAAAATAAATTTTGTTTGAAGAAAATATAATTATTTTTCAACTTCTAACAAACTATTTATTTCCTTTTTTACACCCTTCATTTTGTTTTAATTTTACTGTGACTAAACATATAGGGGAAACGACCCAGTTGCACTACAACTTTCAAACAAGATTGCCCAAGGCAACTTGACAGCTAGCTGTAAACGATTGATCTCCTGGTTCTCACTTAACAAAGAGACCGACCTAAGTCATAAAATCGTCCCCTTCGACCTCCCAAGTTTTAAAAGAGGGAAAGGAATGAAGTCTGTCGTATTTTTGAAGGAGATTGCAAAATAAAAGTAAACGCTTTCGGAATGATTTTTCAGGAAAAAACAAACCACCCGAAGTGTTAAGGACCAATGGGAGAAGATAAGCACCGAAGAGAGCACCAGATTTGTTTGTTCAATGTTGAAACGACTTCAGGAGGTTCTCAAATGATGAGGTTATCGAACCAGCTGCTAAATAGATCATTATTCTCTTTTTAAATAATTTTTATAGTTACTACTAAAATAGTGAATGCAGACTTTTCTACTCGATTTTAGTTAGTATTGCTACAAACCTGTCTTTATTTTAAAATCTATCAAGGTAAACTAAATTTACATTTATTATTCTGAATACTTAAAATGAACTAAATAAAATATAATTAAAATGTTTCTTTAAATTCTAGTTTTTAAATTTATTTTTCGTTGTTCATGTAAGCAATAGTATGTGAACGCAGACTTTTCTAGTTAGTATATATATATATACGTTTAAAAAACATGAAACATTCAAGAAAATGAGATAATCTGTCATGCTCTTTATAAAATTATAAATTCAAGATCTTGAATAAGTGACGGAAATTAATGTAAATAGTTATAAATTACCTATTTTTTACATTTAGCAAGGTTAGTTTGTCTTAATTAAAATAAAACAGACGAAAATGTTGTAAGGAGTAATGTATGTAATTGAGGATCAACTCATAAGAAAGTGGGGCCAAGTACCGGATCGTGGCTTGCCTTGTCACGAGTTTGAGCCCAGTACCACTAAAGACCCGCTATGTAGGGCAGAGATGCACGTTAAATCTGTCGAGATCTGAAACGTCCTCCTGTTGGTGTTGTGTGGTAATTAGGAGAGAGGGTGGCAGTTCAGGTGTCGTCCACGTCATTTGACCCTGGTTCAATATTCATCCGTCACCAAAAGCCCTCGAGTAGCTGAATAATGCGACGTTAATATTCAATCAATCAATCATGAGAAAATGGGATATATATATATATATATATATATATATATATATATATATATATATATATATATATATATATATATATATATATATATATATATATATATATATAAAGTATAATAAAATAAAAGTGAAAAATTTCTGTTGGAAAGTGGTCCCTATGTGTTGCTCTCAGGAAAGCTGACGAGGTTGTTGACAAAACACCTTTATTTTTCTTTCTCGATTGCTCGGGGCGTATTTTGGAACTCTGCGATGGACATCGTAATTCCACGCTCTGGCTCGTCTGATCTCCCTCACACACTCTGAAAACTACGACTCTCGTTCTTCTTAATACACTTAATCACCACCGGGTGTAGTCCACTGCGCATGCTTGAACATACCCCCCACCACCACCGGCCTTGCAATATTAATATTCAAAAATAGCAATACAGTTTCACAATTCACAAGTTTCAGGTTACACAATTGTTTTGAAAATTATTCTGCATATAATAAAACTATAAATTTTCAGTAAAAAGAAAGTTAACATTACAAAAGCACAATTTAAATATAAACACGTAATTTCTTAAATGGAAATTGACATTAACTATTTACATCTATAGGTAAAATACACATCTTAGTTATGGGCCTCTTAAATTCTCCTGCTTTGTTTTAATTCTGAATTTTCTCTTTTTACCATCAGAACCATGATAGACCTTAACGACGCGCCCTAAAGCCAGTTGCATACTGGAGTAAAATCCTCCTTTACTATTACCATTGTACCACACATTACATAGTCTTTCTCAATCTTCCACTTCCCTCTCTGTTGGAGAGTATTCAGATAATCGGTACTTCATTTTTTCCAAACAACCTGAATTACCTTTGTTGTTTTCTGCCAACGGCTTAATCTATTGCCATTAATATTAATTACTATGGGCTCAAGAATAGAATTAATTGATATACCAATCAAGAAATGTGCAGGCGTTAATACATCAAAGTTATCAAAATCATTCGATATTGGTGTAAGGAGTCTGGAATTTAAGATTACTTCCACCTAGATAATTATTGTTTCATACTCCTCGTTTGTGAGTCGGTTTCTTTCAATTGCTCGCTTGAGGTGATATTTCACTGACTTTATACCCGCTTCTCAAAGCCCTCCCGTATGTGGGGCCCTTGGTGGAAAAAATTCCTTTCAATTCCTTCCTAAGTGAAATATGCCGCCAGATTTTGATTTGGAAATTTAAGGGTTTTATAAAATACCTTTAGTTGAGAATTCGTACCAACAAAATTTGTTGCATTATCTGTACAAATTTTGGAATATTTTCCTTGCCTAGACATGAATCTCCTAAGATAGTGTTTCTCAAACTGTGGGGCGCGACCCTTTGGGGTTGCGGTAACCCTACGAGGGGGGCGCGAGCACATTGAAATAAAAGATTAAAATTTTTTTTTGGAATGAAGTAAAACAAAATGCTTTCTGATATAATAAAAAATACACATTTTCACTGATATAATTTATTTTTATCATCTGGTGATTATCAAAAATAAAAGATTTCAATTCAAACGCTCATTAATTACCTATGACCCTATAACTAAATAGAAAAAGACATTTTGTTTGCTTTACTGTAATCCTATGATAAGATATTTTTTATTACGTTTCTTTTAACCTCTAAAAAACTACTTTTGTTATCATATATTTGACCTTCAAACTTATAGTATGTTTCGCTCGATCTCTATTTCATTTTGGAAAGTTGTAAATAATATTTTTATGTTGCTTTTTTTTTCATGTGAATGAGTTTTATGATACATGGATAAGCATATTGAGCACTTTGAAGGATTATTTGGCCAAGATGTATTTTTATGAGTAACCTGAAACATGTAATGCAAAATGAAAAACGTTTTACACAATTATTTTTTAGAGCATGCTATACTGTCCCCCATGAACAATTTTGTGGTTTTGATTGCTGTATTGTACGAGTTTTTATGGTTTATAAATGTAAATGAGCAGAATATTAAAAAAAATGGGCATCTGTGTTCTCTATTGAAGGAAGTTGAAACTGATCAAGCAATTGAAGAATATCCTGAAATATAAGGCATATTAATCAAGATAGCGAAAGAAAATATGAGATAAGAGATAGACATGAAACGTTTGAGTTAGAATTGAAATTTTCAAATGATGTCTAACGAACTAACTCTATGATGAACACTATGAAGCCATAAATATAGCACTTCACCTTGTCAAAAAGACACAAGGAAGAAAAGTTCAAAATGCTATTTGTAGGTCATCAAACGACAGTAAAACTACAATAACGTGAACAAAATATAACAGTTTTGCTGGAAAATAACGTTCCTGTATTGTTAGCAAAAGGTGTCTGTGATTTATGTCCTTTATTAAGGACACGCACATTTGGAACATTTTCTTCAGTTTTATTGGTTTTTTCGAACTATCAAAGAAAAGTTGAAAAGTCCTTGAAAGTAGGTAAGTATATTTTCTCCTGTTTAAATTATTTGTTGTAAATGTGATTTTTATCGTGTATAGTAAAACTAATAAAATAAATTATAGCTTTAAAACGTACTAAAAAACACGCTTTTATAGTGAATCGAACTAAAAAGTTTATATATATATATATATATAAATTACTTATAAAAGTAACATATACAAAATTTATTACTTATCTTGTTAATTTTTACGGTTTATAATTATGATCGTATTGTGGCTTTAGCGCCCCCCAAAGTGCATTATTTTTGCATTCAATACATTATTATTGTCAGTGGGAGGGGTGATAAAACATATGATTAAAAATTGGGTCGCCAGTAGTGAAAGTATCAGAACCACAGTCTTAAGGGTTGTAATTATTACATTCGAAGTCAAATCGGAAAGAATTTCTAGGTGGACGGCATGTGAGTCGCAAAGCAAATACAAACATAAAAACATAAATTATATTCAGAACACTCTTTCTCTGGTTTTTGTAAGCTACAAAATATGGACCTCCTAAATCTAGACCAGTTACACTGAATGGAGGGGCGATATTCACTCTTTCATACGGATGATTGCCCATTATTTGAGATGAGGGAAGTGGCTTACACTTGAAACATACCACACAAATATGAACCGTTTTTCTAGCACGGTTTCTACCTCCTAAAGCCCAAAATCTCTGTCTTACTGTAGTATTCCTTGTGGACGAACATGAAATAATTTCTTATGAAAAATTATGAAGTATAATTTATTCAATTTAGAATTTTTAGCGAGTATAACCAAATGTCTTTGGCTGTAATGTATTGAATCTTTTTCCAGCCTTCCACAACTCTCAGGACTCCTTTATCATCCTGAAATATGTTCAAAGATTTAAGATTACCTAAAAGATCACTTAAGTTAATGACACTTTGGTCCTGTTTAATAAGCCAGGTTTATGCATTGTTTACATCACTCGTAGTTAAAAGTCCCCTATTTTTCACCTTGGATCTGCAATTATCAATAAATCTATAAATATAAGAAACAATATGTATTATTTTAAAGTAATTATTAGAAAAGTCCATAAGATGGTTGAAAAAGTCAAATTTCTTGGAACTCAACAATGAAGTCTCCACAGTTCTTTCAGATACTCTTAGTTCGCAGTCAAAGTCATCTTTCTGGGTTGGTTCCCCAATGACATTGGTTGAATAAGCACTCTGTAAAAGAAGCTCAGGACCATGCCACCATAGAGAGTCGTCACGAAGCTCCTCAGGAGGTAATCCTCTAGATAACACATCCGCAGGATTTTGTTCTGATGTAATGTGAAGCCACTGCTCACGGGAAATTAGTTGATGAATCTTAGACACTCAATTGGCCACGAACGTCTTCAATTCTCTTAATTTTCGATGTATGCGCATGAAATCACAATAGTCGAATCTGACCAAAAACACTCGGACACTCGGCTTTTACTTGTTTCGAGACATTTTAACTTCTCCAAGGGCAGATATAGACTTGAGATAAATAGATGAACCATACGTCTTTTCCGATGCGTCGCTAAATGCATGTAACTCAATGTTCTCCGCTCTGTGAATCACAATACATCTGTCAACAAAGATGTTACTCATGGCTTCCAAAAAGTCGATAAATCGACGCTACTCCTTTTTTTTTCTTTAAAAGGAAGTTCATCACTTCATTTCAATTCCATCAACCACAATCTTTGCATAAATATCTTTGCCCAAGTTATAATTGGTCCGATGAGACCCAAGAGGTCAAAGATTCTTGCAATAGTAGACAAAACCATTCTTTTGGTGAAGGAAGTTGGCCTTTGTTGCTCTATTCTGAAAAGGAAACAGTCTGATTTAGAACTTCAATATATTCCAGCACTTTAGTCTCATCAGAATCCAAGACAGCCTACTCATATAGATTTGAAGTCATCTAGGTTAGATTTCCGCACCACATATGAAGATGCATCCGTGCGATCTTCAACAATTCTATTAATTATTGATGCTGCAATTCGATTACCTCTTCTATACTCTTGGATCCCGAAAGTATATTATTCATGTAGCAGTCACTCAGCACCACAGGAGCTTCAATAGGAAAATGATTAGCTTCATCCATCGCTGAATGCTTCAAAGTTCTCGTGGCCAGATAAGGTGCGTTAACTGTGCCGTAGGTGACTGAAGTTAAATCGTACGTTTTTATTGGTTCTCCTATGCCCTTCTTCCACAGAATTATTTGCAAACACGTTTGTGCTCTGGGTGCATGTTTATCATGCGAAACATTTTCTCTATATCCGTAGTAAAGTCATACTTGTACTTTCGGAAGCGAACCATAATGGAAAAGAGGTCTTCTTGGACCAGTCCGCCATTAAATTGAATTGAATTTAGAGATTTTCCACTCGTTGAAGAACTTGGGGCATTAAAAAACAGTTCTCAGTTTAGTTGTAGACATTTCGGGGTGATACACACCATGATGTGGCATGTAAATTGCAACTCCAGACCTATCCGCCTTAATTTCTCTCAGGTGGCCTAAATTCTCATATTCCTGTAAAAATTTCTCATACAGTAACAAATATTCCTTATCTGTACTTAGTTGTTTCCACAAAGAGTTTAATCTCTGAATCTTGGTGAATTGTTTGCAATCACCAAGACATGGAGGATCTTCTTTTAATGGCATCCCACCATGTATCTTCCCCGGTCATTTCTCGAATGAGTGTTTTTAAAATGGTCTTCACAAATATCTAATCCCCTGGTTTTAACAGAATCGATTTCTACATTTTCGATTTACCCAAAATTTCTTAATTGAAAGCTCTAGATTATCCGCAGCCTGAGTAACATCACAATGCTCTTTTCCCTTCGCGTTTGAAGAAGTAGACCCGGAAGCAACAAATCCGAAAATAGTGTTTTGAAAAATAACATTTGAACCCTCCATCTTGAACTGTCCGTGTAACATTAATTCATAAAAGCCTTCTGTACCTAATAGCATTTGCACGCGCTCTGGAATATTGAAATTTTTGTCAGCTAATTTAAGATAGGGAATATTATTCAGATTAAAATCGATTTTTTTTTGTTGGAACAAAATCTTCCGTTATTGTTGGTACCAAAAAAAAGTCTAATATTTTAATATATCTCCCTTCTTTATTGCTAATAGATACTGAAACGCGCGAGTCAATCGGAATTACTGATTTGTTTAATCCAGTAACTGAAATATTAGATTTGTATTTTTTCAATCAAATTAAATTGCATAAGCTTTTAGTTACAAAGGTGGAAGAGCTCCCACTGTCAAAAACTGCTTTGACTGGGAATAAACAATTTTCACACTTTATATAATAAATTGCTGAGCTTAGCAAAACACATTTTTTCTGTTTATACTCGTTGCAGTCAGTAAGTTGTTTTGAGTTTCTACTACACTGGACACGAATTCTGGCGTTGATGTGTTTAGAGGTTCAAAGGTGGAATTTTTTACTTCCTGGTTTCGCTCTCGTTCTGTATAATGTATCGTTTTATGATGCCTCTTTTGACACTCTGTACAAACAAATCTCGATTTACAGTCTTTCGCTCTATGAGATGCAGAAAGGCAATTAAAGCAAAGGTTATTAGTTTTAATTAGATCTATTATCTTATTTATGGGAAGTTTTAAATACACTGCACGCATATATAATGGATGCGATTCAGCGCAACAAACTCATTTAGAATCTTTAGCCTCACTCAAAAATACCCTTGATGCGTTCTTTACTGTATAATTTCTAGTAAGGACACTCAGCAAAAGCATTAAGCTCTTTCCTCGAAAGTGTTATACAAGCCTATCTCTTTGGCAAGCTCCAATGGGCGAAACCAATCATTTCCTGCTCGAACGGAAATGTGTGATGCTACCTCTTTTTCAAGCGCGCTGAAGATTTTGTCGGACACAATAAGATCGATTAAATTGTCAAAATCAGAGACTTTCCTTAATTTTAAGTAATACTGCCAATTTGTAATTAAGCGAGGAGTATATTGAATAAATGTTTCGTTTAGATGACGCGTAGCTTTTTTAAATTGTTCAAGGAATTGATTTGCACACACACACACACTTGGCTCGTATTCTCTTAGTATTATTGATTTTAGTTTTTCATAATTATTAAGCTCGTCGTCTTTAACATATGTTAACACATTTGAAGCGTTTTCTCCCAACAAATTTAATAAAGTTTCTGACTTAAATTTCTCGAGCACGTTTTTTGACGAAACGAAGCGAAAAAGAATTCCCAACCTTCAGATCTATTAGGTACCTTCATCGATAGGATTCGAACACTCTTCACCAACGCATCCAGCGAATTACAACCCTCACCTGTTCTCTCGTTATCTGAATTAACTCCAACATGTAAACGATCAAGCTGAAGCACAAGCTACTTTTCTCTTAACCTAGTTTCCTCTGCTTTCTTACGATCTCCCTCTGATTTCTTACGGTCCTCGATCGTATATTGAATTAATTCTTTAACAAATTCAACATCTTCCTTAAAATAATTATTTTCTTTAATAATTTCAGTTAACTCAACAATACTTACTTTTTCAGCAACATTCTCACCAAGTTCAAGAGCTACGATCCGAAGATCTTACTTACGGCAATTCTTAAACATTTTTCTAAAATTAATTTAGTCCTTAATTTATAATAATAAAAACGCATAAAATAGATCACTACTCACGGCACCTTGTATAGCTCACTTCTCCAACTCAGCTGGACGGATTAAATGCTGGGGAGTGATCCATATGTGTTGCTCTCAGGAAACCAGTCGAGGTTATTGACAAAACACCTTCATTTTTCTTTCTCGGTTGCTCACGGCGTATGTCGGAACTCTGCGATGGACACCGTAATTCCCACTTTCGCTCATCTGATCTCCCACACAAACTTTGAAAACTCCGACTCCCATTTTTCTTAATACACTTAATCACCGCCGGGCGGTGCCCACTGCGCATGCTCGAACAAGTTCAAAAACCTACAATGCCTAAGAAGGAAGAAATTGGATATCATGAGACAAAACAGATGGAGAAACAAAAAAAGTCCTTGGAGTAAACTGGAGACCTATTATTATTTTTAAGGCTGTCGCTGAATTAAGCCAGCGATTTAGAGTTAGAAATGTTTTATGGTATATATCTTTATATATAACAATTACGTGTACAGTGTTTGTCCGCGATGAACTCCAAAAGTACTAATCCTATTTTAATGAAATTTTGCGTTTTATGTGTATTTTCGTCCAACTTAAGGTATAGGATATTTCAATTAATAGCGTCATTTTTTATTGCAATAAATGTGAAGAATCCGGGAAACGGGAAAATAATTTGCAAATTGTTGCAATGCGTGCGTGTCTGCAGACGTAGATTTTGTTGACCGAAGTGCACGAAAAGTGAATGCCTGGTGTATTTTGGGGTGTCGAATTGGTTGCCAATAATAACGGGAACTTTGCCGGATATTGACCGTCGATTGTACATTATACACTCTGTGCCTGGGGCTTAACTTAAAAGACCTGAAAGACGAAAACTGACGTTTTTTAAAAAAGGTCAACCCGAATCTAATATTCTATCTGAGATATTACCTTAACTTTGTCGGATAATGCTGGACGGCCATCTTTAACGTGAACCTTTGCAGGAGCTTACCCTAAAAGTCTTAGAAAGGAAAAAGAGCGTTTCTGGTGTATTTCGGGATGGCGAACGAGAATCGGAAATTGAATTTTAGAAATTTCAGTAGGTTTGCCGGATAATGCCAGATGACCATATTTTAGACACACCGTGGCAGGGGTTTACCTTAAAAGCATTGAAGCACGAAAACGTGGTCCCCGATTTATCTTGAAACGGGCAATCTGAATCTGATATCCATTTGGCGAAATTTCATTAAAAATTGCCAGATAATTCCGATCGACCATATTTTATGCAGACCGTGGCATGGGCTTACCCTAAAAGTCTAGGTGTGGGAAAAGTGCCTTTCTGGTGTACATCGGGATAGTGAACGAGAATTTAAAATCGAATTTTAGGAGTTCTGACAATTTTTTCCAATAATACCAGACGACCATATTCGCGGAGAGTGGCACCGGCCTAACTTACAGACGAAAGGACTCAAAATATGAGTCCTAATCTGAACTGCTGGTCCGAATACTTCTATCCAATTCAAGGAAAGCTCATAACTATATCAAACAACACCAGACGATCACAATATAAAACAATGCCTTATCCGTATTTTACGTGAACCTTGTGGAAGGATCTTAACTTAAAATTCTTGGGGTGTGAAAAGGGATTGCCTGATGTTTTTCTGGGTGGGATACTAAAATATAAAATCAAATTTTAGAAGTTACCGTAATTTTGCCAGTTAATGAAAAATGACCGTAATGCCTCCCTTCCCCCAATCAGAGACTGAACTTGCAGGGGTTAGGTGCAGCAAAAATGATCACCAGATGCATCTCGGAGAGGGGAACGAGAACTTGTATTCGGATTTCAGAAACTTCTAAAACTTAGTTGGAAATTGCCGAAATGAGGTCAAATAGCTTTGTGTTCGAGTCACACATCGTACTTTCATTTCATATAGCAACTAAACTTGCAAGCACAGCCTTGCAAAAACACGACTGTAATAGGAAATTACATTGGCAATTGCATTTTCAGACATTGTTGTAACTGTAAGATAGTGGACAAACTGCGCACCTTCCCCATTCAAGCTGTTATTGAATTCATAAAAAAACAGGTGCAATGTGTATCTTAGAAGAAAAACGCTGATTGAATATGGTATTGAAAAGAAGTTCAATCATAATCTGATGAGTGTACCACATCCCGTACATTCACTTGAGGAATTTTATGGAATTTAGCAAACTTTAAACGAGAACAAAAAAAATATTTGGTGGTGCTGTCCTTCTACTGTGAGGTGAATTCCAACAGACATTGCCAGCGATTACTCCCATTAATTTTGCTCACCATATTAACGCATGATTAAAATAATTACTTTGATGGAGAAGCGTCGAAACACTTCGATTGACCATAATAACGCGAGTATATTTGCAAGTTGATCAATTGCTGCAAATATTTTCTAACCAATTGTTAGATATTGGAAACGGTGGAGTAGAACTGCGTCCCAATACATGTTGCATGGAATAGCCAGACTGCTCTGAACTGTTGTTCATACAAAGAAGAACTGATTGTCTCTCTTCCCGTAATTACTGTATAATTATCTAGATAATTATTGCCTCTGTAATCCTGTTACTTGATAAAAAAAGGTTGATATTGTGACGAAATAAACTTATAGATAAAGAGTTGTTGCCAGGTAATCCAATGCGTGCTAGGTAATGCAATGCCTTTTAATTCAATCGAAACTATTGTTCATGAAATCAAGACCGTAAATTTTTACAATTAAGTTTTTGAATTTTCTGGATATATCTGAATCGCCACCATACAATCTTCGGTAGAAGATTAGTTCACTGGTCATTTTACTGCTTAACTTAAATCCACCTAGACTATTAATGGTACATGTTTATTCATCAACAGAATTATCGGGATACTTCTTGAAGCAAACATTTTGACTGCAAAGTTTAAAGGAGAAATCGCGCTGTAGCCACCTGTTCTACTGATATCGTCAGAATCTCCAATACCATTCAGAAGATTTCAATTCCCGATTCGTTTGGTATTCATGCTGACCATAGATAAATATCAAAGCCAAGCACTGTCCATTTGATGATTCTACTTAAAGAATCCATGTTTCTTGAATGGGCAACTATATGTTGCATGGTCACATGAAGGGAAACCGTCAAATCTATTTGAGTTAGCAAAAGAAGGGTTGCCGAAAAATATTGTGCACCGTTTAGCCATCAGTTATATTAAACATATATTGTTATACATTAAAATGATAAAAATAATATTAAAATTCATAACAATCGACATTATATATATATAGCCACATCATTCATAAAATTAAAACTTCTTATGTTGTTATTTAAGAACTTCGTAAGTATCTCGTGTATTATATTATAGTCAAATAGGACATGAATAAAATGCAAAATGTAAAGCATTATGTTGTTTTATGCTTAATTTAAACTCTCCGAAATTGAAAGTGAGGATTTATTTGGCTGCATGGAATGACTTAGAGTAATATAAAATCAACGTATTAAGAAGATATAGTACCTTTAAATCTTCAAATTATGGATTTTTCAAAAATATTTTTGGAAAATAATTTGAACTATTTGCAGCATTTTTAAAAAAAATCGCGTCAAAATCCGATAATTATTACCTTCTGTACAAGAAAAAATGTAGATGTCTGAAGAGACTTTGCTTTTTAAATGGAATGTAAGCAAACCACGCCTAAGTAAGTTTCGCTTTCGACGAGGAATATATTACTGCATTTTTTTCTTAAATTTTCAATTATATTTATAATTTTAGTTTGACAGAAGAAGTATATCTACAACTCAAAACATTTCTAATTTAAACAGATGTTTATTTACATGTGTATTTCTACTGCGATGTTGTTTTTGCTTGCTAAAGTCTGCCTCGTATCATAATAGTTTTCGAAAAAGTATTGAGTAATTATTAATTTTTTCAATTAATTATCCATTTTTGTGCATATATCAATATGAGCAGTAAATAAGCTAGAAGAGCTACGGATTCTGGAAGAAAGAAACGACGTTTTTATGGGAATCAACATTCCAAAGGTAAAACATTTGAACCAGAGAAGCTATCGATGTGACTGACATCTGCTTCATCAAAGAAACTGTGTTTAGATAGCTATTCCTATCAAAGCATCTCCAATGAAAGTAAAGGGTAAGATTGATAAATCTAGATTATTTTTAAAAGAAATTTCAAAGTATTTAGTATGCTTTTACTTTGACTCAAAAGAAGAGCTGAAAGAAAATGTTTTGTTTGGATTGGTATCATAATTTTACGTTGATTGTAATTCATGTGCTATGCAATCAACTTTTAAAAGCTCACCAGTTTTCGAGTCAAGTAACCATGACTATGAAACACACACAAACACCCGAATTACATATGCTATGCGTACATTAGGGGTTCGTCTACGTGGAATTAAAACTTTATGTTAGGCGATGGATTTCCCTCCACCGGTTTCACAAAAGTCCTATGATAGGATTTTAAATAATATAAAATCAGACGGTTCCATTGTAGCTGTCGCTTCGATGAATAAAGCAGCAAAAGAAGAGATTGCAGCATCCGAAACAAATGAAATTTGTGTTAGTGGTGATGGAATTTGGAACACTCGGGGCCATACATCTCGTATTGGTGTCTGAAGCATTATTGGTGATATAACTGGTAAAGTTAGTGATGTTGAAGTTATATCATCACATATTGCAAATGCGGTGATCAATGGAAAAGTCTGAAATACGGAAAAGCATATCAAGAATGGAAAAAAAAGCCATGAACCATATCGTGTGAAAAATCATTCTGGTCCTTCGAATAAAACGGAAGTGGAGGGAACGAAAAGAATTTGTAGACGATTATTATTGGAAAGAAATGCCAACTATGTGAAATATATTGGTGATGGTGAAACTAAAACATTCCCAGAGCTACAAAATACTGTGTCATACAATTTAGAAAAAATTGAACGTGTTGGACATATACACACAGAAGCGGATGGGTGACAGACTTCGTAAGCTGAAATTGATGAATCGTGGGAAAAAATTATCAGACGACAAAAGTTTAAGTGGGAAAAATCACATGACAGACAAATTAATAGATAAATTCACGACATACTATGGAAATGCTATACGTGGGAACTGCAGCTCCACAGACAATATGCGTAAATCCATTTGTGCCATTTATTGCCATTACCGCTCAACAAATGAAGAATCAATGAATTACTTATGCCCGGTTGGTGAGTCCTTATGCTGTAGTTAAAAAAGCAAAATCCTCAGGAAATACATGATACAAATAAAACAGTATTGTGCCAACCTCTGTTATGGATGCAGTAAAACCAATATTTGCAGAATTATCCTCACTTGTTATTGAAAAAATGTTTATGGGGAAAAAGACTCAGAATTCAAATGAGTCTTTCAACTCGGCGGTTTAGAAATACTACCCTAAAACACCAGGATCTTCTAAGTGAATACTTTGATGTTGCAATGAATGAGGCAGTAGTAATGTATAATAATGGAATGGCTGGTGTTTTGGATATTATGAAAAATCTGGGTTGTGTAAATCAGGGCATTTTTCTGCCACTTATGCCTTTCAGTTTGATAATGCTCGAATAAAAGAAGCCGAAATGAAGTTTAGGTCTTCGACATCAGATGCTCGTAGAGCTTTGAGAATGCAAAAAAAAAAGCCATGCATGAGCATTTTGTTGGGATAGAAGGTGAAACATATGAGGCGGGTGCATTTTAAGTATTGAATCATTGTATTTTGTTGTATAAACTTACAATGCATTGTTTAAACGTGATTTTTCTCAGTTTCTATTTTCCACACTTTCTCGCAAGATTAAAAAAAAGTTTTGATTGTAGAGTTTTAAAATTTTATATGGGTATTGCACTTGTTTTTATTCTGTTAATCTGAAATTTGTTAATGGGAAGAAGATATTTTATTTTATAATATGATAGATGGGAAAAAAACTTATTATATATTAATTTTATGATTTCTAAATTTTTAAATTTTTTAATTATGGTAGAAATTTAAAATTTCAGGCTTACAAAATAGAAGGTTTATTTAGCTTAAACTTGGTACACAAATGAAGATTCTACTGCGCATCTTTCAAAAGTTCATCAACAGAAAGTAAGTTATTTTTTTAACATTTTTGTGTGCATATTTTGTGTTATTAAAAACCTTTTATCGAGTTAAAAGCCAAAATTGATTAAGTATTTTAAACTTTGAACTTTTTTGTACAAATTGTAAGAAAACCCCATAAGAATACGTACGGAAAAATCATTGATTTGTATTGAATCGAAAAAGTATGTCGAAATTTACAATTTTTGGTTTCGAAAGGTACTATGTCGCCTTAAAAGAAAGCCACAGCAACACGTGGTCGGGTCAGCTATTATATAAATATACATAAGGTTATCAGTAATGAATGACACGAATACAAAATTTAACAATTCCCAAATGAATGAACACAAAAAGATCATTAATACGTCATTGTAAAGATAAAATATGGCATTTTGAGTTTGTAAAATTACTTTTGTGAAATACATGGCGGCAATGTTGCAATTGTGAACATAAGTGGAAATGGCGTCGCAACAGGAGAAGGCATTTAGTGTTCTCTCGTTTGCATAAAGTCTGTCAGTAATCACGGTTCAGCGTGGATTTCGGATAAAGTACCACAGAATTGCACCGACATCTAAGAGTATAAGAAAACGGTATAAACAGTTCCAGGAAACTGGATGCCAGTGTAAAGGCAAACGGCAGGTTCTCTATGGTATTATACGGGTGACTAAAGGAAATCACATTAAGCATTTGTAAAAGCAAATTTTACTTTAGGTCAAGAAACGTTACGTACAAAAAAAAAGATTTCATGTTTTATCTTTACAATGACATCTTGATTATCATTTTTTGTTTATTTATGTGGGAATTATTGAATTTTGTAATCAGTTCATTCATTTCTGATAACCCTATATACACTCATGGACAAAAAAATTAGCGCACCAAAAAATAATTGCGGGATCGTAACGAAACTTGGCATGAAGGTACATGAAGGTGAGCAAATGACTAGAAATGCAGCGTGATTGCGTATTACGTATAGACAGTAAAGGGCGTTCAACGTCGTTCTCCGTGGAGAATAAAACAGGTAACCAAAGCTTGTTTAAGTATTCTGTATCGTTTACAAAGAAACAACTGAGGTAGACATGCCATTACACCGATTTAGAAGACAATATGAGCAGCTGTCGCAGTTTGAGAGGGGGAGAATAATCGGCAAGATGGAAGCTGGATAGTCAGCTAGGCGAGTAGCTCGTCAATTATGTTGCTCTGATTGAGTTCTGAGGAGGTGTTGGAACCAGTGGATCCGAGAGATATCATTTACAGGAAAACCAGACTCAGGAGGCTCTCAACGGACCACTCATCCAGAAGACCGCCACATAGGAAGAAATGCATGCGTACAGCCAACTGCTTCATCGGACGCCATCCAGGCACATGTAGCACCTTCATTAGGAGCCCCTGTGTCTTCTCGAACCATAAGAAAGCACCTGGTTGAAAGAAATTTGGAATCACGGCACCCATTATATGTGTTGCCCTTGACGCCCACCCATCGACGCCTCCGTTTGGAGTGGTGCTGTGCACGAGAAACTGGACTGCGGTGGATTTGAATCATGTCATCTTTAGCGACGAATCCAGATTCGATCACAGCAGTGATGACAAACGTGTTCGTGTGTGGAGACCCCTTTGTGAACTCATCAATCATGTATTTGCCTTACAGCGACACACCACTCCCACAACAGGTGTGATGGTATGGGGTGCCATTGCATGCAAAACACATTAACCCCCAGTGTTAATCCGTGGCACCATAACAGCCCAGCCGTATGTCCATGACATCCTGCAAAAACTTATATTGCCACTCATGCAACGGCTACCAGGAGCCATTTTTCAAAAAGACAATGCTCGGTCTCACAAGGCGAGTATGTCACGAGACTGTATCCACACTGTTACTACCCTTGAACGGCCTGCCCGATCCCCAGGTTTGTCTCCAATCGAACATATCTGAGATCATTTGGGACAGCAAGTTAGTCATACCAAGAGTTTGAACAAACTAGAGGCAAGGTTACAGCATATATGGAATGAAATGTCTCATGACATCATACAGAACTTTTATGCCTGAATGGCCGATCGTATCGCACCATGCATTCCCACTAGAGGGGGTTCTACAGGATATTAAATCCTCCGTTCTCTTTTGCCCTTTCTCTGAAATAAATGATCATTTTTCTTTGATCTTCTAATCATTTACTTATATCAAAGTAGTCATTACGTTGGTAAAATTTTGGGTTTTTTGAAGATTCCTTCTTGGTACGCTGATTTTTTTCACCATGAGAGTATATATATTTCTGTATATATAAACAATTTAAAAATTGAATTAACTTTAATACACAAATTTAAGTAGTAATTTATTTATTGAAAAATATAAATGTTATTTTTTTCTATTTAAATTCAAATAAATATATTTGGAGTTTCAATAATGCAGTATATTAAAGTTCAATTTTGTTATTTATTTTCTCTGTTTCAACTGCGGCTTTGAATGAAATCTCCCGGACTTAAACCATTAATTCTAAATTAATTATACGGACTTGTCATGTTTAGTCTTCTATAAACTTTAATTAAAGGAACAGATCATTCAACTGTTTGAAATTCAAATTAATGGAATTGAAATCTTATTACGAGCGAAGAAGCCTTACGTGCCTTATATGGGCTACATATGACATAAGTCTTAAGAAGACGTATTACCCCTTAGCTTCGCACTGTTGCATTTCTGCAACATATGATTTATTTTAATTTAATAGGCTCAATGTTTTTTTAATTACCTACAAATCACTTATCTGAGAAAAAAAAGATTACTGCAACGAAATACATGCTAACCTTGTCCCTTGATGGAAGTACATTTTTTATAGAAATCACAACAATTATAAAAATCTCTGATGCCTCAAGAACTGCGTTTTTGCTATAAAAACAATCCATTATATTTTATTTTTCCCCTTGTTTATTGACGAAATAAATTACAAGGTAAGAAATTGAAACATTTTATGATGAATAATAATATCCTCATATAAAAAAATTGTAATTTACAGCACTACTGCGCAATGTTGCACTTCTGCAACAAAGAAAAAATTGACTGAAATACAATTTAAAACTGCTTAATTTTTCTTTCATACTTTTCTCTTTTATTATTATTTGAGAACTAGCTGATATAATTTTTTTTCATAGAAATTTAAAAAGGTGAGATATTAAGAGTTAGGACTCGTATGAAAGTATAAAGAAGAATTTTCCAATAACATATTTTAAAGTAATTTGTATAATGTTACTTTTTTTTCGTTAAAAAATCAATAATACGATTAGAAACTATTTTGTTGATTAGTCAGCATTCCGAAATTATTATTCGAATAAACTGATTGTTCATTACTGTCGCATTTTGTAACTATAATAAGCCTCGTATCTTTGAACTATTACCAAGTGACGAGAGTAAAACCTGACCTTGAATCCCACTCTCAAGACTTACACGCCACGTAAACATAAAATTTTGAGCGTCAACATATATTACCTTCATTTCGCAATTCATTTAGAGCCGAACAATGCCAGGCATGAGTTCCAGACCATTCTCACTTGACTATAACAGTCACTTTATTATTGGGAAGAACCCCGTGTTTCTTTAGCTCTAAATTTAATTTGTAGGTTTTAAATTATCATTGTTAAGTTCAATGTTTACAACATGAATTTATCACATGTTATAATTATAAAAATATTTTATCACTAAAAAGATGAAATTATTAGAAAATTCAATTCAAAAATAATTTTTTACTGAAAAGAAACAATTTAGATGTTTTTAATGAAATTTATTAGTGCTATTTGATTCAAAACTATATGGAATTATTATGATTTATCACACTTATACTAAAGTTAATTACTGTATAATTAATCATTTGTTTCAGTTTGTTACAGATTGTTCTGTGATTTTTTTTATTTTAAAGTCTTAATCTCTAATTAAAAATAGTTTAAATATTTTAAATATGTAGATATTAAGAAACAATAAATACTTATGAAATTTTGCAATGAAATTAAACTTTAAATTTATTTTATTGGACACATGGATTTTATCTGAGAAATGTTTGTTACAAAACGATGCCTTCAAACGGCTTCCCTGTGTAAATAGAAAATAAAAGTTAATAATTACACACAGTTTTAAAATTTAATGATTGTACAAGGGGACACAGTACGATTCAAATCACAAAAATCGGTAAAAAAAATCAAATATAATTTTCTTGACCTAAATTATCCTTTATATATTTTTCTATAACCTCCCAACATTTGAAAGCTCTAAACTTAAAAACACCGAATATGATAGCTTTTACATTCGTTTTTATTCACATTTCTATGGAAAATCAAAACTCGAAGCTTACTTATCTCAGAAAAATAAAATAACTAGTTTGTCTTCATTTAAAATGCTAAGGTTTTTTTTTCTATTTTGCCTAATGCTTTGAAATTTGCTTACCTATCACTAATAATACATGTAACAAAAGTTGGTATGCATATTTGAATCAAAACAATACTTATTTTTTAAAAAAATAATTGAAGTAAGAATTTTCACATTTTTTAAGGAATTTTCAATAAGCATTCATAAAAAGAAGTATTGTACGAATACGAATCATGTTATCGCAAAATCTATGCCAACTTTTGTTATACATAGTTTGATGCACTTGTAAATCAAATTTCATGCGTGTACGTAAATTTTTGTAGGAGTAGCGTTTTAAAATCACTTCACAAATTTTAAGTTTTTTCCTTAAAAATTGAAGGGCTGGCTTTTTAAGAAATTTTGAGCACAAAATCTTTTTTACATGGTATACACACATAGGAGGCAGCAAAAAAAATTTTGAAAAAATCATTAAATTAAAAATTTTTACGTAAATCGTGCTATGTCCGATTAATGCTTAAAATTTCGAAATTTAATTTTCCAGTAAAACATAAATTTGTTCCTCAACGTTTTATGAATTTAACATGTTACATTATTTTTTACAAAATAATAACCATATACTCCAGTTTGAATCACAAACAATGAGAACATCTTGAGTCCGCAGTTCGTTCATCAATAAAAATTTCTTCGCAATAAGTTTCTGCATTTAATCAGAATTTAAAAGACCTTACTTTACTTCAAAAGTAAGAGAGATCATCTTGTTGCAATTCAGTTGGAGCTCTTAATGCTTGGAAAAATGTATAAGGAAAAAATCATGGAACTAAATTACTACATTTAGGAACGGTGCCAAGATGATATTGATCCCATAAAAAAATAACATGACACTTTTAGTTTATGAGAAATATCAATAAATTTTTTACCCGTTCTTTACGAAGAAGGGAATTAAAAAATATATTTTATAAGATGAATTTTATAATTTTAAGAAGTGATTTTATTATTTTCTAGATTTAAAATCATGAGGTAAGAATATGTTATTAAGAATGTCTTGCAATTAATGGTAACTGTATAAATATTTTAAATCAGGCCGTTTAATTCATTAATATTATCTTCTGTTGTACTTACTTCATGATAAAAATTGTAATATTTGCAAGTAACGCTGCTTCTTACATTATAATGACGTCTCAATCAAAACTTTGTAGAACATTGGTGATACACTTAATTTAGCATCATTGTAATCGACCAAATTTGCCAAGTTGAGGATCATTTTTGGAGAATTGGATATCATATAGATATTGTGGGAATTATTGAAGAAATTGATTAATCTCGCAATGTATGGCGCAAGTGGATCTGTCGAGAAAGAGCTAGAAGGGAGCAGCGCAGACTGTAAATAGCAGTCGCTCACTGAAACTGAGTCAGTATTACTTTAAGTATTGAAGATTCCCCTGGAGATTAATTGCTTGAAAAAAAACTTTTACGTAATTGCATAGTTGTGTCAGAAGATGTCTGCTGGAGGTGTGAAAACTTACAGCGATTTTTTAAGCGAATTATAGTGCTGTATCCTGTATTTAAGGGATTTTTATGTTCAATAAATTTTCATCGCTGCTGTTTTGCTCTTTGAGAATGACAGCATAAAATCAAACTCCGATTTGCATAACAATATCTTCAATAAAATGTAAAAATATATTTATTTTACATCACACTTAAAAATGAAATTCAATTATAAATAAAATACTTAAATTTGGTAACGTTGAACTGATAATAATACACACTATACACTAGTTATTAAACGCCTAAATATAAAAATGGTATAATGAATACAAAAATTATATATATATATATATATATATATATATATATATATATATATATATATATATATATATATATATATATTATGGCCTTATAATATTTTTAAAAAAATATTGAAACAAAATGCAAAGCTTGTTATTCCGATATTACATTTTAAAAGCTATTCTATAAATTAAGTTTCCAGAAGTTCAATAACTTGCACTACGTATTTACAGCATGCATGCAAGCATTTATATATATACTATACCTGGTAATTAAATTTCAATCTTTTATCTGAAGACATAAAATTTTATAAGGTATCTATATATTTTCTTACTTAATGTAATGAATTTCTCACTTTTTGGAAACAAAGTTATGTTCAAAGGAATAGCTGCTTTCTGAGAAAATATTGATTAGAATTACTTAATTATGTACTTGTATATAAGTTTTTACGGAGGAATATTTTTTTTGTTTTCACATGCTGTATTCATCTTACATTGTCCATACCCATTCATAAAAAAAGTAATTTTTCATCAAATTGCCTGAAAACTTCATTTTACGATTAATTTGAACTAATTTGTTTTTTATCTAAAATATTTTCCATCAACTCATGATAAGTGTAAATTATTACAGAATATAATTTAAAAACAAGTAATACAAAAAAAAGTAAGTAAATAACTACTTACAAGGAGAGGACAAGACTAAGAATATTCATTTGGGTACGAGACTTTGTGTAATAGTAGTACTGCTATAGGGTATTCAAACCCCAATGTAATTCCGCCGAATGGCCTGTCAATTCCGAGAAAACAACGTTCGAAATTCATACTAATCTTACATAGAAGTTATTTTTTCTCCCTGATACAACATCACCGTGGCATAATCGTCGGCGTATCCGAGTGCTATCCAATGAACCGGGGTTCTATTCCCGTGAGCGCCAACTTCGTTATTATTTTTTTCTCTCCGATTTCTTTTATTATTTATTTAAAGAATTAAATAATTTTATTTTTAAAAAAAACATTCACATTGATTTTTAAATGGTATTCTATATAATTATAGTAACTATTTTACTTTTTTAAAACACAAAACAACTAATAGTTATGATAATAATACTTATAAATAAGAAAACATAAATTAAATAATAATATATAAAGTTAAAGAAATGTAATTAAAAAGTAAAAAAAAATAAATTACAATAAATAAAGTTAAATAAATATAAGTAAAAAGTTAACTGTGTCTTACATATTTTTTTATTACTTACAAGAACCTGAGTGATATTTATCATAAAAAACAATATCTTTATTCACAGACATCTTCAATATAAAATATTCACACTATTTATGTTATATGTGATCTATGTAAAATTATATCTATCGAAACACTACAAACTCTCAAAAATCCAGAAATAAACTAACAAAGTGTTGTATTCTAAATCAAAATATATATCTCCGTTATCCTAATGATTTCTCCTTTTATTGGATCATTCTTTGTTTCTAAAATAATATTTTGTTCTTAAAATAATAACACCTGCTCTTTGAAAACAGCTGCCTTTCTCTTGAACAAAATCGTTTTGTTAAAAACGGAAGTAAAATTTTATGGTGAAATTTTAGGTATATGGAATAATTTTAAAAATACAATTAATTAGATTTTAAGGACAAAAGTAATTGTAAATATACCATATATTAGTTGCTTTTGTGTTTTAAAAAAGTGAACTAGTTACTATAATTATATAGAATATCATTTAAAAATCAATGCGAATCTTTTTTTTAAATAAAATTATTTAATTCTAAAAATAAATAATAAAATAATTGGAGAAAAAAAATAAAAACAAATTTAGCGCTCGCGGGAATAGAACCCCGGTCCATTGGATAGTACTCGGATACGCCGACGATCACGCCACGGCGACGTTGTATCAGGGAGAAAATAACTTGTATATAAGCTTAGTATGAATTTTGAACGTTGTTTCCCCGGAATTGACTGGCCATTCGGCGGAATTACATTGGGGTTTGAATACCCTATAGCAGTACTACTGTTACACAAAGTCTCGTACGCAAATGAATGTCCTTAGTCGTGCCCTCCCCTTGTTAGATCAACAAAGAAAGATTTTATTTTTGCTACTTTTTATTAAATAGTTATAATTAATATAAATATGTATATACATATGACAAAATCACAACATTAAGTGGTAATGAATTTTTATTAATTATCATTAAAGTATCGTATTGTCATACAAAACAATCGTGTATATAAAATTTCAGTTCAACTGAATGCTTTAAAAGGTGAGAAAAAAACATTTTCAAGTTTCGACACACGTCGCTAAAATGGTCGCTAAGTCACCAACGTGGCTATATTTGTTATTCTTTAAATAATTAGTTTTAATCAATTAAATTTTGTTAATCATAATTAAGTTATTGTATTGCCATCCAAAATAATCATGTATATTAAATTTCAGCTCAATTGAGCGCTTTAAAATGTATTTTATAAACGATTGAAAATTACACCAAGATAAAAAAAATAAATGAATAAACAAATACATAAATGTATAGAGAGTGTGAGGTAATAGTATGAATTGAATGAAGATAATAAATGATGTACCTTTATAAGGGCTTACAACAGCAATATAATTTCACCGTGTTTATGTGAATCTACAGATAAACCGAAAATTTTATCTTAGCAAACGCTACCATTCGGGTCTTTGAGGCTCTTCTAATCTGTTTCGTCTATTTATTGAATTTCTCAACTTCATTGAGAACAACCTATTGATCTGACACATCTTCAATTAGAAATCATCCTATCAGCGCTTCGATTCTTTCTTTCTTTACATTTGAATCAATCTATGACTTATCATTTTGAAGATTTTCAGATTAGTTTTGTAAAATAAATATTTTTGAAATACAGTGAAATACATTTAACGCGAAAACTCTTAAGACGTAATATCGGTTAATACGAAATAATACTTCGGCCCTGACAAACAACTATGTGCTTTCTTGCATTTTTTACCTCTTAACGCAAAAAGATTTCTCTTCTGGGAATGAACATTATACGGAAAACATCAGCCCACAGGGTAGTTTAAAAAGGGGTAAGAAATAAAATAGAGGTAACTTCACATGTTTTGTAGAGATAAAGCAAACTTGGCTTTGAATTACCATCGGAATAGCATTTGACACGATCCAATTTTGTTTATCTAAGCTACTTTCACCCTCCATCGCTACAAACGCCTCCTAAAAACATATCTTTCATAAGATGGCTTTGTAACTAGGTGACGAGTACATCGCAGTGTGAGAAAAAAAATCAGTGGTTTTGATCGTATTTTTATTATTTTTTTAGAATTTTTTGGCGAGCCCATTGGCAAAGAGCTCAGTGAATAGTAAAATACTATTTCATTAAAATGAAGATGGGGCTTCTTAAAACACTTGATCAAGAACAGGAGACCAAAACGAAAATCTGTATAATTTCATGAATTGCTTACATTGTTTTATCAACAATTATGGACAGAAAGAGCCAATTACTCAAATGTTTGAATATTTTTTTTTGTTAAATACATGTTTATACATACACATATGTATGTAAACAAAATGTATTCTTATCTTAATTTTTGTGTTGAATATTTTTGTTTTTCAATATAATTTAGCATGAAAAATATTTTAGTTCCCCTAAGTTTCTTGTTAAACGATGTTCACTGTATTTGAAATTTATCATTGATTGTTCATATTCTTATATATATATATATATATATATATATATATATATATATATATATATATATATATATACGATAAAGTAAATCTAAAAGAAATACATTTTATTTAATACTTTATTTGATTAGTGTTAATTATCTTTGCATGTAGAAACTACATAAGGGCTATTGGCAACGAACCTCTTAGTTTTGAACCCTCAACTGAGTTAGATGCCCCACTTTTTAAGCTTCCACTTCAAAGAAAAGTTTTTGAGCTTCAACAGAGTAGTTTGTTGAAGTATGTTTACTTGCTGTGGTACTAAGACACACCTCAATAAGCCTTCAACCGTTAAGTTATTTTGATGATTTGCCTAAACAAATTGTCAAAATTTTTATTGCAAAAATCCAATGTTTAGTACCAAACTATACTTAGTTGTTAAAATTGATATTTTGAATTATATGCATAAGTTATGTACCGACTGCATATTCGTTTGAGGTGGCTGCCACACAGCATGCCACTTATTAAGTTCGCTTCTAGTAAAGCATTATTTTCTAAATATAAATAATAAAATAAAAATAAATAAAAATGAATACCTATTAACATATAGTAATTCAGTTTTGTGTGGATTTGTGAGGCTAAATTAGGTTTTCCCAATATGAATTTGGGTTTGACAAAGAGCTGAAACCGAAGTAAATTTTTTCCCGATATGTACTTGGGTGTAACAATAAGATGCACTCAAAATACAAATTACCCTGTATAATAAATACACGGGCGTAAAAGTTTAGAGCACTAGAGCAGTGCCCTCTATAATCTCGGGCAACACAGTTAAAATGTTATTTCTATGAACCGATAATTTATCTATTGCTTTGAAAAATGTTGCAACAAAACAATACTATTTTTATTGACTGTGACAAAACTATAAATCTCTGATTTATTATTTCACTAACTATAAGAGCTATTTCAATTCACTGATTTTTAATGTGTGTTCAATTTCTTTCTATATTGAATTTGTACTAGTCTTAACAGCATCATTTTACATGATTAACAGAGCAATAGCTCAGAAGGCAACGGATCTAGGATTTAGAACTCACATCTAAGATAACTAGTTTGCAAAGAATAAGGAGATATTTCACGCTAAATATTCGTGTCTTTTAAAATTCCCTCACGAAATGGTATGTTCATTATTGGAAAGAAATATAATCAAATATTTTCTAAGGAGTTTGTTTTTCGATATCTTGACATAATACCTTTATTTTTATACGCTTTTATATCCTTTTTTTTTAAATACCATGCCGTTTTCTTATCATGTATTCATACTCAAATACATTTCGTTCAAAACTTTCGACTTTGAAAGCACTTTCAATTAATCTAAGATAATCAAGCTTTTAAAATAATCATACTTTTAATTTATTATCCTTTAAATGTCGAATGAAATAGATTTAAAAATATATTTGGATTTAGCCCTTGAACTGATGCCTCCTTATAAAATTGAAACGCAACATAAAAAGTATCCTGAAATATGTGCAAAACTAGCAAAGGCATCTTTTTAGGCTCAATTTGCTTCTTTTTGCAGATACTAGGTCGGTCCATTTATGCACTGAGTTCCCCGTCATATTATATATATTATTTTAGGGGTAAGAAATCACGCGTGGAGCTGATTTCTTAATGTACTAATTACTACCAAATAAATTGAAATAAATAACAAGTAAACCAAAGGGGGACAAATTATACTTTAGATTCTATTGGTAGAATTATACTTTTAATGTAAACTTACTTAAATCCACACTTTGGTACAACGCATAATAATGTAAGAATTAATTGTTCATTGGCCATTTTCTATTTTATTTTAAGTGTTTATGTTTTACACGATACAAGGTGAGTACAAACGATGGACTCGATTTGTTTAGGAAAAAAAATCATATTTTAGAAACTACTGAATATATTACAATAAGTGATACACGAATGTAAAAAAGAAATGTGCCCATTTTTTTCTACCAATGACCAACAGCATAATTAAGATCATTGTGCTTTAAATTCAATGATGGCTACAATGACAGAGAAGAGTTTTTGCGTATTGCAGTAAGCATGGATTTTTCTGTTATTTCGGTGTAACGTGCATTTAGAAATTGCCACGGAAAGAAAACACCAGACAACAAGAGAATTCTTTGACTGTATCAACGCTAAGAAAACAGATTATTTGTGTAAAAAGAAAAGTAGCGACAAGACAAGCATCTTGAAAATGCAGTGAAGATGGCGAGACAGAGTTTTGTTCGAAGTACACAGAAATGTACGAGAGTTGCTACAGGTGAACTTGGAATACCTCAGAAAATAGTATGGACAATTTTACGAAAAAAATAAATTTCAAGCCGTATTATTTGCAATCGGCACAAGAAATAAACAGAGAACGACAAGTAAGCATTTGTGCAGCATTACGAACCACTGATAGAGTGAAGCTACAAAATGGAACGAGCTGGATTATGGATTGGGCATATGTCATGTAACAAGAGATTCGCACATTGAACATTAGTAACAAAAAAATTGGTAAATTTCTCTTTGCATTCATGTATCACTTATTGTAGTGTGGGCAGCACTTTAGATAATATGATTTCTTAAAATTGGATCTATCATCTGTTCTCGCCCTGTATTACAGTTGAATTCTAAAACAAAATAAGTATCATAGTAACATTCTTAACTCCAAAGAGTACTAGGAAATATTCCTGGCTAATAGTGTAATTAGACTCTTACATCAAATAAAAATAATAACATAATTTATTTTACTTAAAATCTAAAAAGGAAAATCTAGTAGTAAAATTCTTAGTGAGAATAATAGTCACTCGTACAAAATTCTAGAGAATCCAAATCCAAAATCAAAGACTTTAATTAAAGTATTTAAACATATCAACTATTTTCGAAATAATTAGGATGTTTAAAGCCAGCGCATAGAAGACTCAAGGAAACATTACGTTATTAAAAAAAGCATACAAAAGTGTTATTGAATGGATGTTGCTTTTTATGGTCTGTAAGAAAAGTATCTGACTATATATATTGCTTATAGTACTAGTTGATTGTATTAAGTTTATAATGCTTGAAGTACAATTAATGCATTCTTCGACGACTTAAATAAAAAATAATCGAATTAATGAAAATTGTGAGGTACGTTGTGAGATAGAAATAAAATTGCGAAAAAACGATAAAGATTAATTTGATGCTGATTTAATATTTATCAATCATGATAAAAAAATCATTCAAAATTTATAACAATTTCTTAGTTATACCATTTCTAATGCGTGCAGTGAAATAATTTTGGCACTTTCAATGTCAGCTATAAAAAGTAAAAATAAACAGTTTACAGATAACGAAATAAAAAAATCCTTTTATCTTTTAAAAATATTTTAGCCATTTAAAACTCTTTTTTTTAGTTAATGTAACATAAAATATCCCATTCAACTTTTGATAAATACCAATTTTAGATTACTTGTTTAAAGACAAAGACTACATATCAATAAAAACTTTTCCATACTTTTAACCAGAAAAATATTTCTTATGACAAAGTTATTCTTCCTATAAGGAATAAAATGCAGATACACATACAAAAGAAAGAAAAAATCTCACATGAGGTATAAGAGATATCTTTTACACAAGGTACTGCAAACTGCATTCTTATCCTTATAGTGTGTGGTGAGAGAAAAAATAAAGGTAAAAGCTTCCCAAACTTCCTCTTTGGGGTACTTTTACCAAAAATAAAAAAGCCCTTTCCACGTAATTCTTTTCTTTTCCTGTAGAGTGTTGGGTCATGGTTTCTTATTTCTACAGCTATCTAAGTTTGATTTTCACCAGAGAAAAAAGCCAGAGGAAACTACTTGTAAGCAAATTTCTGGATAGCATCTTTTCATAAGATATAGTAAAGATATATTTTCCCTTATTTGTTTTCCTCACTCTATTTTCCAACATTTTTATTTTATTTTTAATGGAATTACTCAGTAAACTAAGGAACAGAATGAAATAAGAATGGCGATGAAATATTCAATGCTTTTAGGTAGCATAATTTTTTTTCATCAGTCTTTAAATACTTTTTCATTTCTTTTGATAGTTAACTAATATTTTAATAACTTTGTTGTGTAGAAGTAGTTTTATTTATTCAGGAGTTGATGAAAATTCAAAGAAATGTTAAGCATAATAGATATAAAAATTTGGACGTGTTATATAGGACAAATAAAGCAGTATGAAGAGTCAAAAAATTCTTATTTTCCTCGTAATAGCATTCTCTATAAAACAGTATTTTCCTTCACTAATGACCAGTTTTACAGAATGAAGAAAACTTATTTTGTTTTGCTTCTTCCCAAAAGTAATATTTTAATATTGACTATCTTTAACAGTATTGACTTACCAACCATCAAAAATTCACGTCTTATACAAATATCACACTTACCAAAAATTACAATTAAATAAAAATAAATAAATAGATAAGCATTATCATTAAATAAGAATATATCTTGTAATATTTTTGCCTAGTCATGGTTTATAAATCATCCTTTTTACGAAAAAAAAGATTAATTTACTTATGCAAACTGATTTATATAATTTTGCAACATGAATTCACAAAGTTAAGTCACATGTTTAATAGTCTTTAGTTGTTTTAGCGCCTGTTTTGGAAACATCCAATTCTTTGTTTCTAAAATAACTCTTCTCAACTGAAGTTTTAAATTTCATTTCAAGATATGCATTTAAAGGAATTTATTGGATTTTTAAGTAAATTATTAATAAAAAATCTTTTCAGCATGAACGGTCTATTTTTCGTAATGCTACAGTAAATTTATGTATACATAAAATATGGTTACATAAAATATCTAAGAAAAAGTTAAATTTTACTGAAGAGGAACACCAAAAAGGATTTGCCTAGGTTGCTCCCTCTCCCCACCTTCCACTGCTTTCTTGCAAAATCCAGTTATTTCCAGATCCATACATTTAATTGTCAAGTCACCAAATTTGGTCCCCAAAAATGAAGCCTACTTGGCTGTGTCGTCAATATTTCTTCAAGTTTATAATGAAATGTCATTATAATAGAAGGATGGCGTTTTCCTTGCGAATATTACAATTTTTATCATAAAATAAATACAAAATAAAGTAATATTAACGTATTAAATATCCAGCTATAATTTATTTACACTATTTTAAAATGAAACAATAAGTACACACACAAGGAGTTAAAACATTAATCACACAAAATATGTTCCCTATATCAAAGAAGTTTTAGAACAACAAAATACATGTATGTTACCGTTTTACAATTTCAGAAATAAATATTAACAATTGTATTATCTGTACAAGGGGAATTGGTGTGATGTTAGGCGGACAAGGGTACCCTGCCTAGTTTCATTAAATTAGTTTTTAGTTTTATCTATCATTTGTACTTTGAAACAAAGCACATAAGGATTGAGCAGTTAAGTAATTATAGATTAGGTCATTATCTCCGTATATGAATATGATCATGATTTTACTAAAGACAGAACAAACAAGTTTAATTTTTATGGCAATGTGAAGCCGCCAAATTTTACCTAGCACAAATGTTTGATACGATAATAACTGTGGATAAAATACTATCATTTAATGCGTGATAATTCGAAAGTATGGTAGTTATATAAATTTAAAGTAAATGAATATATAATACTCTTGTATTGTAAATAAGGAAAAAAGATCACAGTAACAAACATGTTACTAAGAAAACTTGCTTTGAAACAACATTAAATTTTGCAAAATATTAATTAAAGATTTCTCACATTCGAAACGACACTATTTCTTCCACTTAATGAATATTAATGAATCTTTCCAGGGGGATTCCTTTCAACAGTATTTTCTGAAATAAACATTAATCCAACAGTTCTAATGAACTTCTAATGAATATTCATTTTCATGTTTGAATCCGAAGCTCATCAGCTATTCTCCGTACGCTGCTGATTCCCTCCAATGAGGAACACAAATCGTCCGCCACCATGAGAATCGGTTGACAATCCGATTGCCTGCCTGTGCCGGAAAATCAGTTGAATCCGGATTCCACAACAATCTACGTATTCTCGGAATGCTTCGTCAAACAAGGTCTGATTAGTTAATGACAGCTTCACTGTGGGTGTTTATGTATCTATCACTTGCAGGAAGTTTGTCAGATCCAGTATCCTTGGAATGGCTAATCTGTGTTCGAAATGCGACAAATAATATTATTTTGAAAAATTCGAATGATGAATTAATCGAATTTATATTTTTATGTAATAGTAAACATATATAGTTTATCTATAATTGTAATGGTAAATGAGTCTGAAATATTCGAATGATGTATGAAAAATGTTGTCTTGTTAAAAAATAAACATGAAATTTTTAATTTTTAAACCAAGTTCCGTTTTCACATACTTTAGTTTTTGTGAATTAAATTCACATTCCTCTTTCACACATAAATTCCTCTTTGGAATATTTGATTTCTAATATTTGAATATTTTGACCAAGCGATATTTTAACCGTTTATCGACCACATTATGGTTTACTGTAGTTTTTTAATGCAATATTTTTTGTATCACTACATTGAAAACTAAAGGATATACATAAACAAAATACTCAAATTTGGGAAATTTAATTAGTTATAGCTAATTAATTAATTAAAAATATTCAAATGTAAAATTAATTACCACACTGTCCACTTAAAATAAAAAGTCAAATCGTTTTTTAAGGTATTCATTAACATGCCAAAAAAAAATAAGAGTCTTACTTTTTGACATTAACTATTTTTCCTGAACAAAAATGACAATCTTCGCTATCCGTTGAATACGCCATCAGCTGAAAACTTAATTTCTGCTTAAAACTATTCGCTTTCACCGCTAAAATACTCATCATAAAACCCGTGCTGTCATACATCTTGGAAGAGTGAATTTCAAAGAATATTCTTGCCAAATATCGTCAGAGTATTCGTAAAAATAGTTATTCTATGTAATTTTAAAGTGAGTGGTACTCATAAGTACCTTCGGTCGATAAAGGGTTAAAATGATTAAAAGTTTGTATTTTTATATGCTTTTCTTCTGATTAATCTTCTATATTTTATAGCTTTATAAAGTAAGGGCTTAAAGCTTTGACCCTTCGGTTCTGTTCTGGTCTATGTGACCCAAAATAAAATTTATACATTCATAATATAATATAGTATAAGGATGTTTTCAAGAATCTTTTAGATTATGTTCGTAAATAACACACATGTATACTTCTAGAAGAATTTATGTTTGTTTGCATTTCGAAGACATATTTTTTTCAGATTATGCCTAACGTATCGTTCAGGTCAGTATGGCCCATTGCAAAAAATCATTTATACATGTTCACTTTTGCTTAGAATAATTCAAACGAAACGAATAACAATATTTTCTCTAATTTATCTGTTTTCGAAACCTGTTTCTTGGACGTTTGTGATTGGTCACATAACCAGAGAGAGCGTGCAAAAAATATACGATTGACAGGGAGTCAAACTATTTGCTCTTATTTCAACGTTCTTTTTTTTCTGCTGCATTACACTTTATAATATATTATAAAATAGTTGTGCCTGTGAGTAAAAGAAAAAATGGCGTATCGCATAAATTTGAGTTCCGCTGATATAGCTATACTAATAGAAGCTTCTACCAGCGAAAAAGTATCCGAGTAGGAAAATCATACAAATGATGAAATTGAGAGGAAAAGTTCTGGCAATGATTTTGATACCGACATTCAACAAATGAACTTTTGAGTATTCTGTTCAAGAATCCTGAAATAAAGTGGAAATTGGATCTGTTGCCATATTTTTCTCAGTCAACAGTTGCTTATATTATAAAAACTACTGCAGGTGTCACAAGATACGCAACGGCAAGGATAACAGGCGCAAAAAGTCTATTTGAGGTAGTATTTAATTCTCTGATTGAACACGGAATCACTAAGATGACTAATATTGAAGTATTAAAGGCTAATGGAAAAGAAGAGCATTGAAAGTAAAATTTTTCAAGCATATATTGGATTATTGTTCGCTGCTATTTATAAATCAAAAGAGGATCAACGAAAAATTTATAAGCTAAAGAAGCTGGCAGAAATATGTGTTTCGTGAGGAAATCTCTCTTGAGACATTTTGCACCATACCAAGTGTTATTTTATCGAGAGCACCATATCAAATTTGGTAATAAATCCTCTCGTCAAGAAAGGAGAAATTTGGATGAATTTGCAGCAAAGCGAGATATCTGGGAAAAGAGGATAGAAATTCTACTAAAATTATAGAATCCGAATGAAAATATTACTCAGACGAACAATTAATAGTATTTCTAGTTCAATGTGCTTCCAGAGTGTTCCAAGTAGGCCATCTAAATATGAGACCAAAATTAGGACTTCATGAGACAGTAAAATTTCGTATGTACTGAAAGCACAAGTTTATATTGGAAAATAATAAGCGTGACAGCCTGAGTAAACTCAGGGAAGGCGAGTATTCTGTGATCCTATTTATGGGCATTTGGGGCACAATATAACATGCGATAATTTTTGCATACCTTAACTTAGAACAGGGATGGCGAACCAATGGCACGTGTGCCATTGATGGCACGCGACACAATATTTTGGGCTCGCCTGCTATCGAAATGGTTTACATTTTATTTCAAATAACTAAGTTCACTATAAAGTATTACGAACAAACGCGAGTGATCGGTCGGGGGGTAGGGTGGCGGAGAGCACACTCGTTGTGTTATTGTCTTTCCTTAGTTACGTCGTATACTAAAATTGCTTATGATGAAAGTTTGTCTACGCATAACATAGTGACATTGACACAACTGTATTTGAAAGTTTATTTGTGTTATATCTTCAATTTTTAACTGTTATTAAACAAGACTAGTTCAACAAAAGAATAAAAAGTGCAAGGAAGTAAGTGTAACAGAGAATTTGCAAATTTGATGAATCTAGAAATATGGCATTACATTAGTAAGGGCGACCAAAAAAAGCAGTGTGTATTTTATGTTCATAGAATAGTGGTATGGAGAACACATCGTCTGTAAAACGGCATTTTGAAATAAATCACTTGTACTGTTTTTAAAAAAGTAAACCAAAGTAAAAATAACTAATTGCTTACAAATCGTTTGGGAGATGACTCCAATTCATCATGCATTCCACTAAAAGTAACAGCTTACTTAAGTTATTTGTTTCAAGAAGTAATACTGATGTTACACTTTAATTTGAATTACACGTATAATACACTTCTAAAACATTTACAACTATACAGTGTAAAAGGTATTTTTACGTAGTAAAGAGTTTTGTGTTGTTAGTATTTAGTTTTATTATTTCCCCAATTATATCACGTCCAAATTATTTGATGGCACGTCTATATACCTCGTTAAACACTCCTTTAGAAAAAATGGCACGTTGATCCTTAAAGGTCCCCTGATGGTTCCCCAGACTTAGAACAATTTTTTCAAAAACAGAAAATGACTATGCTTGACACCATTAGAAAAAAGTAAATCAGAACTTCATAAAGAAATGCCAAATTAAGTAGTTCACAGCTCATTATTTTGTTTTACAGAATGTACAACAGCTCTAAACTACAACGGAAAAAAAACAAGAATGCTGTTCTTATGAGAACTTTGCATCATGACAAAGAAGTCGGCAACAGAATTGACAAACATCCCAGAATGAGCTTATATTATAATTCGACTAAAGAGACTGTACTGTTGGTCAACTTTTAAACACATACACTTATAAAAGTAGAACAAATTGCCGTCCTATGATATTATTCTATGGCATGTTTGATAGTTCTGCGTACAGTACATTTGTTCTATGGACTTCTATACATAGTGAATGAAATGAAAGCAAATTGGCTTAACGAAGTCGTTTTTGGATGACCTGAGAAAAATCTCTCTCTCAATCCTTTTTCACCCCATTGAAGCAAGGCCACACCTACCAAGAAGATAGGACTCAATAAAAATAGTGAAATGAATACAAAGAAAAAGGGAAAACGTACCATCGAGATATGTTGATAATACTTCATTGTGTGTCAAACATGCAAAGTGCTAGCTCTGTCCATCAAGCAATGATAACAAAGCTAATATGTTATGCTACAATTGTAAGAATATCATTTGCAAATCTCATGTAAGGTATTACTGTTAAAATTTTATTTAAAGGTAAGTTTTAATTTCGCTAATAATTTTCTGAAATTTTAGAGAGGCTTTATATTATTATTGTAAGTTTCAATTTCAATTTTTTTTCGTTTATTTTAATTGGTGCGTTGCTTTATATTATTAGATATATTTTTAAATTTTCATTACTATTGCTTAAACCATTTCTGAAACAGCAACTGCTATTTATTGCATAGAAAGGTTAATATTTTAAAATGGGTAATTTTGATTCAAAAGCTATAAACGAAGAGTAATACGAACACAGCAGGGTTATTTCTTAATATTGCAGAATTTTCATTATCATTTCTTGTTTAATTCTAATATTAGAGCATACATATTTATAGATAATTTTGCTAAATTAATTTCGTCGTAAGGCATTTAGTTTTTCAAAGAATTTTGTATAAGAAATTCTTAAATTGCTTAGTTTTTACAATCGGAAACTTAAAAAAAATTTCCTATTCCGATTTTTTTTATTATTCGTTTATATTTTTAGGAAATTATTTTGAATTTTTTTATTACTTAAATTAACATTAACTATAAAAGAAATGATGACATTTTAGCAGGCTACAATTCTTTCAGAAAATTAAATTTTTAGTTAAGAGATATTTCTTAAAATATTTGAGGAAATAAAGTAAAAATTTTAAGTTAAAAAAGATTTTTTCTTTAATTTTGGTTTTATGTATGATTTTCTTTAATATCTAAATTATTTTTTTACCTGTAAGGATATGATAACGAACGAGCGGGTTATACATTTTTCTGCAAATGTTCTTCTCAATTTGAGTTTTTTAATACACTTTTTTGAGAAAATTAAATATTAATGTTCAAATATATTTCACTAATACAATTTAAGTATTCAGTTTTTACTTAAGTAATTTTCCATGGAAATATTCCCAAACAATTATTGTAATTTTCCTCCTTTTATAATATTAAAGAAGTTATTCCACATTATAATAATTTCAATTTTAAGATATCCTATTCCTAACATTGAGTATCATATGGGATGCACTTCAATTACAATATATATGCTACAGATTATTGAAGAGAGTTTTGGACCAATCCTTGAGGGGAGTTTCCAGATTGAACCCCTTTAGGCTGTAACTAACCTGATTTCACAATGATAATATCCCTTAATTACAATTATAATATGTCTACATTATAGTTATTGATCGTAAATGAATATAGTTCCCCATCATATCATATCTGTTAATATATGAAATTCTGTATCTCAATTTATGGTATCCGACTACGTTCGGAACCGTGATTTTGCAAAAGCGCATAAAGTTTATAAAAATATATTTATGATATTTAGTGATTTTTCAAAAACGTATAAATGGATAATATTTATCATATTTAGTATCACTTAGATTAGAAAATGCATATAAAATTGTTTTAAGAATAGTATTACAATAAAAAATATTTAAGTACAATATTTTGACAGAAAATGAACATTAAATGACCGATTTTCAAAATATTCTCCTTTTGTGAGAAATGGCTTCTATTGTAAAAATATTTTGCTTGTATATAGCTCAGACCTCTGTACAAAGGCTCAACTAGAATTTTTGAAATATATAACTTAGAAGTGGGTTTATTCATGTTTTACGACAGCAAAGAAGAGAAATTTTAAGAACAAATGCCGATAATTATTTCAATTGGTTGTAACCTGAAAATAATGTGAATTTTTCAAAAATTATATTTGAGCCTTTGTATAGAGGTCTGAGCTATATACAGGCAAAAGATTATTTTAATAGAAGCCTTTTTGAGACAAAAGGATAAAATTTGAAAAAAAGGTTATACTAAGTTATTTTTTTGCCGAAATATTGCACTAAATATTTCTTTTTGTCAAAATGTCCTTAAAACAATTTTATACAAGTATTTTAATCTAAGTGACATTAAATATCATGAAAACTATCCATTTATGTGCTTTTTTAAAATCACGGTTCCGAACGTAGTTGGATACCTTAAGCAGTGACGCCTTCTGATTTAAAAGAAAATGTTATTTCGACTTATAAATAAATTTTCTATAAATAGTTGAATGTTAACATAATTCACATTGGGTGAAGTATTATTCCACAATATTTCATTGGATAAATTGATCTCTTTAGAGATGTATTATGAAATGCATACTGTAAAAATTAATACTTGGACATTTAAGTGAAATACAGAGTTATCAGGAATAAATTGTATGATTACAAAATTTAATAATTCCCAGATGAATAAACAGAAAATGATATTTAAGATGTAATTATAAAGGTACCGTATATGAAATTTTTTTCGAACGCAACATTTCTGGAAGTAAAGTAAAATTGGTTTTCTCAAGTGTTCAATGTGATTTCCTTTAGTCATCCATGTAATATCATTGCGATATTACAATTCCTGCCAAACATGTTGCAATGTTTCAGTGGTATTGTTTGTACCGAATCACAGATACACTATTAAAGTTTTGAAATTCGGGCAAAGTTGCAGGGAATGGTGGTACAAACATCAGATCTTTCTCATATCCCCAAAGAAAATTGTCGCAGGAGGTCAAGTTATGTTCACAATTTCTAAAACATCTTGATTACAACATTGATGCCACCTATTGGACAAAAACAATGTTACTATCTAAAAATTTCTTATTGCATCTTTATAATGACATATTAATGATCATTTTCTGTGTAATCTTCAGGGAATTATTAAATTTTGTTATCGAGTCATTCGTTCCTGATAACCTTGTATATCGATCAGAGCCTCTCAAACTTTCAATATTTACGACTTAATTTTCAGTCATAATTTTCATCGCGCCCTCCTCTTACAATATCGATGTTTTGAATGCAATAATAATGTACTTTGACGCTAAAGATAATATGCGATTTTAATTATAATCCGTATAAGTTATGAAGGTAGTCACATCAAATTTTGTATATGACAAGTCCATATGAGTCAATTATAATTACTAAACTTGTCTTTAATTCAATATTGATAAATGAATCGCCAAATACTTTGCACATTACTCATACATTTATGTGTATATTATACTAGTGTAAATGTGTATTTAATTTTTTTTATTATGTCAGAATGTATTTTCTTTTGTTTCCTTTCTGTTAATTGATAATTATTTCGAATATAAAATTTTCGATGTTTCGATATGCCCTAAGTAGGGTTATTACATACTCTAGGGGGAGAGCACCTCACAGTTTGAGAAACGCTCATATAGAATCTAATGTATAGTAATAAAATGATAAATAAATTAGGTATAAAAGTCATTATTTGTTTATATTAATAGAATAAATCTATGTTAATTATTATGTATTTTGGTCTCGATTGGCTGAAATATATATTTATAATGAACTTGAGATATATATACTACTTGTGTGTGCACAACTTTAGCAACAGGTATTTCTTTTCTCCCCATAACTCCACAAGAAATCATCTTAAAGACATACTCATCACTAGATTGTGTTCCACAGTTCTTGAGGTAAGAGCGCTCATTCCTCAATCAACATCAGTTTCAGTTGTTGTGTGTTCCTCGTAGGATAAAATCGTGACGCAAGACGTGTAAGCAAAGCATCTCACACTCGTTCTATGAGATTTAAATCAGGGAAAAACGCTGGCCAATCTCTTTGAGTGATAACGCTTAGAACATTTTAGTATAATAGACACACACAGTATAATCTTTTCTTATTTATAAAGAGACTTTTTTTTTAAAATTAATCATTAAAGTTGCCTGAAGGAATAATACCTCTCTTATATCTTAAGATTTTCATATTTGTACATAAAAAGTGGTCTTTTGTAAGAAATTGTATCTTATCCGAGATTAAACATTAACTTATATAAATAAAGAATGGAAATGTAAAAAAAAGGATAAAAAGATGGATAATTAAAAATAAATGCGAAATTAAATTTACATTTTCTTTAATTAAAAAGAAAAAATTTCTAATTCTCGATGAAATTATAAAGAGAAAAATGCTCAGAAATTATTGGCACCCATGTGTTGATGAATCATATATTTCCTTTAAAATATCTTGCTAAATATTTTTCTGTATTTTTAAGCAGCAAAAATGATCGAAGTATTTTTATTTTCAATTAGAATATTAAGCTTAAGTCCGAAATGCAATTCAAATGTAGCAGACTAGATTTGGAATGCATTGCACACATAAAAAATAGTCTTAATGCATGTAAGAATAAGAGAACACAAAACAGATGATTTCTGCTGGGAGAGCTAATATATTAATCTTTTAACTGTCGTATACGAGATTATATAGAACACGATACTTGTGCTCCGAAATCTCACGCCCTAGCGTTATTCGGAGTATTTTCTTTTAGTTCATTTTATTGTTCCTTTTATTTTATACATCGAGAGAAGTTTTTTTCAGCTTCATCTCTTTGTCAAACCCTAATCTATATCGTGTAAAGTTGATATGAGTTCAATTCAATAGATAATGATTAAAGAGGAGTATTCATGATACATCCATGATCAACATCAAAAATAAAAATATATAGATATATATTCAAGTCAATGATTGTTTTTGACTACAATCGAATTGTGGGTAGAGTATATTGCTGTGATTCAGAAAATATCTTTCATCTGATCACCCGAAGACCCCAGAAAATATGTAAAATTATATTTTTTACATTTACTAGACAAGGTATTCTGGAACTCATTTTTACTCGATAAAAATGTAGTTGGGAAACATTCAATTTTTAAAATTTTAAATCAAAGTAGTAGAAAAGATTTTACATAAATATGATGATGCAGATTCTGGACAAAATAATCTTGGCAGACCACCTACAGTTGATAACCTCACCCATTTTACTGAATGATATTGTGTATCTCATATTCCTCCTACGCCTGCCTACAAGACAAAGCGAAGGTTATCTTGTTTGCTGTTCAAAAAAGGATACAAATGGAGAAAAAGACGATGAAGGAAACACGATTCTGGTGTAATAATTACGGTGTCGGTCTGTAATTAGAAAATCGATTCTAGTTATACCACACAAAACTGAATTACTGAACTCCAAAAAAAAGTATTCATTTTTAATTGTTTTTAATTATTTTTTTTTTAGAAAATAATGCTCCAACAGAAATGAACTCCACCACTACCACGCTGAGTGGCAGCCACCTTAAGCAAATATGTAGTTGCTACAAAACCTTAAAGATTTTTAAGAATGTAACTCAAAATATAAATTTTTAGCTATTAAGTATTTAATCTGGGGGGTACTTAACATTTTTTATTTGCGATAGTAAAATTGACACTGCACACAAATCACCTAAATAACTTGAGAGTTAAATGGTTAAAGTTGATAAGTTTTTACATTTAAAAAAATATTTGGAATTTGAGTTTTTTTTGCACATATTATGGGCATCTAATTCATTCGAGGCTGTTTTTAAGATTAGTATCGAGTAATCTTTAAACTTGAAAAAAATAAATTTAAACTTCAATAAAGTCTTCTTATTTAAGTATTGTTATGTCTGCTCAACAGCAGAACTCTCCCCATTCATGCATGTCAAGATTGACGTATAGCACTGTGTCTCCAAAAAGAAGGCACAGGGGGCTCTCTCCTTACGTCGGGGGCATAACAAGTGTGCACTGTCTCGGAGAATGTTCTGATGGGGCCACACTTTATCTCTTTTCCAGACTTGCATACGCTTCTTTGTTAAAACGCTCAACAGGACGGAAGCTGATAGTTATGTCCCCTTTGTGCTGGTTCCCCTCGCACATATGGACGCATTCAACTTGAATAGAAAATATTGTAGGCAAGGTGTGTCAAAGGCACACACTCTGTGAAAGTGTAACAGGACGAGCTTTTGCCTCCAGATGTTGGACACAATTCCTTTTCGTAGAAGTGATCGAACGTGCCTGTGGATTGTTCATGCGCATCAATGGAGTGAGACTACAGTAAGGAGAGCCAGGGGAAAATGTGTGACACCCGTCAATGAGAGGTGACGAAAAGGCATGAAAGTGACATTTCCATGTAGTTTACGGGGTCAGGTCAAAAGTGAAGGGAGACTTCTCGGTCTCCATTAGCTGACTTTTTCCCACTCTTCAAATCTTGATTTTGAAGTTTGCTCAATACATTACAGTATGCATTCATCAAAATATAATACTAATTATCGTTCACCCTATATCGCCTTCCAAATATTTTATTTAAAATTTAACAAATTTTGAAAATGAATTTCACTTCATAATGCAGTAGAAGTAAATATGGATTAAACTTTACTCTACGAAAAAAGGATTGATTCAAGACATATTAACAGTAAAATAAAATATTTTTCTTTGCAAGGAATATTGGAGTGAAAAAGGCATCTACTTTGTTTTATTGGTCATAATAGTTACAATTTAAATCGCTTTCCTTAATATCAAGAATTTAGAATTTTGTATCAGACTTTGAAAGCAGAATAATAATCAGATTATTTTAATCCATTGATATCAATTTAATAAATGTGTTTCATTTGTTAAAGGAACCAGATTTATATAATGAACAACAAATTAGAAATTAAGCGATTAAGTGCACTTTTTGTCACTTCAAAATTAAAAAAAAAAATTATGAACTATTATTCATAAGTCCATTGAAAAGAGGCTGCTTTTAATCTTTTGTTTAGATCAAATTATCAAATTATACCAGTTACTTAAAAGATTCAGTTATAATAAAATATTTCACACCCAAGTCATGATTCAAATATTAAACATGGATTTTATTTTAAGAGGGATGGATAAGGGTCGAATATATATATATATATATATATAACTCGTTAGCTTTTCTCTTTCCTTCAGATTTCAGACATAAATATTGCACTTGGACCTAAATTTAGATTCTGCATGATTAAAAAAAACATAAAACTTGTTTGAAAGCTATGCATTAACAATAATTCAGATCTTTAATAGTAAAATAAAAAAGTTACATCATTTAATATAATATAATCTTAATGGAGTAATTAAGTAACTTCAAAAGGATCATAAGGTCCAGAGTAGTAAATATTCAGACAATATAGACAAGCATTCTTGATGTTTTCTGTTGAAAATCATCCATTTCTTAAGGATTATAACTTAACATCCCTTTTAATATTATTATTGCCGATTCAATATACCACTCACCATTTCTAAATACAAGATGTATATCAACTACATTGCACCGTTTGAATAAAATAATACTATTTTGTATTTAAGAAAGATACCATAGAGAGAGATTAATGAGAATACTAGAGAATTCTCCATTAAAGGGGATTGGGGAATAATGTCGATTTGTTCTCCTTTTCTTGTAGTTCATCACAGCGAAAATGGTGCTTTTCCTAGCACTGCTGATAACAACTACTTTAACATTATCCATTTCTAGGAATTCCTTCACTATCCTATCCTCATTTGGTGGTCATTAATAACACTTTAAAGATGTTAGGGATACTTGGCAGCAAATGGTAATTCGATTAAGCTTATCAATTCTTCTTCGAGTCAGTTTAAATGTGTTTTATTCAAGTACGAAATGATCTCGTAGATGATTTGAGCAAAGTTAAGAGAAGATAATTCTCAAACATCTACCTTAAATACCCGATCGAGTAGAATATAATTGTTATAGCAGTGTGTGTGTAGCCTTGGCATAAACTTCTTCATAATAAAATGCCTGTTTTATGCATGTAGAATTCTTAGAGCTGCCCACCCGGTACAGTGGTTAGTGACGCTAATTTTTTGTCACAGGGCCTGGCTTCGAATCCGGGAGTAGGTATGGATGTTAGTAAATGTATAGTGCCAAACAGAGTATGGAGGCACTCTAAATTTTTGTCGAGCAGCAGTCCCCCTCGATAGGTTGGGGGAAGGAAAAAAGAGGTGGCAGGCACCTGACCACCCTCAGAGTGTTCTCGCTCAACATTGAAGTGGAAATGTGTCAAATCGTACAGTCACCTGTATGGTTCTCAAAGTTATGGATAACGACAGACATAAAACTATAGCTTCTTGCTTCAATGAATTTAGTAAAACCTCTATCTGACACCATCTATTAGATAGCATAAGAAAAAACAGAATTCAAAATGATATCACATTTCATGAATTGTACAACGTATATACATCCGAACAAGAATATAATTGCATATTACGAATTGGGTATCAAATTGAAAAGTTATTTTTTTATTTTCATATTTAAGGAAATTTTATTACAAATTACATTTTTAATGATATTAAAAATGAAATTAATAACAATAATCTTAAGTTGCTTCTAAAATAGCTATCGCGTGTTATTATACTTGAATATTTATTCGAAAATATTTTTTTAAAGAAAATTTATGCTGTGTTGTCTATTAAAAGTACTTCAATGACAATCATTGTAAAGGTTATCTACTACATATGATAAAGTTTTTTTTCTGATTGTTATCAAAATTTCCTTTACTTTTCAAAATTTCAAGACGAGGTCATTTTTCTCTGAATCTACACAATAAAGTTGATTCAATGCAATAGGTGTTAGGTAAGAAAACACTGCATTCTAATATTTCTTTAAATCGAAATGGGGAAAAAAAAACTTTCAAGAATTTGATAAAGATTCCTTTTAATTTTGAAATTTAGTAACTTTACACAGAAATATTTTAAAGGTTGAAATAGAAAGTATTAATATTTTTTTCAATCGATATTCCATAATCCGAAGAAAACAGATATATAATTCTCAATTTAAAAGTGAGGCACTCGACGTATTTTTGTTTCGAAGTAAAATACATGTATCAAGATGTATGGAAGTAAATCTACGAAAGAAATAAAATACATTAAATAACTAAAGCGGGTCCTGAAATAACAATCTCACTCGACACAGTTAACTTTGTATCGAAAACGAGTTCAAAAAGGTTATTTGAATAGGAGAAGCAATTTAAAATAGTATAGCATGTTGAGTAAAATGAGACCACCAATATATATATATATACAAAAGGAAGACTTTTTCACTATAATATTGTATTACGTCAATGGAAGACAATTTTTTGAAGATCCAAAATTCATTTCTGAAATCAAAGCTGGTGTAATATCCATCATAGCGATGAATTACAATGCACCAAGAGAATTGGAGAATGATATTTCTTTTCCTTCTATTTCCCCATGGTTTTTAGGATTTTTATTTTAGAAATTATTTTTCTAATAAAAATGGTACAGCGAAAAAAATTTCAAAAACCACACAATTTTCAGGATTTATCCGGGATTTTTTCTGTCATTTTTTAGCTGCTTATTTTTGCTACACTACAGTAAGTTGTGTTTGCAGTTACTTTTTTAAATTAATAATTTGGCACTTAGCTTTTACTTCGGAAGACTGTAGCAATAACTTTGAATTTATAATTCATACAGAAAATAAAATTAATGTGTTGTTATTACATTAAATAGAAAAGATAAAAAATATACATTAGAATAAGAAAAAAGTAATAAAAACATGCTCACGTGCGGGTAAAATAAATTTTCTGTTATTTAAGAAAGAAAATTCGGCATTGCTGTCTCATATCTAGATCAAGTCAAGGAGTTTAGATTCTAGAGCTTTGCTTCTGAAATTGTTTTATGTATATTTCGTTTTAATATATTTTAAAGTATTCATTTACTTGGTATTTACAGCATTAATCTAAGCCTGTAAGAGATGGTTAATATATAAGGCTCATAAATGTGAATTTCATTAAACTTACATAAATAATTATACATACGCTGAATATTTTTACTTACATAATTGTACATTTTCTCAGAAGTTTTCAGAAAAAAAAATGCCTCAAAAATTAATTTTACCATAGTTAAGAAGTCTCAGGGGTGTTAAACTTCTGTAGAGGTCTGAAAACATAAAAAAAAATTCAAACCGGTATAATTCTTTTAAATTAAAATTAAATGATTCAAATCTTTTACACATCATTTATAAAAGAAATGGGATTCAGAAAATTATAAAATGTTTAAAATATAATAATAATTTTAAAAAAAACATAAGCATATGAAAATTCTATAATAAATATTAATAATTTTTTGCGTTGCGCATGCTATTTTTTAAAATAATAGCCTCTGATGTATAAAACTTTATAGAGTTATAAAATACATCACACCTAATTTTAAATTTTAAATTCTAATTTTTAAATACCTAATTTTAGCATAATATATCTTTTGTATTTCAAAATATTTGTAACATATTGCAATTTTTTAAATATTTTTTAAAAATATATTTTTTATTCATTAAAATATGTAATTTATTATTCTATTTATATAAAAATAGCTAATGTGTAATAAGAATACATTTAACGTTATAAATCAACTTATAACTAGTAATTAAAGCTACTATTTAAGAAAATAGCTTGCGAGACGTAAAACTTAATAAATATTTCTTACAGAAAAGTTTCTTATTTTCATGTGCTTATAATTTATAAAATTATGATTATATTTTAAGCATTTTATACTTTTCTGAAGCTCCATTTCTTTATGAATAATGTGTAGAGATTCGAATTATTTAATTTAAATTTAAAAGAATTACACCTGTTTGAAAAATGTTTATATTTTCAGACATCTAGAGAAATTTCACACCCCTGAGACCTCTTAAATTAACATTCTTAATTGAATTAGAAGATAATAATAGCAGTAAATAATCAGTTATTTTCATAAGCGCGTCGAATGAATCATTTATCTCCCAAAGGGGCTGTAAATGTGAGAGCCGTTTCATGGTGGCACCATCTAGTGGCTACCAAATTTAGACGCCTGAATTAATTTTAATTTCAGCTCTGGTAGGATTCGAAATATTGTCGTGATTTAATTTTGGCGAGAGCACCAAAGCCAACTTGATACTCGAATGATCTCTTACCTGCCACGTTATCGTATGATATATCAACCTACCATTTTCGCAACCGGAAAATCTATTGATTCCAGCCTCGGGTCGAACTCGCAACCTTAGAGATATGAATTAGGCACTCAACATCCTCTAAGCCACCGGAGCCGACTGTTGAATAAATCTAAAAAGATTTTACTGAAATGAAGTGGTATGCTTTTGTTTGCATATACATTATACCTCATAACTAGTGCTTAAACTCAACACATCCAGATTTCTCGCTGGGAGCACATAAAAAATGCCTCACTGAGCCTGCATAATCCATAATTTATGAGAAAAAGGCGAAAAACAAAGTTTAACTACCCACACTGTCTGTAAATGTTTGCACCGGTATATTCGTAGATCACCTACTTGGACCGTATATGTTTTCTGAATGGCTCTCGCAACAGTTCTACTTCGTGTTTCTCCGCGATGTCTTAACCGAGGCCCTGAATCACATACCCGAAGCGGCAAAACAAATTGTTGTGCTCCTGCACGTGACTCGCTGAAAATGGCATACTCTGGCCATTGGATCGAAAGTGGTTATTCCAGTTATATGGCCGCTGTGACGAAGCCGGTCATTTCCCTCTACTTACTACGGACCCCTTGCCGACAAATGTTGGAACGTTCAAAACATTTCCCTAATTGCTGAGAAAGAATTTCGGAATTGGGTCCACGGCGTCAAAAAGAGACGCATTAACATTGTGCTTTCGTTTATCCACGATTCGGTGACGGCAGCGCGACTGAAAACGTACAATGTGCACCTAGACATTGCCGCCCATTGGGATAGAGATTAATTGAGTTGAGACCGACAGGGGCCGTAGTAAGGCAAGAGATCAAGGCAGTTGAGACCGATAGGAGCGGCAGAAGTACGAGAGATCAAGGGAGCCGAGTCCGACAGGGGCGGTAAAAGAACAAGAGATGACAGAAGGATGAGGTGGGAGATGGTTAGAGAGAGAGAGATAAAAAGAGGAGCGAGTGCGCCCCCCACAAAAAGAAGATTGAGATTTTGAGGGTGCGGTTGTGAAGCCCCTCCAGCGAGAAGGCGATTGGGTTTTTGAGGGAGCCCTGGTGAGGTCCCTTCCGCACGAGAGAGAAACGATAGGGATCCTGCGAAGTGTACTGCGGAATCCGAACTGGAGAGATCCGGGAACGGTCTGAGTCCTTATCAGTGATAGGAAAGCGCTACGAAGTGCGTGAATTAAGGTGGAGTCGGAACGGGAGAAACTTTGCGAGATGGAATCGATTGGGAGGCCCCTCCCGCTAAAGCACTGTGATGCAATTTTACCTCAGTCCACGGAGTAAGGCGTATTTGGAGCCAGCGAACCCTTTTTACTTATCCTAGGTATAGGACTTTTCGCTACAGTGTTATTCACGGCATTATTTAATGCAAGAGAGGTGAGACCTTACAACGAAAGAGATTTAAAATCTGTGTTTCATTTTACTAATTAAGTGTGATAGAATATTTTCTTTTGTTTTGATAATTTCCTTACTGAGAAATAAATAGTGTTTCCCAGAGCTGTGTGTGAAGTCATTACACCGCCATGGTCAACAAATCTCACACTAATGAATTGTTTCTTATGAGATCTTCTCAAAGAATTGGTGTATCTAGACGAAGTGCCTGCATAAACGGACTTGTTGCTCGTTGCGTGCTGCTTGTGCTTACGTGGATACCATGATGTTCCGAAATTTGAACTCATCCATTCCACGGAGCGCAAATGCCTTCCTCGATATGCGTGGTGGTAGCTTGCAAATCTACCTTTATAAGTATTTTCAAATACTGCTGTTGATGTTTCTAATACACTTTTTTTTCCTTCACTGGATGGAACGCCATACTTTGTTATTTGTATTTTTCTCCTAAACCATGGAGTGCCTTTTTTATGTACTTTCTCCGAGGAAGCTGGCTTTGAAGAATCTGGGCACTATTTATAAGACACCCTGTATTTTGGTACACTATCACGCTGAAAGTAAAATGATGACGGGGGAGGGGGAATTAATTTATACTATTGCTGTAATTCTAAATGGAATGTGATACATCAAGGAATTTTGTATTTCGAAGTTAAGAGAAATGAAATTTTATCTTCATCGACAAACGCCATTAAGATATTTTCCATTCAGAATGATTTAGTGAAATGTTGTCGTAGTCCTTATCTATTAACATTCTCTACATGTCTGAGTGGTTATTTATTAACATTACATTTCAAATTGTCGATGAACTTCTTCATTTTGTACCATGGTCGAATGTTAACTTTGACACCTGAGCTGCCACCTTACTCTTCAAACTCTAAAGTGAAGACTTAGGGTCCCAACATCAGTTTTCCTGAAATAATAAATGAATATACTCTATCAAATGAGTCTTATATTATCCTCAGATCTTACAGATGAAATTTGTTCAGTACCATGTGACATTATTAATAAAGTCTTCGTTATTATCAGAAAACAAATGACTTGAACACTTTTAGCATTTTATGTATTCTTGAAATCGTTGACCTAATTATTAGAATGCGTAACTCCTTCTCGGGTACTAGTTTGATATAGGAATGCTGCGCTCCAAGTTGTGGTTTATGTTTGCTAAGATCGGAGATAACATTACAATATGGTTACCTTGGAATTTTTATCGTGTGGTAATGTGGTTGCCATGGGAATAACGTATGCACTTGGCGTGATTAAAGAATTGCGCCTAACAGGTCCTGTTCCTTTGTGGAGTAAAGCATTCTGCTAATTAGGTCGACCAAATATTTCATCCATGTACACATGTCATCATAATTATGTCAAAAATGCATGTATTTATTTTTTAAAAAAATCGCTTTAATTTAAAAAATTATAGCAACTTTTCATACATATATCAATAGCAATAATGACAAAAAAGTACCAAACTGTTTAGTGAATGTAATAGATAAAACCCTTAGCATTCTGGATTTTTTCAAAATTTTGGTTCTAAGATGATTGAAGTTTAGAAGATGTTTGAAGTTTATTATTGTTATTGGGCCGTGAAAAAAAACGAGCTCATAAGTTGTCATGCAAATACATAATTCTAGTTTGTTTTTTAGGTATATCACGCAAATTTGGGGGATAGTTAAAATTTTTAAAAAATTAGGCTAACCTTTTTAAAAATATTTTTTGATTGACTGTTTTCAAATGAAGTTGTTTGCGTCCCATTAGTAAAATTATAAAAAAAAACATTTCAAAAATAAAGGGAATAAGAGATAAGAAATTAAATTAATAGTGCAAACTTATTTTATTATTTAAAAAAAGAGTATTTTCTCGGGTTGTCTTATAATTTTTTTATTATTATATTATTTAATTAATATTATAAAAAAGTAGGTAGATTTTTTTAAAAAAAATAAGCCAAAAAAAATTTTAAGTTGCAATTACTATAAAAAGTATTTTGCAATTATTTGTAAAAACACACAATACTTTTATCATATATATTATACCTTCTTCATGAGAAAAGCACCAACTCGCGTTAGTGGTTATATACGTAATTTTTATTGAACTGTATCGGAAATATTTAATCAAAATGTGATCGTTTCAAGTGTTTTTTTAATACGGATATCGACTGATAAGTCTTTAAAGAACAAAATGTGAGATCAATAACGTAATAGTATGAGGATAATAATCATTTTATAAATAGATTTTATGCTTCTTAAGTACACGTCAAAAATCTGATAATGGAGTACATTATAAGACAAAGGAAATTACTTCAAAGAAAAAATAAATTTAAGTTCAACCAAATGTTTTCTTCCTTCATAACTAGGATAACAAAATATAAAGCTTAAATTTTTTAAGTATTACTTCGATGACTGATAATATGAATTCCGCATCATTTATGTAGATTACTCTAAGCGTATATATATATATATATATATATATATATATATATATGAAAGAAATATATATAATACATCAAAAACAAGGAATAATAGATAATGAACCATAAGAAATAATCTGTAAAAATATAAAAGAAAAACACGAAGATCGAATTTATAGAAAAATAAAAAAAATGAACTACAAAAATAAACCTTGCGAGTCAAAAAGCAATTTTGGACTTAGGACCGAATTCGTGGGATTAAACTAGTTTGAAGGCGCCAACCTTTCGCCTTTGCAACACGGTAGGAAACAGCAAATAAAATAAATAAAAATTCAAAGAATATAAAAACTCACAGAAAGTATGAGAAAACCACCAGAGAGAGAGCTACTATTCTGCAACAAATTCTCCTAAAATCTTAGAGCAGAAAATTCCTAAAAAATTACTTAAGAAAAGGATTTTCAAAAACATTTTTATAAATCTTCTACTCACAGAGCTTTTTTCAAGGGAGCCAAGAGACTTGAAATTAATGAAAAGCTGCTATTCACTGAGTTATTAAATTATATATATATATATAATTTAATTATAATAGTTATTTCATATTTAAAAATCTTCACTAGTTTGACTAACTTCAAATATAGCTAATCAAATCACTGGTCTGTCTTGTTCAACTTCTTCATTTCCTTGTTTAAATATATCGAATGAAATGTTTTCAGATTAGAGCTTGAAATAAGTTTGAAAGGTGGAAAAACTTTTATATTATTTTTTACGTCTAATGTCATATTTTTCCAGCACAAAATATCTATTGCTGCATATTGTTTTATCATTTGTAGCTTTCTTTCATAATTGTGAGGCTAAATGAGAAAATGATTTTTGCTGCGTTTAATGTTTGACACTGAGTTCATAAAGTGTATCATTGTTTACTGCTAACATTAGGGAAATTCTATCTTAAGTTATTCATAAATATCTTAAATTTTTTAAGTAAGCTCTGTTTGAGCTTTTTCATAAATATTAATAATTTCCTGGAATTATATTGGATTAGTAAAACAAAAAAAAATTCCAATTTTCAACTGGGTCATAAATACTTTTTTACACTTTACACCCTTTTACTTGAAACTGGAATGTACTTTATGTATTAAAAAGTAAACACAACATATTTCAATACAAATGAGAAAAATATCAATTGATTTATGACAAAAATCGAACTGTATTTATTAATTAATGTGTAATAACTTTAATAAAAATAAATAAACATAGTATAAATGAGTTACATATAAGACATAAATCGCGCTTTGATCTTTAAAACTGTATCAGAAATATCAATAAAAATACGCAAAAATTACACTTTAAATTATGAAGCTTCAAAATCAGATTAAAGTTATGCCATAAACTGTTTTCATTTGTCAAATAGTTTGCAAAAGAACTATTATTCATGTTAGGTTTTTATTCACATTAGAAACATGATGCTTTTCGGGAAACTAATGATACTAATTTGTTTAAAAGCGCCTGTTTCTATTCATTATTCGTTTCTCATTTGGTATTTATTCTAATACTATAAAATTGTTAACTGCTCTTAGTTTTGTAAAAGATAATTAGCTTAAGTTTAGAAGCTAATGAGGTTTTAATCCTGCTTGCTGCTCATATACGCCTTTTTCTGGTACTACATGCCATACAGTTTTCGGTAAGAAAAAAATATACAATAAACGAGAAATGCTTTTGTTGTTTGCTGATCATTTTTGGAAAAACTATTTAATACACCCCTTTCTCCATCAGTCACAAAAGCTTCCAGGGATAATAATGCATTTGTTCAGTTCATACAAATTTTATCTATAGGATAATGTGTTTATCAATGTAGGATAATGTATTTATAATTAACAGAAAAAGATTAATGTTAATCATTATATAACGTTTAATTGTAAGCCTGATAGTATATGAATAGTTTTCAAAATGTTTGTCTACATATATGTAGAATATAGTCAAAATGTAAGATAATAATAAATATGTAAATAATAATTTTATGATAATATGGTGAAAAATTAAATTTTCTCTATTTTTATGGTTTCTCTGATTTATTATTTTGAAATTTGGAATATATACATTTAATTACGCATAAATATAGTTTCTACATTATTTGGAATTTTATAAAGTGTTACAGAATATTGGGAATATTTCTTTTTTAATGTAGAACTATTTTTTTCAATCATTGCTCCTTACACTAGGAGCTCGATTATGTTACTAAGGTCTTTAAAATTCGACCACTACTGACTGTTATGAATATAACAGGAGCCACTCTGCAGTTTGAAGAGTTAGAGGGTGGCAGGGAACTTTAGTATGCCTGCTATATAAAGAGAGTTTTTTTCCAGGAATAGAAGTTTAAGTTGGCATTACTTTCCAAGATGGCGACCAATTTTTCAAGTGATTTATTCTCAGTTTGGTTTGGCAATTCATCATGAATAGACTCACGCCTCATAGAGATTCGTCGAATGGGCCCAAAACAAGATTGCCGTTGTTCCCGATTTTCATAAGCGAATTTTGTATAGCGATGAAGCACATTTCTGGTTGAATGGCCACGTCAACAAACAAAACTGCCGCATTTGGAGTGAAGCTAATTCACAAGTGTATGTCGAAACACCGTTACATCCAGAAAAACTGACTGTTTGGTGCGCTTTATGGGCTGGTGGAATCATTTGTCCGTACTTCTTCACAAACGAAGACGGCCACAACGTCACAGTCACTGGTGATCGGTATAGAGCCATGATTACTAACTTTTTCATTCCTGAATTGAACAATCATGATGTCCAGGAGCTGTGGTTCCAACAAGACGGCGCAACATGTCACACAGCTCGTGCCACAATCGATTTATTGAAAGACACGTTTGGTGATCGCCTAATTTCACGTTTTGGACCTGTGAATTGGCCTCCAAGATCTTGTGATTTAACACCGCTAGATTATTTTCTGTGGGGCTATGCAAAGTCATTGGTCTATGCAGATAAGCCAAAAACGCGTGACCATTTGGAAGACAACATTCGTCGTGTTATTGCCGATATACGGCCACAAATGTTGGAAAAAGTCATCGAAAATTGGACGTCCAGATGGGACTACATCCGAGCCAGCCGTGGCGTCATATGCCAGAAATCATATTTAAATGTAATTCCACAAGATATTCTTTCGAATAAAAAAAATTCATGTCAATCGAATAATACATCGTTGTTTTATTGCAATTTAAAGTTCTATACCTCTAAAAAAACACCCTTTGTATATGTACTGTTCAGAAAATATTAGAGGAGAGATGGATTTAACGAAATTGCGTAAATATTACTTTTGATAACTAACTTAAAAGAAAACATCCACATCCATATTCTAAAAAGTAGCAGATAACAGAAGAAGAAAACTTCATGAAATACTAGAACACTTACATGGGGTGAAAAACCAGAAAAAAGAAACTAAAAATTGTGATTTCTTGGAAGCCGTAATTTATCGTTGTCTCATTGTTGAAATTCAAATTTTTAGCTGTTGTTCTGAGCAAAGTAGACTGGTAACGTCAACGTGATCTACAGGAATCCGTGGTTGTTATTGGGAGACAAGAAGCATGCCAAACACAAAGAACTATAGCGAATGCAGTTTGTGGGGCAATACGTGTCATTGCAAGACTGTGGAATCAATTCTAAGAAACAGGAGATATTCCACGTCCACCAGGACAAAGTCGTTCACGAGTTACATCTGCAAAAAAAGCCCGATATATCCTATTCATAGCTTGTCGAGACAAGCAGCCGATATGACGTGGATTCAAAAACAGTTTCTTTTGACAAAAAAAACGAAATGTCTCAAGTAAAATATTCCTAAATAACCTTCAAACGGGTTGTCTGTATGCATATAGGCCAATGGTGAGTATTCGTTGACAGAAAGATAAAGTGCGGCCCTAAGAAATTTGGCCGCTGAACATCGAGATTGGATGCAAGGTGTTTGCTGTTCACGGACGAGTCAAGATTCAGTTTAGAGTGTATCGCCAAACATGTTTTGGTATGGCCAGAAAAGGGCACTTGAAAGTTCACACTACAGACTAGGTGGTTTGATGATATGGGCTGGTATCAGCATAGGTGGACGCACTGACCTGCATATCGTGCGAAATGTAAATTTAATGGCTACAAGATATACCATCGAGACCTTAAGATCCCATGTCGCACTTTGCGCTGCAGCCATGTTAAATGTTATAAATAATGACAACTAGGAAATAAAAATAATGGAACTGCACTGCAGAATTTTCAATAGAACGTTCTCTTAAGGTATCGGTCTACTGGCGACAACATTTTTTTTTAAAAAAAAATGGAGGTATGGGGATTCTTTGTGATTTAGATTTGTTTTTACATTTTAAGAAAAATATGCTAAAATTATCAAGAGAAAAATAAATTATCATTATAAAAATGGGAAAAAATGTGTAAAAATTTACAAAAAATAACATAGACAAAGCCCATTCCGTACCAAAATTTTTACAAAAAATTTTCATTTTCTCAATTTTGAAGTGTTGCAATGTCATTAATTTTTGAAATGACCTTCAGGATAAGAAATATTTTATATTTTTGCAAAAAATAGAGCAATTTATCTTAGTTATTATGTTTACATAAAATTTAATATAAATATTTATATAGTTACAGTGTGTTTTTTACTTTATTAAAATACAAAATAATTTCATAACATATCATTTAATATTTAATAAACCTTTCATAAATAAATTTATTTAATTTTAAAAATAATTAAATGAAATGAAAAAAATGACCAATGAATCGAACCCAGAACTTGCGCATAGTATGCAGACGATATATCAAGCAAGCTGCGAAATCGTTGGAAGAAATTGAAATTTAATTGTATAAAAGCTAACCATGAATTTCGAAGGCTGTTTTCTCCGAATTGCCTGACCATTCGGCGGAATTACATTGAGGGGGGAACACCCTAAAGTTGTACTACTATTACACCAAGTCTCGACCCCAAATGAATTCCTTAGTCGTGCCCTCTCCTTGTAAGTTAACGCTGTATTTTGTCACAGTATCTATTCATATTGTGTGAAAGTAAATTTCTCCAACAATGTATTGCTGTGTATGTAAGGTTTTATTCTTCTAAAGAATCTTAATTTTTGAAAGATTACATTTTAAAGCCTAATATTTTGATATTAATATGAAAGTTTATGCTTTATTATGAATACATGAATTACAATATTTTTACATCATAAAAAAAGTTATAAATTCTTAGTAAAATAATGTATGTTTTTTTTCAACCTAACTTTCAGGATCTAAAATGATTTTTAAAAAATGTTTACAATTTTTACTCTACTTACCATACTGTAAATAAAATTTATAATTTCTTAAAGAAATACGTAAAATAAAATATTGAAATAAATTTTATGAAAATGATTATGATGCATTAACAAATTTTGTTTCAAAAATAAAACGTAAATTTTTAGTTTCATAAAATTTAATTTTTTAAAATATAATGATTTAAAAATATTTTCAAAAGGGATATTAAAAATTTTTACTTTATAAAAAAATAATTTTAATTCCTTTTATAAATTAAAATTATATTCTAGTAATTTTTTATTCATTATTAGACAGCGGGATGGAAAATATATTTTTAGGATATATTTTATTTCAAGTGATTAAATTGAAAATTCCTCATCTCTTTTATTAGATATGAAATTAGAGGAGAATTTATTTTTAAACTTTCAGTGTCAGAAACTTAATTGAGAAAAATATATTTTTATGTAAATTAAAACTTTGTTAAAATTTCAGATGTGCTAAGATTTAGCTTTCTGGTAATGTTATTTTACAAGGCTTTTTAAACTTATTATTTATCTTTAAAGCTATACGAAAATTTATGTGTAAACGTTTTAATCCAATATAATCTCATGCATTGTTGTTGTTTTTGAAAACCTTTTAAATTCATAGTTTAAACTAGACACGTTATGAGTAACTTATAAAGAAATAAATCAAAAGAAAGTAATCAGTCTCTTTTTTATTGTGAATGAACAATCGTGTATTTCAAGTGTAGTAATGAAATTTTACAAGTTTTTTCTTTTACATATAATTTAATTTCCACTTTTGATCTATCACATTTCATTTCATTTTGAATAGTTTGTTTCATGGTTATTACATTAGACAATATATTCTCAATCTAACTGAATAAAAGAAGAACCTAATTTCATGTAATAAACGTTATTTATCCACTGCACACAAGATTTATTTTGTTACAGTACTTTCAGATCCGTCGTCCATGAGAAAGCAACGACGTTGTCTGTTATTTGTTATAAATCAAAATAATTTTTTTTATTATCACCCTTTATTATAAGAATACAGATAAACCCAGAAAAGCATGAAAGATAATTTCCTAATCTATACATGTTATGCAAAACAAAAAACTAGTGCACGCAAGCAAATGGCTTATGTTTCAAAAATGAAAGCATATTATTAAATTATTATAAACTTGAAATGAAAAATATACTTATTTAAACCCTTTTCATAAAAAGTATTAATTTAATACATATTAAGTATTAAGAAGAAGAATATTCTTTAATATATTCATATTTATCGAGCAAACATTTTTCCAAATATCATACTTTTAAAAAAAAATTCTGCAGACGAATCTGATAAAACATATACGTTAAAATTGAAAGTTTTCAACAACATATATCGTGCACATAAAATCTATCATTTGTACCGTTGTATTTATTCAGCAAAATTGTTTATAATCATGAATTAGTCTGTTAAAATCCGAAACCATTTTAAAAGGGAATTTCTCTTATTCTTAAACATGATTAAAGGGAAGCCATGCTCTAGGATGAAATATCGTGTATTTTAAAGTAATTCTATAGAATGATTTGTGATGCTCTTTCTTTTTAAACCTCAAGTACGCGTTTATTTCGTTTAATCGTCAATCCAGCCATGTGTAATCCTTTTTTTTAATATGAATTATTTTATCATAATTAAAGAAAAATAATAGTACTATCAATTTTAAAAACTTATAGCTAGGATTAATAATTCTTTATAAGCTGAAATACCTTCGATTTTAATTTAAATTCTGTGGTTTTGTAAAACAATGCTACAAATATAACAATAATTATTACCGCTTCCATCGACAACATTTATTCAAAATCATTCACTAAAGATACTTTTAAAACAGAAATTCTCCTGCCGTTTTTAACAGAATGTTTTTTTCTTAATTTTTATCAATAGTCATTTGATCAAACATAATTATGTTCTTAAGAATAATCTTCGATACTTACGTATTATCGTAACAATCGCCAGCGTTCAAGATAATTCACCAAGTTGGCACCTCCAATTTCTCACATTCCGTATAATGTCGTCTACAGGTTGTAAGAATACTTAAGTGAATAATCTTCTAGTTGCCTCTGAGTAAAATGCTATTAAACAATTAAACACTTAAGTTATCCGACTACGTTTGGAACCGTGATTTTAAAAAAGTGCACAAATGGATAATTTTCATGATATTTAGAGTCACTTAGATTAGAATACATGTATAAAATTGTTTTAAGGACATGATGACAAAAAAATTATTTAAATACGATATTGTGGCAAACAATTAACTTAGAATAATATTTTTTCAAAACGTTCTCCTTTTATAAAAAATGCTTCTAAAATAATAATATTTTGCTTTTATAAAGTAAAGACTTCTCCAGAGAGTCTGAACTAGGAATTTTTGAAAATTCACATTATTTTTAGAGTTACCATCTATTGAAAAAAATATCGGCGTTTTCTCTTAAATTTGTTCTCTATGGTAATATGAATAAATCCTCTTCTAAGATGTATATTTCAAAAATTCTAGTCTAGCCTGTGTACAGAGGTCTGAGCTATACACAAGCAAACTATTATTATAATAGAAGCATTTTTCATAAAAAGAGAATGTTTTGAAAATTAGTCATTCTTTGTTCGTTTTTCGTCTAAATATTGTACTTAAATAATTTTTATTGCTCAAATATTCTTAAAACAATTTTATATAAGTTTTCTAATTTAAGTGAAACACTAAATATCACGAATATTATCCATTTATACGCTTTTGCAAAATCACGGTTCCGAACGTAGTCGGATACCTTAATCTATTATTTGGTAACGACGTTTTTGAACAGTAATATTTAATTGTATAGGAATACTTATTACTATCATCCGAAGGCATTTTTTCTCTGTAACAGTGAGTTTTAAACTATCTCCAAAACATCATATATATATTTTTTAATTTACGAAATTTCTCCATCAGATTAAAGATAATCAAAGGAGAATCCATGAAGGTTTACCTTTAACGTGATTTTATTAGAACGAGTCATGGATCATCATTTGTTATCTTGGTACGGAGAGTAATTATCAATTCGGTAATAAGCAAAAAAGAGAGGAACAACCATTAACCGTTAGGCTTCAAGAATTCTCAGCTAAGGCATTCAAGAGCCATTAACTTAAAACAAAACAGGAAACTCAAGTCCTTAATTCATTAAGATATCCTAATCTGATGCAAGAGCTTTTTAAAACAAAAATGTTTTTCCTTGGCCTGTGTCTAATCTTCGGCTGAATTACAGTCAAGTCTATTTAATTAATGTACTGATTACTTAAGTTTTGTAGAATTTATCATAAATGAGAAGTTTACCTTTTTGACTCAAAAATTTACTTTAACTCAAGAATATTTATCGCTATGGTCGAGAACTTGTAGTTTGTCTTAATTTTTTTCCACTGTTTCATTAGGTTATTCATAATTTTATTACGTAATTGGATTTAAGTGAAGATTAATTAACTTTTTTTCGATTACTCAAGTTACAAAAGATATAAACAAGAATATACAGGTATAATGTCAAACTTAAGTATGTTTCGATCACTGCACGAGAAACGTTTCGATAACTTTCTTGTACTTTTTTTTAGGTTTTCAATATTACAACTATTACACTGAAAGCAAAACGATTGATAAAATATTAAATAATAAGCAATGATAAACTGTAAAGTATAGAATACTTTGTGTGTGTGGGTTCTTTTACATGTACAGCATATGTATCACTTTTTCACGATCAACATTTGTTACTTTTATTGTTTTTTAAGTATGGTATCTTATTTATTGACATTTTATTCACCAACTTACGCTTAAAACCTCTAATTCTTCCAAATTTTTAAGCGTATGTGATACATATAAAATACGAAATTTCTTGTGAATTATTTTCTAATGTTTCTAACTTTTCCTTTTGTGAATTATGGATTATTAGTAAAACGTTTCAATTGACATGTAATTTAAATATATATTTGAAGCTGACTTTTATTTGAAAGTTTCTTTGATTTAAAATCGTTCGCTATAATTTATTTTGAAATTTAAGTTTCGGAATTAGCAATAATAATTTATTTGTAAAATTTATTTGGTTTGAAATGAGATTTATGATTTACTGAATAGTTACTGTTAAATCATGAAATGCATTACAATCTGCATTCCTAAACAACTTTTGAGAACTATTCAAGATAATGTATTATACTCATTATTTTCTTATTAAAATGTTTGTTTAGCAAATGAAAACTTGCTTTATTAATTATCTTTTTATTAATTCTTACAATGAACTCAGTAAAATGAATGAATACGAATATATGATTATTATTCTTTAGTTCTCTTTTTGCATTAAATATTAAATTTAGCTTTCTTGCTCTTGAAATAAGCACATCAATTCCAAGTGACACTCTGACACATTTTTATTGTGATATAGTTTATTCAAGAAATTAAATTGTACAGAGTGGTTTTTTTTTCAGGTATAGAAGTTTAAGTTGGCATTACTTTCCAAGATGGCGACCGGTTTAACAACTGTCAAGTGATTTATTCTCAGTTTGGTTTGGCAATTCATCATGAATAGACTCACGCCTGAACCACGCTTTCAAATTGTGCTATTTTCTTTCGAAAATAATGGTCGATTTTCATAAGCGAATTTTGTTTAGCGATGAAGCGCACTTCTGGTTGAATGGCTACGTCAGCAAACAAAACTGCCCCATTTGGAGTGAAGCTAATCCACAAGTGTATGTCGAAACACCGTTACATCCAAAAAACTGACTGTTTGGTGCGCTTTATGGGCTGGCGGAATCATTGGTCCGTACTTCTTCAAAAACGATGAAGGCCACAACGTTACAGTCAATGGTGATCGGTATAGAGCCATGATTACTAACTTTTTCATTCCTGAATTGAACAGTCATGATGTCCAAGAGCTGTGATTCCAACAAGACGGCGCAACATGTCACACAGCTCGTGCCACAATCGATTTATTGAAAGACACGTTTGGTGACCGCTTAATGTCACGTTTTGGACCTGTGAATCGGCCTCCAAGATCTTGTGATTTAACACCGCTAGACTATTTTCTGTGAGGCTATGTAAAGTCATTGGTCTATGCGGATCAGCCACAAACGCTTGACCATTTGGAAGACAACATTCGCCGTGTTATTGCCGATATACGGTCCCAAATGTTGGAAAAAGTAATCGAAAATTGACGTCCAGATTGGACTACATCCGAGCCAGCTGTGGCGTTTGTCAGAAATCATATTTAAAATGTAATGCCCCAAGATAATCTTTCGAATAAAAAAAATTCATGTCAATCGAATAATACATCGTTGTTTTATTGCAATTTAAAGTTCTATACCTCTCTAAAAACATTTACTATACGTTTTACTAAAACCAAAATCAGTAATTAAAATTATTCCATAGGGTTATAGTTTTAATTTTTTAAAAAGTTGCTTCATACAACTGCAGGGTAGAATGATGCTTGGAAAGGCTATAAATTATAGTTAACATCGAGGTATAACATCATATAGCTATCGAGAGGGGAAAAATATAAACAATTTTCAAACAAGTAAAATTATTTTAAATTTAAATTAAATAATTCTAATCGTTTACATAATATTCAAAAGAATGGACTCGATTCCTTACTAGAGGGCGCTGCGATCACTCCCATGACACGTGATTTTCTACGTGCGTTTATGTAAACAATAACAGTCGATCGTTTTACGCTTGTGGTTGTGCGCTAACTTTCGAATTTGCTAATATTATTTTATATTCTTTAAATTCTTTTTAGTACGTTAAATATTTTTAATATATTTTCTAGTCTTTGTTTCGTGACTAAATATATATATATATATGTGTAGCTTTAGTTATAGTATTAGATTTAAGTTTATTCTTCTATTCTTTAGCTTCGTGTTTTTGTATACTTTTAGGTTCAGAAATTCTTTTTTTTATTAGTGCCAGCCACATTGTGATTGAATTAATTATGCAATGCTCTATTGAACAAAATTTTTTGCCACTTAATACTGTGAATCCGTCATAAATGTATACAAATTTATATTTAGTAAAAAGTAACTTAAGTAAAGTTTTTCTTTGTTGACCCTGATAAGGAATTGACTTAATTTTTTTATATTACTTGTTTGAAAATGTAAAATATTATAATGGACTAACTTCATATGACATTACGATCTAGTGATATTTTTTTTTCAATTGTTTCCCGTCTAACGCAAAACACTTTCGTACTTTGTTTTGTTACTTCATAGCTATATTATTCTTTTTGCAAGTTATTTGTTTCTGTTACTTCATATATATATAAATATATATATATATATTGTTACAAACTTTGTGCACTGAACGCTAAAAATGGTGTAAATAATTAGTTCTGAATGTGTAATTCGTTAATATTACTTTCTGTTGTATTTACTTTATGTTAAAATCGCAATATTCGCAACCAATTCCGTTCGTTACATAAAAATGGCGATTCAATGGAGGCATAGCCAAGTTGGCATCATTTTTGGTGAACATATATTGATGCTTCTAAAAAGAAATCTACTAATATCACAGTCTCTGATGTAAACGAATTTTTGAGAAAAATTCCAGCAGACTAACTAGGGCGTGGTTCTCGCCATTGACTACTGAAAAGTCAGCCAACGATTAGTTAATACTTCAGCTGTTGAATAGGACGAGTGACTGCTAACGGAATACATTAGTTATTTGTATTTCTAGAGTTGTAAAGGTACTGTATCTGTCAATTATAAGGATTCTAAACAATACATTTTCATCGCTCCTGAGGACTGTCTTGCTCTTTTGGATTGATAGCATTAAATCCTGGAATTCCGAACAATATTTTTACATTCTAAAATGTCTTGTTTCAGAGCAGATCGGCTGAAATACATTCATTCGTTCTTTGTAAGCAAACCTATTGCTTAGCAAATTTTATTATATTTTTTTACATAGAAACTTCTTGTAATTATGAAAAAAAATAGCCTGATTTGTTATTTTTTAATATTCATATAAAGTTTCCTTTTACTATTCTTTAAAATCCATTTCAGTATTATCAAAACTTTTAATATTATTCATTGATTTATTTTTTTAAAAGTGTATGAAAATATTTGTGTGGTTTATATATATATATATACATTTATTAGAGAATTTACATGTAATTCAATAACTCATAAGAAATAATTTGTAATAAAGAATAATCCAATAAAATTTAGTCATTATGTCTAAAAATTATGTATTAACATGATTCCTTTCTTCAACTAAGAGTATTTTCTTTTTTGAACTTTGAAGACAATCATTTCTAAAAGAAATTTCAAACCTTCATAAATGATAATTATTAATTAAAGTCAGACAATCAAAGCTGGCAAATGTTATTTCATTACAGATTCATCATATATTTCAAAAAATCTTACTATGTCTTGGGAATTTTTATAGAACAGTTGTGTTTCAAAAATTAGTATACAATAACAATGTTTAAACTTTACATATCCATATTGATGCAAATAAAGTTTGAAATTGACACAAAAAAACCTCTTTTGTCATACATCTTAGAAAAATACTCTTCATGAGTACACAATGAAGTGATGTCACTGATAGTCTTTCAACAGAATATCATAAAAGCATTTTATAAATTACTACAATGAATTTCTTAGTTAAAAATAAAATTTTCATGTGCTTCACTTGTATTATAACCATGTAATATTAAAATTAAATGTTGATAAATAATGCATATTAAATAAATTTTAATTACTAATTTAAACTAGCTATCTAACAAAAATTTTGTATGCTCCTGTATGGAAAAATTTTCTCGAAAATAACTTGGGATGTTTCCCTATAGTGTAATAGTTTGTTTCAAACAATTCCTAAAAATAATCCCATATCTTAGTATGATTCATTTATTTTTCTTTTTTTCCAACTAAGGAGACAATGATTTATAAAAAATACTTTTCAAACATTTATAGGTGATAATTACTAACAGTATCAAAGCGCCAAATATTATTATTTTATAAAAGATATCTTTAAAGGCTTCACAATTTATTGGTACAAATCATACTATTTTAAGGCTACAGCTTAGATTTTTGTTTCAGTTTCATTTTAAATCAATTTTCCACTCTAAAATTGAATGAAAAGTTTTTTTCAGCACAATTGACTCTTGCAGTGTGAAATGATTAATTATTTCGGTTAGCATTACTAAAAGCATTTCTGCTTGATTATCTTTTAAATTCCCTTAGTTATTTAATTAAGACTGATTTCAAAGCCAATTTCCGTTTTAAAAATTGTTTATATAACTTAGAAGCTTTATCATTAATTTTTCTTCTTGAGAAACAATATTTCGAAGAGATGGAACACTATTGAAAATGATGCACCTAAAAATCACCCTCAGCTGATAATGCAATTAGACTTTTGAATTCTAGTATTGCTGATAAAACTGAATATTTTCATGATGTACCAAACTGTACGATAATATACTGTGTAGTACTATATTTTAGTACTTTAAAGTTAAAAAGTAAACCTAAAAAATTATATTATTACTGTGTTTCATGATCCTAATTCTTGATAAATATACAATTGCTCCAAGCTCTCTTCTTGAGTCAATACTTGTAACAAACTCAATGCAACAAATTCATTCAGGACTTATAAGCAGGATAATATCAATATACATGAGTCTTTTTTCAGACTTTTATATTTATGCAAAAATAAATCTAATCTATAGTGATAAATTTTCAAATTGTGCAAAAACCAATAAATGTGCATATTTGTTATATATAGTAAATAAATTCTACATTTGTGTATGTATGATAGGTTTATACCAAATTCAAACTCTGAAAAACACAAATGTTGTGTTCATAAGTACCACACAAATATATTGCAATTTATATTTTTGTAAGATAATTATAGATTCAAAAATGGCTTTTTTATTTTCATCATGTAAGTATGAACAGGATTTTTATGTTTTATATATGGGCACAAATTTATATTTTACTATACACACATTTTAATCTGAACACTTTAATGCCTGAATTTATTACCATATTTGGAATTCAATTATCGATTAATTAATTTCAATGTTTGTATATATACATAGAATAAGTATATAGTTAAAGTGAAACATTATATTAAGAGCTTTCTTGTGTTACATTTGTTAAAGTGTCATGAAAATTACACAACAAACATGTTATAATAAATACACTGTCAACATTGTGTAAACTTTCATATAGAAGAGCACCATCAAAATATTTATATTGCTTGATTCTTGAAACAGCTCTTTCCACAGCAACTCGCCTGTCAGACAATTTGCAGTTACTAACAATTTCAGAATCATAAAATTGAATTTTATCTTTGAAAAAAAATGAGGGCTTTTTAACTTACAACCAATTTTGTCAAACTCTTCTTCAATTAAGAACCCTTTATCAGCCATAAAAACATCATTTAGTTTAAGAAGATCCATTGGTTTACTTCAAAGAAAAAGTTCCTTGTCTGAACTTCTGCCTCAATGTAAATGTGATACAAAGCAGATAGCCCCTGAAGACATAATACTTATTATACTATTTAAAGTATTACAGTTTTTGTAATAACTAAATGTTCTTTGTTGCTGTAAAGGATTTGCTGGGTTTTTTAATTGCAAATTCTGTACAGTCAATGATCACTCTATAATCTTTTATTCTCAAACAAAAAAAAGTTTTGGCATTGTTTTCAAAACAGTTTTCTTTGTAAGGACAAGTGTCTAATAATTTTAAATTTTTCATGAAAACTATTGTAACAAAATTGAAAAATCGAAATACTGTTGCGATGAAAATTTCAAATAAAATTTCTAGTAATCTATTGTGTGCACGTGTGTAGATACCAATCCTAATTTTTTACCAAAAACATATCAATGGATTGGCATAATTAGCATTGCTATAATTAGAATATTTCAAAACAAAGGAACTTTAACATAGGAATGTGATATCATAATGCAAAGTATATCTTAGCTACAAAGTAAGAATTAATGTGCTATTCAAATAATTGCAAATAAAAACTTTATGCAGATCAACACTATGCAAATTAAATTGTTACAATAAGCAGTGCTTGAAGTAACTACATATTAACTTTGTGTAATTCAAAGAATTGTATAATTCAAATAAATGAAAATAAACAATGATGTACACACACTATTTCATGGAAGAAGTTATATTTCTAAAAAAATGTTGAGGAAAGCATCTAGGCGTGATATTTGTACTAAATATTAAAAACATTTTGGTTCTATGGAAGAGATTTGAACTTCTAAATCCTACATTTGTGTTATTCACTGAAAATAAGCAGTGTGTAATTCAAATAATTACAAGTAAACAGTATGTAATTCAAACTATTACAAATAGAAAAATATGTCATGTATGCCATAAGGCTTAAAATAGCCTATGCCTTTGTCATGTATGCCAGGTAGACCGAGAGACGATACGATTTGTTTTACATGCACGCAAAGAACATTTATTAGCATTAAGATACACAGGCACTAATGAGCAGAACCACAATTACACCGAACATGTACAATACGAACTACGGAACACATAAAAGTAAACAAAGCACGCGTGCGTCACACAGCTTGGAAGGTTCTCTGATCTGGTTGTTGCCAGATACATAACAGTTCCTCCCCGACAAAATATAGAGTCACAGTTCGAGTCTCTTTGGAGGTCTCCTGATTCGGTTTGAGCGTTGGAGTGGCACATCAGTTTTCGGCTTTCCGGAAGTGTCTGGTACAGGCTTAGGTGGTATATCATCACTTGGAGTGGCAGGTATAGGTACATCTTTAGGTTTAGGGACAACTTCAGATACATGTGCAGGCGGTTCCGATTCAGCAACATCATCGGATACTGGCTCATCTGTAAAATTCAATTCTTTATCGTAAATTGGAATTTCAGTAGCAGCTTGGGATAATTCAATCGACTTCCCACATTTCCTTATTTGATCTACGTGTCTCTTCCAAATTTCATTTCCAATTTGAATGCTATAACTCAAAGTCCCATCTCGGTTTATAATTGTTCCAATTTTCCATTTGTTAGGTCCGGAATAATTTCTTACGGCTACTTTCTCCCCTTCCTGAAACTCACGCAAGATAGATTCTGTATCAAGTCTCGAACTCTGTTTCTGAAAAACTTTGTCTCTCAAGTTTGGTTTAAAAAGATCAAGCCTAGTGCGGATACATCTCTTCAAAAACAAGGCACTCGGAGTTTCTCCCGTGAGAGAATGTGGAGTTATTCTATACTGAAATAAAAATCTTTGTAATTTCACATTTAGATCTCCAGAATCACCTCTACTCAATTTCAACGAAGCTTTGAATAACTGCACTATTCTTTCTGCCTGTCCGTTCGTAGCAGGATGGTACGTGCTGAAGCTATATGTTTAATACTATTCAGTTTCAAAAAAATGTCGAAATTCGTAACTAGTAAAACTTGCGCCGTTATCACTAACCAAAGTTAAGGGAATTCCATAATGAGCAAAAAGAATACGAAGATGATGAATTGTAAAACTAGCTGTAATATGTTTCATCGGAATGACTTCTATCCACTTCGAATATGCATCAGAGACTACACAAAAAACATTTTCCCTATAAAAGGACCAGCGTAGTCAACGTGTATCCTTTGCCAATGTCCATTTGGCCATTCCCACGGATGTCGATTTATCCTTGCTGGTTCGTTCCTCGTTGCTATACAAGTTGAAGAGTTCTGAACAAAATTGGCTATACTGGCATCAATACCTTGCCAATAGCAGTAGCTTCTAGCTATGGCCTTCATTTTGACAAATCCAGGATGTCCAACTTGAAGTTCTTCCAAAACTTGATCCTGGTACTTTTCAGGAATCCATACTCTTTGACCATACATTATGCAAACATTTTGCAATGAAAATTCAGATTCTCTACCTTTCCAAGGCACAGGTAATTCAGTTCCAGATTTTAACTTTCATACAGTTCGAACAATTTCCTATCAGTTTTAGTAGCTCTAGCTATGTCAGTTGCTGTAACAGGCATTAATTCAACTTGTGAAATATTTGTCACGTCTGCTTCAGTCAAGTACTCACAGTCCTTGTTAACTGCTAGTGGTAACCGTGAAAGTGCATCGGCATTGCCAGGATTCTTAGTGTTTCGATACTTGATTGTATAACTGAATGCTTGGAGAAAAAGTGCATAATGAACCATTCGTGTTGCTGATAGACATGGTAAACTACGATTAGGTGCAAAAATTGATACTAGGGGTTTATGATCGGTTACGAGATCAAAATGTCGACCAAATAAAAATATTGCTAAAATCTCTTTACTCCCCATATGATGCTCAAAGCTTCCTTGTCTATCTGCGAATAATTACGTTCCGTTTTAGTCAATGACCTTGATGCAAACATTGCTGGTTTTTCTGAACCATCTGGCATAATGTGACTTAAAACTGCTCCTATTCCAACTGGTGATGCATCAGTTTGTAATACAAGAGGTAACTTAGGATCATAATGGCATAAAATTCGGTCTGAAGCAATTTCTTGTTTCAATGCCTTGAAAGCTTTTTGACATTCTGCAGTCCACAAAAATTTAGTACCTTTCTGCTGTAAATTATTGAAAAGAGCGACACGAGTGGATAAGTTGGGAATAAATTTTCCGTAGTATATATATATATATATATATAATTGATATAAACCTAAAAAACTCTTCAAATCAGATACAGTTTTGGAACTGGTACCTTCATAATTGCATCGATTTTTTCTTGTGTTTTGTGGAGGCCGAATTTATCAATTGTATGACCACAATAATTCACAGATTTCTTAAAAATTTCACTTTTCCGCTTATTTACTCTGAGACCATATTCTTCTAGTCTCTGTAGTACTAATTCTAACCTTTCAAAATGCGCTTGATCATTTCTCCCCGTTACGGTAATATCGTCTAAAAATACGTGTACCCCCGCGATGCCTGATAAAACTTGTTCAATGGCTCTCTGCCACACTGCCGGAGCTAAGACTATACAATAATTCATTCTCTTATAACGGAACAAACCCTTGTGATTATTGATCGTCAATAGATGTCGGTCCTGCTCATCAACTAACATTTGAAGGTATTCCTCAGAAAAGTCGATTTTAGTAAAGAACTCCCCTCCTGACAGTTCAGCAAAAATGTCCTCGATACGGGGTAAAGGATACTGCTCAATTTTTAGTCCCGGGTTGATAGTCACCTTATAATCACCACAGATTCGCAGGTTCCCATTCTGTTTGATAACAGGAACAATTGGTGTAGCCCAATCACTATATGTCACCGGCTCAATGATGTCTTCTGCAACTAACCTATTAAGTTCAGTTTCTATTCTTTCTTTTAAAGCAAATGGTACTGGTCGAGGTTTAAAAAATAACGGTTTGTAATTAGGTTCCATTTGAAGACGGCAACAAAACTTTTCCAGTTTCCCGATACCCGGAGAAATGATTTTCTCATACTTTTGAAGCAAGATATTTAATTTATTGGTTCGAGAATTACAATTTTCAACCCGAACTGCTTTAATTGAGCTCCAGTCTAATTGGAAATTTCTTAACCATTCATGACCCAAAACTGCGTTTACTTTTGCATGTAATAAATAAATAATTTCTGTATTAATTGGATCTTTGTATTGAATTTGCACCACTGCTTGGCGAGCTCATGTTATCATAGAATTATCGAAATTTCTAAGCAATAATTTGGTAGGCTTAATGGCTACATCCGGACAAAGTTTCTTAAATTCATTAACATTCATACAACTAATAGCAGCTCCAGTATCTAATTCAAATAACCATTTATTCCCTTCAACAAAAATTTCTAATAAAATCTTATCCCTTGCATGTCGTGGTGATTTAACGCTATTAACTGGTACAGTTTCAGAACAAGATTCAATTTGTTTAACTGTTTTGTTACGGTTTGAGCGGCAGACTTTTGCCAAATGCCCGTTCTTTAAGCAATTCCTACACTGAGTGTTCTTATGCTTACATTCTTGAGCTAAATGTTGAGTACTATCACATCTGTAACATTTCCGATATTTATCAAACTTCTTTGTAGGCTCAGATTTCTTAAATTTAGAAATATCTTTTTTGATAGTTTTATCTTGCTAACTATGTAATTTTTTTATCGATACCATTTTATTCTGAATTTCACACACATCTCTCTGAGCAGATTCCATTGCGAATGCAATGCTCTTAGCTTTTTCGTATGTTAACTTATCCTCTGCTAACATCTTTTTCTGTATATTTTCGTTTTTGTGACCCATCACCAATTTATCACGAAGCATCGTACTTAAATTGTTCCCAAAGTTACAGTGTATCGACAGTTTTTGTAATTCAGCACAATATATAATTTGCAATGGACTAACCTTCAAATTGCTTCCTCTTGTAGAAACGAAACCGTTCTGTCATCTGTAGTGGTTTAGGATTCAAATGTTCCGAAAGTAATTTTGCGATATCTTGATAAGTCAATTCAGCAGGAATGTTCGGAGTGGCCAGATTCTTTAACAATTTATGCGTTGTTGCTCCCATAAGGCTTAAAATAGCAGGGACTTTCATTTTATCTTCGATCGCATTAACAACGAAGTAAGATTCTAAACGTTCCACATAACTGGACCAGTCTTCCACACAGACGCATCATAAGATTCAAAATTAATGTTCGAAGATCCCATCCTCGTCGCCAACTCTTTTGTCATGAATGCCAGGTAGACCGAGAGACGATACGATTCGTTTTACATACACGCAAAGAACATTTATTAGCATTAAGATACACAGGCACTAATGAGCAGAACCACAATTACACCGAACATGTACAATACGAACTACGGAACACATAAAAGTAAACAAAGCACGCGCGCGTCAAACAGCTTGGAAGATTCTCTGATCTGGCTGTTGCCAGATACATAACACAATGGGAGATATTTGAGCTTCTAAATCCTACCTCCTTACTCACTGAAAATAAGCAGTGTGTAATTCAAATAATTACAAGTAAACAGTATGTAATTCAAACTATTACAAATAGAAAAATATGTAGTTTAAATAGTAAATAAACACTGATTAGTTCAAAATAATGGCAAGTAAGCAATTTTTTAAATTTCCAATGGTCAAGACTGCAGAAGACTACTCACCACAAAAAGGGAAGGTCCACTGTTAAGTGGATATTCAAACTTGACAAATAATCGCTTTATACTTCAAATACTTACAAATAAAAATATATTATTCCAATATATGCAAATAATGTCATTGTATTGTTCAAAATGGTCACAAATTAATATTATATAACCTTAATTTATTGCAATTAACAGTGTATCTATCTTTGTCTTATTTATGAAGATGACCAAATAAAATTTAAAAATGTTTTTATTTCATTTTATGTCTAGAAATCTATTTATATGTACATATTAAACTTGCTACTTTGCAGTGATTTCCTCTCTTAGCAGCCCCTTGTGAGAGAATTTAGACTGTACAAAATTATATACATATTTAAAGTACAATATACAGGAATGATTTTAATTTTTTAGTCTATTTTTCCCCCTTGGTATAAGTACATTCTTTTTCCACAAAATGCATATAAATGTCCCCAAAAGTGATTGCAAACAATAGCTTTTTATTATATACATGTTTTGTTGTCTTTCTGAACAAATGGATCGGAAAGTTTGTTCCCATTTCATGTTGATTTTTCATCATATCTAGCCTTTGATATTGTTTCCAATTCCTTATAATCACTCGACATTATCTACAAATCATATAAATTAAGATATTAATATGCATATATTGTTATTTTTCTAAACATGATATAATTTATAAAATGCAATACATGTTATAGATTTAGAATACTGATTAAATAACTATTAAAAATTATTGCTAATCTTAATTAGCATAATTAATCTTTATTTGCGTAAAAATAAACAAAATTGAAATGAAAATTTTTCAAAACATTAGTTTTTTAAGTACAAGAAAGAATTTTGATTTGATGTGGGTTCAGCAATTAAATACACTAACTAATTCAACAGTAAAGTAAGAATAAAGAAGATACTTAAATGCATTTTCTATGTATTTATCAATATTTTTTCACTATAAAAAAGTTATTAAGGTGAAATATGTGCATGCAACTCAGAAATTAAACACACTGATTTATCTTAAACCAGCCAAAAATTAACAAAATGAAAATAAGTACTTTCACATATTTATAACTATTTTTCTTTGGTTAAATAGTGGAAAAAATGTAATACTATATCTATAATGAAGTTTTATATGTACAAATAAGTACATGCAGTGTATCTAATTATATTCTAAATAATATAAAATTTAACAAACACAATAATTTAAAAAAATTCCCAAATACTTGTCATTACTTTTCATTTGATAAACAATAAATAAACAAAAAAATCAAAGAAACCAATACAGTTATGATTTTAAACTTTCTATCAGTGGCCAAAAACAGCGATAGGCAAGCAATTGTGTCAACCTTGCACTAAATGAATCAAAAAAGTTTACAAGATATTTTTGCAAAGACTTCTCCACAGTTATTATTGAAAATAATCTTAAAATGACAAAAAAAAAACAATGGTTATCAACTGCATAATTACTCACCAGTTACAGAGCATCCAGAATAGATCATAGAAGTGGTACCCTAATCTGTGTGTATCTTTACGTTTGCAAAATTAAAATTCTTCGAATTCGAAATGCTCAGAAAATATAAAGAGTGTTCTTTTTCTAGGTATAGAAGTTTAAGTTGGCATTACTTTCCAAGAGGGCGACCGATTTAACAGCTGTCAAGTGATTTATTCTCAGTTTAGTTTGGCAATTCATCAAAACGATCATCAAGCAAGGCGTAGATTTGTCGAATGGGCCCAAAACGAGATTGCCGTTGTTCCCGATTTTCATAAGCGAATTTTGTTTAGCGATGAAGCGCACTTCTGGTTGAATGGCTACGTCAACAAACAAAACTGCCGCATTTGGAGAGAAGCTAATCCACAAGTGTATATCGAAACACCGTTACATCCAGAAAAACTGACTGTTTGGTGCGCTTTATGGGTTGATGGAATCCTTCTTCAAAAACGATGAAGGCCACAACGTTACAGTCAATGGTGATCGGTATAGAGCCATGATTACTAACTTTTTCATTCCTGAATTGAACGATCATGATGTCCAGGAGCTGTGGTTCCAACAAGACGGCGAAACATGTCACACAGCTCGTGCCACAATCGATTTATTGAAAGACACGTTTGGTGACTGCCTAATTTCACGTTTTGCACCTGTGAATTGGCCTCCAAGATCTTGTGATTGAACACCGCTAGACTATTTTCTGTGAGGCTATGTAAAGTCATTGGTCTATGCGGATACGCCACAAACGCTTGACCATTTGGAAGACAACATTCGTCGTGTTATTGCCGATATACGGCCAAAAATGTTGGAAAAAGTCATCGAAAATTGGACGTTCAGATTGGACTACATCCGAGCTAGCCGTGGCAGTCATATGCCAGAAATCATATTTAAAATGTAATGCCACAAGATTATATTTCGAATAAAAAAATTCATGTCAATCGAATAATACATCGTTGTTTTATTGCAATTTAAAATTCTATACCTCTCAAAAAAACACCCTTTATCACTCTTTTTACAACTTGAAATATCGTCGGCGTATTTGATGAAAACAAAAAGTATTGAAAATTAAATAATTAAAAAGTACTCGCATTTCAGTCGAAATGTCTTTTGAAACAACCTTTAATTTCTGGGACACTGAAGATTTATTCCTTCTCTGCAAATTTTTTTTGATAGTGGCTCGGAAAATGGAATTTTGTGGGCACTGAATTCGATTTCAATTCCCTTCTGTTGGTGAAAGGCTGATACATAACGTGTGCTTCTTCAAAATGATCGGAACATACTGAGGAATGCTTAGTTGGTATGAAATGTTTTCTGCCCAAATTTTGTAACCACTTTTTTAATAAATATGGATTCTTTAGCGGAAACCCAAAAAAGTTTTTTGACCTACAGTCAGACTTTCCTTTTGCATTGCGACAATTTAATACGCTACAGTATCTGATTTTGCTATACGATAGAAGATCTGCACATCCGAAAATGGCGGCTAAATACTTAGACGAATGAAACACATGGCTGTTTGCTTACATCGTGTGACATGTGATTGTGACGTCAGGTGAATCGAGTCCATTAAGGTTTCAAAAAGTACAAAATGTATGAAATATAATGTTAACTTTAAAAATTATAAGCATATGAAAATAAGAAATAATTCTTTAACAAATATTAAGTAATTGTGCGTTACACACGCTATTTTCTAAAATAGAAGCCTCTGATGTATAAAATTTTATAGAATTATAAAATGTATCGTACTCTTTAAACCCGGCATCATTTAAGAATAATATATCTTTTGTATTTCTAAATATTTGAAAAATATGGAATTTCTTAAAAAAAACTTTGAAAATGTAATTTTTTTTTATTTTTTAAAAATATAATTTTGTAACAAATGGTAATATTTATTATTTATTTATTGTAATGATTTAACCATTTATCCCAGCGTGTTAAAAATTGTAATTCTTTATTTCTCTCGTGCTTTATATTAATGCTTTTATTAATGCTCACTCTCGCGCGCGCGTGCTTTTATTTATAAAAATTAACTGCAATTTTAATTATGGAATGTTCTAAAATTTTCGATGGCCATAGATAAGGATATGGAATATTCAGTTTGAAAAAGTAAAGTCTTGAGTTATATGTGGCAAGAGTTGTTGACATTTTTATATTCGTATTAAAACTGGCACCCACACCCGTGGCCTAAGAACTACGACCCCGTAGAAGAAGAAACCTCCGCTGTGATGAAACGCCGCAGAAAAATGAAAATTTAATTGGTTCTGTAAACCTTACTGTCCCGGAAAATATTACTGGTATTGCAATCAATCCGCAAGAGAAAATCCCTGGAAATAGAGAGACAAAGTGAATCATTCTGACTTCAATTGTCTGAAGAAAAGAAAAAAAGAACATCTATTTCCTGTTAAAAGTTTTTGCAATAGTGTTTTGAGCATTTTTCATATACAAGGGGTAGCAATCCTGCTGCAGTGTATTAGTGCTAGGGATAATTTTATTATTTTATTTCATTGATTTTTTGGTATTCTTATGCAATGATAATTCTTAATTTTGCTGTATATTAATTTATTTCTTGTGAGATAACGTTTCCTGATTAATATTTTGTGAATTGCACATTAATAATCACTATTTTGTTTGATATTTTACTGATTTCCTATTGAATTTAGGTAGCATTACATGCCTGATTATTTTAGTTTTGTTTAGTATTTTCATTGAATTGAATTTTTGTATCATTACAACTGATGATATATAAATTTTTTTATGTTATTTTATTATTTGAATTAATGTTCCTTGATGGTATTTTGAATATGTTATTAATTTATTTACCTGTTTTAATTGTTTTTGAAGTGCATAATAATTTATAAGGTTTTAAAGCTAGCCATATTTTAAAGTTTATTCCCATATCTGTAAGAGCTTTGGTGGACAATAAGGCCTGAACCTTAGTTATTTTTTTTATTTATTTGCAACTCTTAAATTTCTCTGTCATGTCATTTCTGGGAAAAGGGGAAAAAGTTGATCTCATTAAGCTGGCTATTGAGTTAGGTGAATGTGAGTCGAATGGGGCAGAGCTAAAAATAATTGAATTAAGGACAAAAATTTTAACAATGATGCTTATAAGGAAGACCCTGAATTTGTGAAATGGATCTTTGAGGGAACATATCAAATAGGATAGACGAGGAAAACAAACAAAAAGAGGAAACACAGCGTGAATTTCAGCTGCAGAAAATACGACTGCAAAATGAGACTTAAATAGTCGTAGGTCCACAAACCCTACCCCAAACAAAAAGTGAATTAAAAAAGTTACTACCAACATTCAATCCTGAAGTTGATAATATGGACATGTTCCTCACCTTATTCGAACGGCAAATGAAGCTATTGGATCGTGGTGAAGATCTGTGAGTACCCAATATCATTGGTGCCCTACATAGTGATGTAACCTCCCTCATTGCCCGTGAGCCTGAGGAGAAATGCATGGATTACCCCCACATTCGAGGAATGCTTCTGCAACGGTTGAAATTAACCGCAGAAGAATTCCGGGAGCTGTTTTCACGTCACAGAAAAAGCCCAAATGGGACGTGGAAGGATTATCATTTTGAAATCCGAGGATATTTTGAAGGTTGGCTCAATGAGCTTAAAATTGGTTCATTTGACGGATTGAAGAATTTGATGATTGCCGATCAAATGAAAAAGAGATGCTCTCCAGAGTGTAAGAAACATTACCTGGATATCAGGGAAGAACTTATCTCCCCAGAAATGTTAGCAGATAAGCTGGAAGCTTTTGACAACATCCGACGCTCCCTACTCAGTGGACCTAGCAGACACGTGAAGGCAAGTGAAACCGTAAATGATGGAAGACAGGTATCATTCAGGAAACCTGAACGCCCTCCCAAAAGAGAATATTCCCATCAGGAACCAAATGAGAGATCCCCTCTCAGATGCTATGGCTGTGGGAAACAAGGAGTGATAAAATCTAGGTACCCCACCTGCAACCTCAACGCCTCACAAAGAACAGACGTAGAAACCAATCACATCAATGCTTACACAGCTCAGATCAGAAACTTTCGATTGACCCTAATCGACATAACTTTCTGTGGAATAAAGGGACGTGTATGTGCAGACACAGGATCTTCACATTCAATTGCAGGGGAAAGTATGTTCCAGATATTTAAGGATAAGGGACTCCTTTTCCAGGAAACCACATTAGCAATGAGCTTAGCAGATGGTCAACAGACCACATTTGAGGCCCTCACAACCCAAGTAATGGTAGAAATTGAGGGGAGATCAGTCTTGACCAAATTCATAATTCTCCCAAAGGCAAAGGGAAATAGAACACTTCTAGGAACGAATTTCCTTAGTTCTGCTGGTTTGGTTCTAGATGTGAAGAATACTTGTTGGTACATCTGGGACAATTCTACCCACAAGTATCCATTTGGTGAAGAATTGGACACTCCGTCCATAGTTGAGAAGATGTCCAGCAACACCTGCCAATTAAGAGAAGGGGAAGGTGAAAGTTTGACCTCTGTGTGTGTGTGTGTGTGTGCCCGGAAGGAGAAACTTAACCTCCTGTTGGAATCCTTCCAAAATGTCTTCGAACCAGGGGGAGAAGCAACAAATATCTTGGAGTACCACATTAACACGGGAAGTAGTCCTCCTATCTCTGTACCCCGATACAGAATGTCTCCTGTAAAGAACTGTCCTGACTGCATTAAATACAAAGCTTCAAATCGGAAGCCTTCCGGGCTATTACAGACACCTGTGCTAGCAAAACGTTTTGAAACCTTGGCCATTGATCTCTTCGGGCCCCTATCTGAGAGTAAAGATGGTAAAAGATGGATCCTCATTTCTGAGGATTGTACCACCAAGTGGGTCGAACTGTTTGCACTACCCAATGCCACAGCTAAAGAATGTTCCATTACCTTGATTGAAGAGGTTCTACTGAGGTATGACATTCCTCGCCCACTTATCAGTGACAATGGAACCCAGTTTGTGTCAGCAGTGATGCAACAAATATGCTACCTATTAAACATCCATCAATCCCTGATCCCTGTATACCATCCATAAGCTAACCTAGTTGAACGAAAGAATATGGATCTAAAACCACGGCTGGCAATTCTCGTCCAAGACAAGCATGACTGTTGGTCAGAGAAGCTACCCTTCATCCGCTTTGCTCTCAACACAGCCAAATGCGAAACGACAGGACAGACGGCAGCCTTTCTGAATTTTGGTAGAGAGTTACGCACTCCAAGTGAAGTTGTTAATGATATCCGAGTCGTCATCCAGAACGATAATTTTGTGCCAGAGATAACTCCCTATCTCAAGAAATTTGTTAAGTTTTCCACTCAGATTAGAGAGGTGGTTGAAGAGCAACATGATAGTAGGAAGTTTTACGCTGATAAAAAGAGAAAAGCAGCTCCAACATATCAACCTGGAGAACCTGTCTTTGTAGCATCACATCCGCTGAGCAACGCTGCGCAAGGAAGAAGTGCAAAACTAATGTCACGCAGAGAAGGTCCCTACGTGATTTTAACACAAAGATCACCATCATCTTACGAGATTGCTAGTCTTGATAATCCGGGGGAACCTCTTGGTGTTTACCACACCTCTGCTTTAACTCCTTGTAATAATGACAAAGTAAAACACCTTATTCCTTTTCGTAAACGTGGCCTTCCACCAAAGGTCCCACAGACTCCTGGTTCCTCATCGGGATGCCGTCGGAACCAGCGGGGGAGGATGTAACAAATGGTAATATTTATTATTTATTTATTGTAATGATTTAACCATTTATCCCAGCGTGTTAAAAATTGTAATTCTTTATTTCTCTCGTGCTTTATATTAATGTTTTTATTAATGCTCACTCGCGCGCGAGCGTGCTTTTATTTATAAAAATTAACTGTAATGTTAATTATGGAAAGTTCTAAAACTTCCGATGGCAATAGATAAAGAGATGGAATATCCAGCTTGAAAAAATAAAGTCTTGAGTTGTATCTGGCAAGAGTTGTTGACATTTTTATATTCGTGTTAAAATTTATTATTCTTTTTATATAAATCACTACAGTGTAAAAGTAATGCATTTAACTTTATAAATCAATTTATAGCTAGTAATTAAAGCTTCTATTTTAGAAAATAGCATACACAAAGTAAAGTTAATATTTCTTATATTTTTTAAATATTTTCGTATGCTTATAATTTATAAAATTATGATTATATTTTAAACATTTTGCACTTTTCTGAAGCCCCATTGTTTTATAAATAATATGGGAAAGATTCAAATTATTTAATATAAATTCAGAAGAATTATACTTGTTTGAAAATTGTTTATATTTCCAGACCTGTAAATAAATTTAACACCCCTGAAACACCTTAAAAATAAATAATGTTTATCATTAAAAAAAATTATTTTTAACTGTACTGACACTAGTTACAGAAATTGAATTTCACTCCATTTAAATTTTAATATTCCTAACAATTATGCTTTTAATTAAAAAAACAAATAATCTTCAGAATAGAATTTCAGCCTTATAATTCAAAAAATATATACTTTCGAAATTACATATATTTCTGAACATCATATTATTAACTGTTATAAACTTCTAAATTCCAGTTTCCTCTTATGATACAAAATAGATGTAGGAATAAATACACCGGAAAATTCCACTAGGACTGAGATTGCAATTCTGAAGAACTCAGCAGATGGCCTTCTGAGGGTGCAAGAAATTGGCTCAGTATAAAAATCAAATAAAGATGTCTCCAAATGTGAACAGATCCACTGTATATATAAATATGATTTTCATTGGAATATCAGCAAAATAAGCTAAAATGATCTTTCGCAAATCGTAGCAACAGCTGTCGCAAAAGAGTCGAACTTCCGTTTATTCCAGCACGGCCCCGTTGGGGACATTTTGTGACAGATTGCAATTTATATGGTAATGCTGCGGTCAGCAGAAGAATAATCATGAGGAAATATTCTCCTTAAATATCCACTCACATCTGTTGCTAGAATAATGCAAAAAATTGATTCCCCTTCCTAAGTATGAAACGAAAACTCTTTTTTTGTTTCGTAATCTAATTTTTACCCTAGCTAAGACGAAACTAAACATTATTGAAAATGCAATCCAAACTTTTCAGATATATTTTTTTGAAATTAGAATAAAGTATAATTTTCTAAGAAATAATTTTAATAAAATTAAATAAAAACGTTGCAAATAATTTTTTAGTTGATTAATATAGCATGTTGTTCTTTATTAATGCCACTTATCATCTTACGGAATCAATACGTATTAAAAGATATATAATTTTTTAAAACATTAGTGATATTGATATTTTTCTAAATTTCTCATTTCAAAATGTGGCAAAATAATTTTCGATAACCGAAGACCCTATTTAACTATCTCAAACTAAGTTACTTCCACATGTTTTCTTATGAAATTATGTTTATTTGAGATGACTACTTAAACTATATAGCTGGATAAAATATAATTTTTTTTTTGTTTCCTTAAATTTAAAATAAATTTCTTGAGAAGATTAAATGTGCTTTTTTAATAAGTGACTTACTTTAAAACAAACCATTTTTTAAAACAATATATGTGGATATAAATCTCAGTTCTCATGATCAGGTTCTATAAATATTATTGTACATATCGTAATTTTGTAATCTTATAATTGCAAATTCTCAAATTAGATGTATATATAGTAATCCTGGTGAGTGAAAGTTAATTCTCATTAGATATTATACCGAGAGTAGATGTGCATGTAGAGGTCGTTGGATTAGTGAGACATCAATTTAGTATTCCAATTTATTTCACATTTATTCGCATAACGTTTCAACAATACTGGAAGCGGATATGAAACACAAAACAGACTGCAGCCGATTACATTGCGTAGGACAACAAACAAAAGGCTGGATTTTCTCAAAATCTCAGTAATTATACTAAGCGAGAAATGAAAGTCCAAATCACTTGGTCTGTGTGGATGAATAGAAGTAGTTCAAATGATTCCCATTAGGCGGGTAGCTAGTTATTATTTAAATGCTCCTATTGAAGGAATAGATCAACAATAATTAAAAAGATATTAAAGATTAATTTATGGGAATTATTACACACACACACACACACACACACACACACACATATATATATATATATATATATATATATATATATATATATATATATATATATGCGACAGACGTTGTCCTGTACACAAATCTTAAATTCAAAATAAAAGATTTTTGAATATTCGACACTGCGATCGTAGCGCAGTCTGCCGGATCCAATGTAAAACATTCTAAGATCAACAATTTATAAATAAAAAATTATTTAAATAAACATTTCTAAACCGAATTATAAATCTATAACACTGCAACTGACAAATAGCTGTTAGGAGGAGTTCAGTTACATACACACGCACAGAAGAATTACATATATAAATATTATTTGAAAAGATATTAATTAAAAACGCTAAAAAGCGTGAATAGTCTGCATTTTCGTATCAATAAAGACCGGGTTTGGCCAGTTTGGCTGAAAATCAATTTTCGACGCCAACTTACGTCTTTTTCAATTCCTACTATTAGCTCACAATCTCTGTACATATTTTATTTGTTTGTTTGTTTGTTTATTTATTCATTTATCTTGGTGCAATTTTCAAACGTTAATAAAATACATTTTAAAACGCTCAATTGAGTTGAAATGTAATGTGCATGATTATTTTGAATGACAATACAATAATTTAATTATAATTAATAAAAATTAATTGATTAAAATTAATAATTTAAAAAATTACAAATACAGCCACGTTGGCGACTTAGTGATCCCTTTGGCGACTTATGTCAAAATTTGAAAAGGTTTTTTTCTCACGTGTTAAAGCATTCAATTGAAAGAAAATTTTATATACACAATTGTTTTGGATGACAATAGGATACTTTAATGATAATTAATAAAAACTAATTACCACTTAATGTTGTGATTCTGTCATATGTATATAAATATTTATATTATATTATACTGCAACTATTTAATAAAAAATAGCTAAAATAATTTTTTTCTTGGTTGATCTAAGTAGGAATTGATTTAATTTTTTTATATTACTTGTTTATACTAATAGCGTTGTTACAACAATGCAGGTGAATGTTGAGTTGTATTTTTTTAATGTTTTTAATTAATATCTTTTTAACTAATTTCGATATCGGACCGAATTGTGAATCTAAACCATTCTCGAATTTACTTGAACCCACGCAAAAAATTTCATCGAAATCGGTCCAGCCGTTTAGGAGGAGTTTAGTGACAAAAACACGCACAGAAGATTTTAATATATAAAGATATATATATATATATATATATATATATATATATATATATATATATATACAGTATAATAAAATAAAAGTGAAGAATAACTAGAACCCACAGTACTAAAGAAGTAAGAAATTGGAATTCTGCAAACACAACAAATGTAGATACAAAAAGTCATAGGACTAATTCCAATTTCTTACTTCTTTAGTACTGTGGGTTCTAGTTATTCTTCACTTTTATTTTATTATACTATATATATATATATATATATATATATATATATATATATATATATATATATATAGTATAATAAAATAAAAGTGTTATATATTATACTAGCTGCATGGCCCGGCGTTTTTGAGCTATCTCTACTTTATAAATTTTCCCTTTCCTTCACAAAATCAGCACTTCTAATATTCATTTTCAAAATTATCCCCCCCCCACCGCTTAGCCCGGCGTTGCACGGGCTATCTCTACTGTTATAAATTTTCCCTTTCTTTCACAAAATCAGAGCTTCTAATACTCATTTTCAAAATGACTGCCCCCCTCCCTCTACCGCTTAGCCCAGCGTTGCTCGGGCTTTCTCTTTTCCTCATGACACCAGCATTTCTGTGTGTGTGTGTTTGTACGCGCACAATGTGAGCGATTACTAAAATTATGTCAAAAAATTTCCCTTTTTCGAAATTTTTTCCATTCCACTAATTTTTTATTTGACATGTTTCTTTCCCCTCTCTATAGCCCGAACACGTTCTTTTAGAGTAAAATTATTAATCTATCTTCTCACAGATAAGATATAGCTTCAAATTTCGATGTATGACTTTAAAAAAATATTGTGTTAGAATATTATTAAAATATATTAATGTGAAGCAATAATAAAAAGAAAACGATTCTGATGCTAAGAGTAAAGCTTCAAAAAGTAGCGTAATGTGAATTTGAAAGTTTCTCCTTCCGTTTCTAATCTGGGAACTGCCGTTTCATAAAGCAGCCGTTTTAGCAATCGCGCCATCGGTTCCTTCGGGGAAAAGCATTGAATTAAGATTTAGAATAAAGGTAGATTTTTTTCAATATCCCATTCATTAAAGTAAAAGGCTTTTTTTCGGGTTTCATTTTTATGTTAATGATTTCAAACTTCATATAAATAATAGACGATGTACTTTTTGATTATTAAAGAATTCATTTAGTAATGAAATAATAGAAATAGTCCTTTAAAAACATATATATTTATTAAAATCAAATTTCTATAAGTAATTAATAAAAGAAAAGTTTACAGGTAGCTATTGAAACGATTGCTTTTGTAATCAAAAAGTATGAAACAAAAATAAAGAATGTAATTAGAATTAATTTATTATTACTGACATTTTAGGCAATTTTTTTCGTTTAATTTTGCAGCCACCGGAAAACGCAAAAGTACATCTTTTTTTAAAATGATAGTTTATGTATGGAAATAAACAGAAAAATAGAAATTTTCAAAATTACAAAATTATTAGATCCTGTTTTAAAAACCTCTGAAATATTTAAAAATTAAAAATTTAAATTTTCCTAAAATATTTTTAAAAAATTGTAAAATGATTAAATTGAAAGAAATATATTATTGTTTTTTTAACCGTAAGTTCTTAAGATATTTTATCAATCTTTGTTCATATTACGTATAATATTGTTCTACATGCGGAAAAAAAGAAAATCATGATTTTTTTTAGTGTAAAATATTTTTTTCATTAACGCGAAAGAAAGTTCAACGCAACAACATATAACTCGTATTCAAAAAAGGAACCAATTTCGACTCATTTTTTTACTTAAAAAAATTGTAAAATAATTAAATTGAAAGAAAGATATAGATATAATTTTATTATGTTAATTTTTAAATAAATTTATTTATATGCAAAGTTTCGTTGTTTTGTAAAAACGGAATTTCTTTCTGATATTCTCTGCAGATGGCGCCACGATGCATTTCAGTGCGTTTAAAGGTTTTTAATTAATATCTTTTTAACTAATTGGAATATCGGAATATAAATGGTCAAAACGGATTCCTCGGATCATTACCGAAATATTTTGGTGATTAATACCTTTAAAATAAAAATTTATTTTTTCGATATCTCGTTTCGTTATTCCTCTTTAGGTTCGAAACTGGAAACTGAAGTTTTATAAAGCAGCGCCTTAATCAACCATGTCACGATTTCTTTCTGGTAGAATGGTAAAATAATTTTTAAAATATCGGAAGATTTTTGTCAATTTCTCATTTTGTTTTTTGTTAAAGTTAAAAAAAAATTCGAGCTTCATTTTTAAGTTAATGCTTTTAAACTTCATATATAGATTGCAAACAACGGTAATTTTTAAGCAGAAAACTTTTAAAAAAAGTAAATGTTTACATATTTATCGCAAAAGATAAAAAAGTTGAAAAACGTATTTTTTAACCGTAATTTTAAAGATATTTTATCAATCTTTGTACAAATTACGTATAATATTGTTCTACACGCGGAAAAAAAAAAGCATGAACTTTTTTTTTAGTGTAAAATATTTTTTTCATTATCGCAAAAGAAAAAAAAATCACTTTTTAAAAAAAAATAGTGAATGAAAAACATTTACAGTGTAGTTAGTTTTAATTGTTAAGAATGTGTTATTCAAAGAGAGAGAAATTCTGTCTGAATTAATTTTTAAATATTTTTAAAAACCTCTGAAAAAAATAAGTTCCGAATTTTCCCTTGGAAATAAATAATCTTTCCGATTCTCCGCAGATGGCGCCACGCGCATAATAAATGCGTTTTAAGGTTATTAATTAATATCTTTTTAACTAGTTGGAATATCGGTATATAAATGGTCAAAACGGATTTCTCGGATCATTCCCAAAATTTTGATACATTCTGCTAGTTTCTACGTCTTGTGGTTCTTGAGAAAATTCGGATATATACATCCCTACATAGATACTTTTTTTACCTACGAATTTTAATATATAAGATAATTAAATATTTATAACTTAGATTTTGAAGATTTGTTTTATTTAATTCTATAAAATGACTCGATTAAAATACTTATAAAAATAATTTTCAGCGAATTCGGTTTGTATTAATGTGGAAAAAACTATATTTAAAAGTCAATTATACGATATTTAAACCAATAATCAAGATTTGAGTAACTTGTTTTATATAGATTAACAGTGTTTATGTTTTAGAGACGTGTGTACGATATTTATATCGAACATAGAGTCTGCAACAACGTATAATAGAAAATATCTGTCATGCAAATGACATTAGTCATAAAATAGAGTTAAAATATATCCTTTTCATTCCCATTTTCTGCTGGTTTGTCGCAGCTCTTTTGTCCCAACTCCTGTTCCTGACTTGTTTAATGACATCCGTTCTTTGAAATTCATTAATCTCTTAGTCATTTAGCAGTCGTTAATACTACTTTACACATGTTAACATCCCTTGGTTGCAAACGATAATTCGATTAGGTTTATCAACTATCCTTCCCGTTGGTTCTTCGGACGCGCCTTAATCTAGTAAGACATGGCTTTAACAGAGAACTCCACGAAAGATAAAAAGAAAACCTTCTGAAAACGATACCTCCGATAGTTACTGCTGTCTACAAGAATCGAAGATTTGTTACGCTTTTAGTTGTCGTGGGTAGTTTGGAAGACATTAACATTTATTTAATTTTATGGTACTAGGTTAGTGTTCAGAATTAGTAAAAAATTACCATGTCAGATTACAAAGCTGAGGGTAAAATAAGATGAGATATTAAGAAAAATGAATTCAATATTCAATATTTTTAACATATTTAAGTAATTATATGCTGAGGTAAGTAATCAACTTATGTTTAGCTTAGGGATGGAATAAAAGCTTATGTATTTGTTTAAGTACCGTAAAATCCGGCGTATAACGTGCACTTTTAACACAAAAAATAAGATCGATAGTTAAAGGTGCCTGTTTATAGGCCGTGTATTAAAATGATAGTTTTAAAAAATAACAAAAAAGGTAAGCATTAAAAATTACTGCACATATCGAAATACTGTTTATTTAAAAGAAATGTTATGCCTTGTAAATTAAAAGAACTGTATAGTTCTAGAAATATACTATTTTAAGAAGACTCTTATCTCGAATAAATGACTTCAAAATATAAGTGCATTGTATACCAACATTTCCGACTTTTGTAAAAAAGAGAGAGCGCGTTATATGGCGTATATACCTAAAAATTACAAAACGCAGCTTTAAAATATAGGTGTGCGCTATACGCCGGATTTTACGTTATATATATATATATGTGGGAGACAACAAGGGGTCCAAGACGTTGGTCTATCTTCTATTTTATTTTAACATTAAACAAAAATTAATTAAAAAGGTAGAAAAGTTTTTACAGATACGATTGACGATCATTTTCAGAAGGTAACGCCTGCTCGCGCACCTCTCGCGTTCTCTTTTCTCTCTGCTCTTTTTCTAATGTCCAACAGTTTCAGTTCTTGTTTCAATTCAATGCGCCTGCGCGCGAAGACTGCGTTGCTTTTGGCTGCATGCCATAACGGCCAGCCTGACCGTACGCTGTCCGCAGCGGTATTTCCATGGAGACCAGAGGAGAATCTGAAACATACAAAAAAAAACGGAACAGACAAGGACTATACGACAAATATATAGAGATTAAACATATCATAATTTTTCTGCTAAACTAGACAGTTTCTCCATCATGTGAAGGCACCTCTTCGACATCCGGAAGGTTCCACAGGAAAACATTGTGTTTCACCGGCATAAGAACATCTTTTTTAACAAGTTGATCTTTGGTTGAACGCATCGATATTTTCCTCTGTAGAGTTCTGGACGTCTGTTCAAAACGATTTCTCTTTTTCCTTCGTTTCCACTGCCAAGGTTGAAAAATTTGTCGGAGCAACACAAACCGTCTATATTTACGTTCCATAGGTGAAGGGGTAGGTGAGCGGGAGATGAATTCCACGGAACTCGTTTTCATGGCACAATTGGCTTTCTTACACAATACTATATCAGAACATTTTTCTCTTACAATACTCAATTTTAACTCAGTACTCTTAATTTTATTACATTTATAATTCTTAATTAGAGAACTCAAATCATTCCTAGTATTAAAGTTCTTAACATATGGCAAATCATAACTAGAGTTTTCTATCACATTTGAAACAGAAACATTTGGAAAAGAAACACCACAAGAATAAGCATAAGCATGAGCACCTAAAGAGGATTCACTTTCATTCAATAAAACATCGCTCTTTGCGTGGCCTAGTTTTTTTATTTCAGAATATATACTGGGATGTATAATAAATTCTTCGGTCAAGGTCGGTGATATTGCCGTTCTCACACTTAAGCTAGTAGAGTGTTGATTAAGAGAAATATTTATGGGTTTAACTTCTACCATACGCTGTTCGCCAAAACATGAACTTAATGTTATGATCTCTTCGGAAGGTGTTTGCACTCTAATTAGTGAGGAATTTAAAACTGGGATCTGGCAACCTGAATCAATCAATGCTGTGACGGGCTGATTTTCTACAAAAATGCTTACGTATTGAAGATTTGCGCATTCTTCGCTATTTTGTTTTTCGCTCTCGATTTTCAAAGTATTCACGTTTATTTTATTGTGGATGTGATCATTAGATTCTTTAGGTTTAAAACGCTTCTCGCAGTCTCTTGCGCAATGAGATGAATCACCGCATATAAAGCAATTTTTTTTTTCTTTCAAGATATTGGGGATAGTTCTCTTTAACTTTTGGTTTAAAGTTTTGTGATCTATTTTTAAAGGGGTCTTGGGTATATCCATAAGTAATAGGAATTTCTTTATGTGATCCGCTTCTAGATGAAATATAAATATCACACTCTTTAGCTAAATCAATAGGCCTAAACCAATCTTCTGCTTCTCGAATGCCAATATGAGTTGCAGTTTCCTTATTTAAAGTTTCGAATAATTTATCAGAAATTATAAGATCACATAGAGATTCAAAGGAATTAACTTTTCTTAACGAACAATAATATTGGAAGTTTGCCGTCAATCTTGCAGCAAATTGGATGTATGTCTCGCCTGATGATTGTACAGCATTTTTAAATGAGTTTAAACACTCGCGAGGGGTTAATTGGAATTCTCTGAGTACTATAGATTTTAGTTTTTCATAGTCATTTAATTCCTCTTATTTAATATACAGTAAGACGTTATGAGCTCTTTCGCCCAGAAGATTTATTAAAATTTCAGATTTATATTCGTCATTTATTTTCTTGGTTAAAAATGCGCGTTCTAATGATTGGAAGAACAGATTAAAATTTTCAGATCTGGTGGGAACAGGAAGAGATAAAGTTTTTATACTTTTTATCATATTTTCTATGTTAGTTTCGAACTGTTTTTCTTCGACTTTAGCTGCAGGATTTAAACTTAATGCTTTATTTTTAACTAATTGAAGTTCGATTTCTTTTTCTAATTTTGCTAACTGAAGTTTCGCGAGCTCAATTTTTTGTTCTGAAGTTACTTCTCTTTTGTTTCGCGATACTCTCTCATCTATACAGTTTTGAATTAAAGTTTTAACGAAATCTGGATCACTTTCAAATGTACTACTGTTCTCAATTTTAGTCTTTAGTTTAACTATAGTGTCAGTACTTTCGACAATACCGTCTAGCTCCTGAACTACTCTTATGAGATCCTCTTTAAGAGCGTTTTTATACATTTTAGAAATGGAAAGATCCTACCTTTTTTTTCTGGCTCCCTTGTTGCTCGCACGTACGATGTATCCAATGAAGAAAAATTTCGATTCCACTGATTTCACCTCTTCGCAGGTAATATAGTTGAAATTGTAGTTCCGGCCTCTACACTGGCGGATTATTCACACTGAGTTAGTTCCAACCTCTACACAGGCGGGATTTTTGTCGATGGTTCCAACCTCTACACAGGCGGAATATTTGTCGATGGTTCCAACCTCTACACAGGCGGAATTTTCACGCTGGAATCAAATGAAGAATGCAACCTCTACACAGGTTGAACGAAGTTTCCGAAAAATGGCGGCGCGTCTCCTCCACGGACGGCTTTTTTTTTTTTTCACGTTCCAAATTTTGATCAAAATCGAAAATTTTTTTTTTTCAATCGCTTCTACACAGGCGGAATTTTCATGCTGAGTTCAAACCTCTACACAGGTTGAACGAAGTTTTCGAAAAATGGCGGAGCGTCTCCTTCACGGACGCTGTTGTTCATTGTCCAGACTTTGGTTCAAAATCGAAAGTTTATCGATCCCTTGATCGCGGCCGAGCCCCCATAATTTGTGGGAGACAACAAGGGATCCAAGACGTTGGTCTATCTTCTATTTTATTTTAACATTAAACAAAAATTAATTAAAAAGGTAGAAAAGTTTTTACAGATAAGATTGACGATCATTTTCAGAAGGTAACGCCTGCTCGCGCACCTCTCGCGTTCTCTTTTCTCTCTGCTCTTTTTCTAATGTCCAACAGTTTCAGTTCTTGTTTCAATTCAATGCGCCTGCGCGCGAAGACTGCGTTGCTTTTGGCTGCATGCCATATATATATATATATATATATATATATATATATATATATATATATATATGTAAGGATAATTAAATTCTCTATCTAGCACTTGATACATATTTCTCAGTTCCCATATTCAATTATCAAACTAATCACCCATTTATTTCTTCCGAACATTGACCTAGCCAATAAACATGTCTATTTCCAGATCGTTAGATTTAATACTCAACATATGTCAGCATTAACTTGCAAGCAACCTATTCAAAGCAGCGATACTTACCATATGTTTTTCAAGTGTTATCCACTTGAAACCACCACCATGGCGTGCCTTTTACTCCCTGCCCTTAGCGTCAGAAGAGATGTCGAAACGATTGAATAAAGATCTCCTTTTTAAACTTTAATCTGATTCTGTCTTAAAAACCATGACAGAATCAAAGCCGGCAGGATCTTTGTCTGCGATCTTAATGTAAAAAACTAATCTTTTTTATAAAATATTTTAATATAAAAACGAAAGCCAACTGCAGTAATAACTGATATGAAGAATTTTATGGAAGACTGACGGCACTCTACATTTGTTAGCTGAGGACGTTGGGTTACCAGAATTAATCTATGGTACGGAAAAAGAAACGCGCTAGTAATCCCCGAAAGAACATCGCTCTTACCGCCAAAGAAATAGAATCATCCTTTTCTCCTAACAAGAATTCAGAAAGTCTTACTTCAAAATTGGAAACAATGAATGAAATTAAAATTAAGCAAGAAGAGAATTTAGATGCTGATGAAGAAAAATTACAACAAAATATAACCATTATTAAAAATGATATTCGATTTGAAGATCTACAGACTTTTTTCCAAAAATTTAACCTGGAAATACCCATCCAAACATTCATTAGAAATTTTGAAAGTACGTGCGATTCCTTCAATATACCAGAGAAACAGAAAATCCTATTTATAATCAAGTTAGTAGATGGAGCTGTGAAGACTTACATCCAATCACAATCTATCCCTAAAAGTTTTTACGAACTGAAAAATAATTTAATACGTGAATTCGGAACACAAGTCAATCCAGCGGAGATTCATCTTCAATTATCTAAAACAGAAAAAACCTCAAAAGAGACCCACATAGAATATTTCTACAGAATAAAAGAAATCGCATCCCGGATAAACATGGAAGAAGAAGCTGAAAAATATTACATCATAAGAGGATTAAAAGAAAATAGAGCCATAGAAATACAGTTACAAAGCTGCAGCAACATAGAGGAACTGAAGGAAAAAATGAAACTCTTAGATATCTAAGAAAAATCAAAATCAAGTAAGAATGAAGTTATATACCCAAAGTATCCAATGACAAGAATACCTTATCATACGAATCAATTTGCCCATAGACAACAATATGGAGGACGGAATTGGAGAAATGACCAATCTCAACATCCGGATACCATAACCAATACAAGATATAAGGTATACTCTCCTCAGTTTCCATCACCTTATCATCACCCTTCCTTTTCACTTCAGCGGCCGACCCTATATCCAAGAAACCAACGATTTCCACAAAGATCGACAGTTTTGCTGCCCAATGCCCCAACTTTCTACCCCCGTCAAAGAACACAAAACAATAATACGGTATTCCAACCTCATCAAACATGAGAACTTATGATCATCCAGGGAAGAATCAACTTCAAACAAGTTGATGTCTTCTGGGATACAGGATCAAGAGTGTCAATATTATTCCAAAAAATATAATATCACAAATCAAGGGATACCACAATGTAGAGTATATCAAAACAAAAATTGCCACCATCAATGGAGAAATTGAGGTGAGTGAGGCAATTACTTTACAATTGAAAATAGGAGAAATTATTGAAAATATTAAATTCCTTATAGTAAATGTAGAACTGAAATATTTAATAATTTCTAATAAAACTATTAGTATTTTTGAATTAAATATTAATTTTAGTGATTATAAAATTTTTCAAAGAGGAAAACAAATTTTAAAAAATTATGAATCTAAGAAAAATATTAAAGAAAATGAAACTCTTAAATTTAGTAATAATAAAATTATCACTAAGAAAACTGATAATGTGTTTAATATAGAAATAATTCCTAATAGTGATTATGATATTATTAATATGATTATTGATAAATATAAACATGTATTTGCTAAAAATAAGTTTGATGTGGGCGAGTTAAAATGTAATTCTCCTAAAATAATACTTACCTCAGAATTACCCATTGCAAATCGACCATATAGGACATCTTTTAAAGATGATACGGAAATAAAAAAGCACTTAGATGCATTATTGAAAGCAGGAATAATAAAACCATCTTATAGTTCTTACGCTGCCCCTATAACATTGGCTTTTAAAAAAGAGGATAATGCTCGTACACGATTATGTATCGATTACAGGAAGCTAAATGCTATCACCAAATTAGATGCAGAGCCAATTCCCCGTATAGATGCAGTTTTAGACAAATTAACACAAGCAAAATTTTTCTCAACCATCGACCTATGTAGTGGTTATTGGCACATTAAATTAGATGATAATGAATCTGAAAAACTTGCATTTACATCAAATTACGGTCTTTTTCAATTTAATCGTTTGCCTTTTGTGGATATAAAAATTCTCCAGCTATATTTCAAAGAGCTATTAGACAGATTTTAAATAAATACCAAATAAAATTTGCATTAAATTATTTTGACGATATAATAGTATTTTCGGAATCAATTGAAGAACATGCAAAACATTTAGAGGAAATTTTTAAAATTTGTGGAATAGAAAATATTAAATTAAAATTATCAAAGTGTAAATTTGGCAAAGATACAATTGATTTCTTAGGATATGAAATAAAACAAGAGTCATGCACTCCAAATAATACAAATGTCGAAATAATTAAAAAACTTTTACCCCCTAGAAATGTAAAGGATTTACAAAGATTTCTTGGTAGTATTAATGTCTATTATAAATTCATTCCTCAATATGCAAAATTAAGAATACCATTAAATAATCTTCTTAAAAAGAATCAAAATTGGAATTGGACCCCAGAATGTCAACAATCTTTTCAAAAACTTAAAGACAGTTTAATTTCAAAGCCCATTTTAGCTATATTCAATCCAAATTATCCCTGTCATCTTCATGTAGATGCATCGAAAACTTCAATCTCATGTATCCTCAAACAACAAAAACCCAATGGAAATCAACATCCGATTGCATTCCACTCGAGACGACTGAGAAATTATGAAATTAATTATACAATAACTGAATTAGAATGCTTAGCTATAATTGATAGTTTAGATAAATTCCATTGCTATCTTCATGGATCCCATTTCACAGTTCATACCGATCATAATGAATTAGTTTGGCTTAAAAATTTCAAAAATCCCACGGGTAGACTTTTTAGATGGTCTTTAAAAGTTTCTATGTATGATTTTGATATAAAATATAAGAAAGGTAGCACTAATGTTGAAGCTGATATGTTAACAAGAAATCATATTGCTTATCATATAATTAATACATCCCCAGAACCTTTATTAGATATCAATGAAATAAGTCATTTTCAAAATATAGAAAATACATCAGCTCCTAAATGTTTTAAGAGAGATGGTGTTTTTGTAGTTAAAAGACAAGGTTTAACTAAAATAATTGTACCCAAATCTCTAAGAGTGAAATTAATGGAAACAACTCATAAAAAATTTGGCCACCCTGGTATAGCTACCATGTTGAAATTAATATCACCACAATATTATTGGATAAACATTATTACTGATATACGAAATTATGTGAAACACTGTGAAACTTGTCAAATAAATAAGAAGTCACATCAGAGAAAATACGGACTGATGCAATCAATTCCCCTTTGTGAAAAACCCTTTGAACTTTTATCGATAGATAGTGTAGGTGGTTTAAATTATTACAACTCTGTTAAAAAATATTTACACATTATTATTGATCATGCAACTAGGTACATTTGGACTTTCCTATCAAAAAATGCAACAACAGATACTTATATAAATTGTTTAAGACAAATCTTTCAGAATCACATACCGGAAAAAATTTTAAGTGATAGAAATACTGCGTTCACCTCTTCAAAAGTTAAGCATTTTTAAAACATAATAATATCACTCAATTATTAATTACTTCTCACAGACCACAAACCAATGGAAACGTGGAACGGGTAAATCAAACCATCATTACCCGCTTAAAATGTGAAAATAGTAATAGTTCAAATAAAGTCCCATGGACAAAAATTCTAGAAAAAGTAACCCATCAGTATAATCAAACTCCACATACAATAACAGGTTTCCTTCCAACCTACTTATTGTATGGTAATTTACCTTTCGAAATTTCGCTAAAAGATAGAGATATATCCTCCCTTAGAAGAAGCAAGAAAATTAGCCAAAGAAAGAACAGAACAATATTATAAAATAAATAAGATTAGATATGATAAAAAATTTCAGGAAGCTGATTTCAAGGTTGGTGACTTAGTAATGTATGAGGAATTTCAATACCCCAATACAAGGAAATTAAGTCCCCCTTATTCAGGCCCTTATACCGTTTTAAGAAAATGTTCTGATGTATTATTTGAAATTGATAGACCCAATGCCCTTAATAAAACTGACACTGAATTGGTTCATTCAGTTTGTTTAAGACATTTTCATCCATCTGAAAATTTTCAGTTAAATTACATTCAACAAAATACCCATAATAATGAGAAGAAGATAATAACTAAAAGAAACATCTTACGTAATACAGAAATAACTGAGTTCTGCTTAACAAGACTTTTCGGTGAAAAAGAATAATATATTATATGGTATTTAATTTTTATAATATAGTTGTGTTATAAATGAGATATTTTCTTTATATTTTAATTGAGAAAACAAAGTATATAGGTTTCGTCATACAAAATTTTGAGAAAATTTAATATACTTCTCATAATTTTATCTTAAGATGTCGAATGAATTAAGAGTTATGATAGAAATTGGTGTTTTAAAGTGAAATATATATAAATTAAGTTTTTAGAAAAATGACTAATGAGAGAACTAATACTAGAGATATTGATTTTTTTAAGAAACAAAAGTAAAGTCAAGTTGTATTCTTTTTTCTCCATTGAATTCAATTGTTTTGTTAAATATTTTATTCAGCAGTAATCTTATTGCATGCCATTTATTTTTTTTTTATTTTGAAATTGTGTGTTTTGAGATATACCGGCCATATATCAGGATTCACTATTTCTGGAAAATTTCCTTATCTAAAATTAAAATTAATTTAATAACTTCAAGTTTATTTTTGGATATTATACAGTGGATAAGGGAGAATACAATCATTATAATTTTGTATATGTCTCAAAACATTAAGAGGACAACCTTGTTTAGTTTGATATGTACACCTCTCATTGTTTCTTATCAGCATCCCTGAACATCTGTGAGTTGATGACGCAGATTTCTCAGAGAGATGTGTTCAAAATTAAGTAAGGTGATACAGTTTTATAACTGAATGTGTGATGCAAGAGAAACTCAAGAATTTTTGTCTATGAAACGAATTTTTAGAATGTTACGGAAAGCTTCAAAATATTGTATGCGATATTGTTAAGTTACAGTGAATATTGAGAAAATTTTCATATATACTAAAAGTTATTATTGAAGTGAGTCCACTTTTCCGAATCAAAATAATAAAAAAGAGCTCTTATATTCTTATAATTTTTATATTTTATAACGCATATGAAATAAAACATTGTTTATTGTGTTGGATAGTGCATAGAAGTTGTATGTTATACACCGTTTTCATATTATTAATAATTTCGTTTTATTAGTGTTTATATTTTTTTTATGTTTTTAAAAAATATATTTCATATATGCAAAATGTGTGTAACAATATAAGGTATTACTACGATGGCGCCAGAGTAGATTTTTATACAAAATTATTATTTTAACATTTGTATGATTTCATGTACATTTATATTTACTATCTTATTGTTTGATATATTATTTTCCAACATAATTTTTTTGAAAATATCTACCAGCTATAATACGAATCTATTATTATGAAGGAATAGGAGGAAACGCGAGCTCTTTTTCTGGATGTCGAATAGATTTAAACAAGCTAATCTTCAATTATATGTATGGAAATTCATTTTTATCAATTAATATGTTGGAAGTGTCCTTACTGTGTTTGTTGTTATAGTTTCGTTTATTGTATTGCATTTTGATTTTAGTATTCCTATTGCTTAAATATTTCTACTGTGTGTAATATGTCTTTCTAAATCATGTTATGTATTGTTTTGTGTTTATTGAAAATTGATTAATTTTGTAAAGAGAGAAAACAACCACGCCATGATTCCCTTTTAAAATTGAGGGACAAATGTAAGGATAATTAAATTAGATTAAAAATTAAATTCCCTATCTATCACTTGACTCATCTTTCTCAGTTCCCATATTCAAGTATCAAACTAATCACCCATTTTTTTCTTCCGAACATATGACCTAGCCAATAAACATGTCTAATTCCAGATCGTTAGATTTAATAGTCAACATATGTCAGCATTAACTTGCAAGCAACCTCTTCAAAGCAGCGATACTTACCATATGTTTTTCAAGTGTTATCCACTTGAAACCACCACCATGGCGTGCTTTTTACTCCCTGCCCTTAGAGTCAGAAGAGATGTCGAAACGATTGAACGAAGATCTCCTTTTTTAAACTTTAATCTGATTCTGTCTTAAAAATCATGACATATATATATATATATATATATATATATATATATCACTATATATATATATATCAATATATATATATATGTATCAATATATATATATATATATCAATATATATATATATCAATATATATATGTATCAATATATATATATATATATATATATATATATATATATAGTTTTTTAAGGAAAGAATCAAAATAGTTTAAAAAGATTTTTATTTTTTTTTAATTTAGGGCTTATTTTTGTAAATGGAATCTGAGGGTTGAGAGTTAACAATTTCATTTAAAAGACAGTGAAGAATTCAGACATTTTAAATATATTAAATGCAAAATATTTTATTTCAAAATTATTTCTACCCAAAGAATCCATGATTCAATTATAAACACTACTCAACTGCATTTATAAATTCCAGAACTATAAGTATGTCATTATATGAAATAAATACCTATAAATATTTCTTGAAGTTTTATTTTTATTTGTAAAACTAATGAAATATGTACTGATTTTTATTTAAGAATTCAAATACTGAACTGGCATTAGTCAATTAAGAAAAAAATATCACAATATAATAGTAATCATTACAATAATTTATTACACATAGTTTTTAAATTGAAATTTTCTTACAAAGATTTGAATGAAAGTAAAAAAAAAATTTTGCTGTATAAAAAACCAAAAATAAATGCTTCAATAAAAGATAAATACAGGAGCGGTCTTTAGGAAAAAAAAGAAGCACACAGCACACAGAATGCAGCACATAAAGCATATAAAGCACACACAATGCTCACGTTTTCCTCTGTTTATAAATTACTGTGAGGAAAATCCTTCATCGATTCATCAGTATAAAGTAATTGTACTTCTACTCGTACAAAGTGCAATATAGGATTACATAGAAAAAATTTGCAATCGAAACTACTTTCACCTTTTGTACAGATTATATTTTTGAGGAATAAAATCAATGATATTTTAGAGCTTTAAGATTGGTGGGTTAAAAAAAAACATATTTTCATATATTTTTTTTCTTAACAAAGCTTATAAAGGGTGTTTTTTTAGAGGTATAGAACTTTAAATTGCAATAAAACAAAGATGTATTATTCGATTGACATGAATTTTTTTATTCGAAAGATAATCTTGTGGCATTACATTTTAGATATGATTTCTGGCATATGAATGCCACGGCTGGCTCGGATGTAGTCCAATCTGGACGTCCAATTTTCGATGACTTTTTCCAACATTTGTGGCCGTATATCAGCAATAACACGGCGAATGTTGTCTTCCAAATGGTCAAGCGTTTGTGGCTTATCCGCATAGACCAATGACTTTACATAGCCCCACAGAAAATAGTCTAGCGGTGTTCAATCACAAGATCTTGGAGGCCAATTCACAGGTCCAAAGCGTGAAATTAGGCGGTCACCAAACGTGTCTTTCAATAAATCGATTGTGGCACTAGCTGTTTGACATGTTCTGCCGTCTCGTTGGAACCACAGCTCCTGGACATCATGATTGTTCAATTCAGGAATGAAAAAGTTAGTAATCATGGATCTATACCGATCACCATTGACTGTAACGTTGTGGCCTTCATCGTTTTTGAAGAAGTACGGACCAATGATTCCACCAGCCCATAAAGTGCACCAAACAGTCAGTTTTTTTGGATGTAACGGTGTTTCGACATACACTTGTAGATTAGCTTCACTCCAAATGCGGCAGTTTTGTTTGTTGACGTAGCCATTCAGTCAGATTTGCGCTTCATCGCTAAACAAAATTCTCTTATGAAAATAGGTAACAACGTCAATCTCGTTTTGGGCCCATTCGACGAATCTCTATGAGGCGTAAGTCTATTCATAATGAATTGCCAAACCAAACTGAGAATAAATCACTTGACAGCTGTTAAATTGGTCGCTATCTTGGAAAGTAATGCCAACTTAAACTTCTATACCTGAAAAAACACTCTTTATATATATATATATATATATATATATATATATATAAATATATGATAAGGTGATAAGAAAATTCCATGACACTTTAGTTGTAAAATTAATAGAACACTTATAATAAAAATTAACATTTATTCTTTTCTGTTAGTAATATTTATATAATGTTAACACTACCAGTTTTTTTCAGTATGGTTTTAAAATCATTCGCCCGTGGTAGATGCCTTCCTTCTAAGTTATCCTCGTGACCTTGGGGTGTAGGAGTGAATAAAGAACCAGGCGTTGCCATACTCTAAATATATCCTTATTAAGATCTTAACTTAAACAAGTGTTTCTCAAATTGTGGGGCGCGCCCCTGGGGGCACGATAACCCTACGAGGGGAGAACGAGTGTATTGAAAATAAAAGGTTTAAAAAAATAATTTTTTGGAATGAAATAAAACAAACTGCTTTCTGACAAAATAAAAAATACACATTTACACTGATATAATTTATATATACATCATCTTGTTTTCCACTTTCAAAAGATTCCTTTTCAAACGCTCATTACTTATCTTTGATCCTAAAACCAAATAAAAAAAGACATTTTGTTTTGCTCTAATCCAACGATGATAGATTTTTTTATTACGCTTCTTTTAACCCCTAAAATACTACTTTCGATTATCATCTCTTTGACCTTCAAACTTACTGGTATGTTTAACTCCGTCTCTTTTTCTTTATATATATATAAGGAAGGTTGTAAATAATACTTTTCTGCTCTTTTTTTCCTCATTTGAATGATTTTTCTGATATGTGGACTTTGAAGCACTTTGAAGGATTATTTGGACAAAATGTATTTTTATGAGTTTTCTGAAACATATAATGCATAATGAAAAACGTTTTACACAAATATTTTTTTAGAACTGACATCGATGCTTTTGTATCGAATTCACTTTTTACATGGCAGCGGTCGCATGAAGCGCTGAACCCCTCCAGGCTTACGAAATCGTTAATTCTGGTAAAACTGTTTATTCGTTAACAGTGACCTTCACAGTATCATCCTATTAGACAGTCTTAATGACAACTAAAATGAATTTGTCACATGTACGCCTCTTTTTTGAGAGTAGCAAACGTTTTTTTTTTTACAATCAAGGTGCTTGTTTTAATGGAGTTACCTGCATGACCAATTTTTTAAAAAAATGTTTTCTATGAATATGCTTTACTTTCCTCTATGATTAACCTTGTCCTTTTGATTGCTGTGTGGTACGACTTTTTATGGTTTATAAATGTAAATGAGCAGAATATTAAAAAAAATATGGGCATATGTGATCTCTATTGAAGGAAGTTGAAACTGATCAAGATATTGAAGAACCTGATGAAATAATGCATATTAATCGTGATAGCGAAAGTAAGTATGATAAAAGTGATAGACATGAAACGTTTGAGTTAAATTTAAATTTTCAAATGCTGCCTAAAGAACTCTATCAAGAAAACTATGAAGCCAAAATTGTAACACTTCTCCATGTCAAAAAGACACAAGCAATAAAATGTTCAACATGCTACACTCATGCCCATAAAATGGGGATAATTCAGAATCATACAGGACTTGAACTCTAAAATAAAAATTTCACCTGTAATATTATCACTTACATCTTGAAGAAGAATATTCAAATTCCAGGAAACCACCAGTTGGTGCGGAAAGTACGTCACATTGACGAGAGTGTAAGAGAGGGGCATATAAGGAATGGTGGCAAAGAAGTAAAATTGTTCAAAAACGCTTTAAAAGCCTTTCAGTGCAATAACCGCATAGTTATGGCACAAAGGAAGCATTTGGATGATTTTTAAGAGGTAGAATTATTGGACGACTGGAATGTAGACGTACCCAGCTGGAAGTTTCTGAGGAACTTGGAATTGCCTAGAGAGTCATCTCCAGGCTTTGGCAACGATTCCAAGATGATGGCAATGTGAGTAGATGTTACAACACAGGTCGTCCCCGAGTTACAACGCCAAATGAGGATCGTTATTTGGCAGTTACTGCTAAAAGAAACAGACGGAGAACAGCATCATACCTGTCTCATCAGCTCTCTTCAGCTACCGGTACGACAGTTTCAAGGCAGACCGTGTACAGACGCTTAGGGCACATTGGTCTATATGCTCGTAGGCCTGTCAGACGTGTTCCACTTACCGCAGCTCACTATCACCTGCGATTAACTTGGAGTAGAGAGCATGCATTGTGGACACCACAACAGTGATGTTGTTTGATGTTTTCCGACGTATCCAGGTTTAGTTTACATTCTGATTATCACCGGACTTTAATATGGAGAGCGCCAGGTACCTGTTAACACCAAAAGAACACCATTGAACGACACCGTTACGGTGGTGCAGGATGGCCCGTTTGGGGAGGAATTATTCTTGGTTCCAGAACTGACTTGCATGTTCAGAGTGTAACGCTCACAGACCACATCTATCGGGATGTCATTCTGGAACAAAATGCACGTTTGTTTCGGGGGGGGGGGAATTAAAAGTCCTTGAAAGTAGGTAAGTAGATTTTCTCTTAATAAAGTATTCACTGCAATTGTGTGATTTTTATCTTTTATAAAAAAAATAATTATAAAAAAGGATTGAGGTGACTTAGTCACACCACGCGACCATTAACGTTAATGTGGAATAGGCGCCTGTTCCCGGGTTAAACCATTTTAAAGTTTCATCGCTTTAAATATTAAAAATATTACAATTATTGTTCATTGTGGAATTTTACATTCGTTTTCCTTAATTAATATTAATTATGTATGCTAATTCTGTAAGTTTTAAAATTACAGTCTGTTTTTAACTATTTATAATAGGAGCATTCATTTAAAAAATTATTTTATATTTTTGTATACATTGTTGTGCACTTGATTTTACTTTCCTTGCAATTAAGCTACTATAGCAAGAATAATAAATTATTTTTTTTAAGAAAATAATCGTGGAACGCGTGTATTTCTCTCTCAGCCAGTGTACTTATAAATGTATCAGTACTAAACAATATACTTTATAACTAATTTATAATTACTAATCTAAGAACAAGTTTAACAAATATTAGTGACTTCCATGGATTTGTCTTGCAGAGCAAAGGTTTTCAAATGAAGGCTTAATATTAGAAATTGACACTCTGAGTTCTTTTTCTATATTTAGCTGAAATCTATATTTTGTCTTCAAAGCAGCCACCGCAGAAAATCCAGTTTCACAAAGGTACAATGTTGAAAATGGTAGTAGTATACGGAATGCTTTTGTTTTCAGTGGAGAAAATTCATTATCTACTTCTACCCAAAATTAAATGATAGTTTTATTACAAAATTGTCTTTTAATTTCGCCACTGGATATGAAATCTATGAAAATTTCTTCTTTGGTAGTTTAGAGCCATTCTGGGGGGTATTTTGAAATGGATCTCTAACCCATTCGTAACTTGCTATCAAGCTGTCTTCAGAAAAAAAATATTTTGTTTTGATTTTTTGCCAACATAGATAAATGATATTCAAAAGTTTTATAAACAAATTCAACGTGTTGTTCTTCAGTTTTGTAAGTTTTTACACATTTATCTGCATTTTAAAACATTTCTAGGGGTTTTTTTTGTTTTAAATTTCGGCTCCATAATTCTAATTTTCTAGAAAAAGCACTAATTGTATCTCTCGTGTCAAACATATGTACATTCGATCCTTGAAGTTGAAGATTCAATATATTTAATTTCTCAAATATATCGACTAAGTAGCTCAACTTCATCAGAAATAAACCATCTCGAAATTTCTCAGCTTCCGGTATGTTTTCCTCTTCTAGAAAAATGCGAATTTAATTTCTTAATTCGTACGTATGTAGCAAAAATTTCCCGCGTGATAACCATCTTGCTTCGAATTAAATAGCAACGATGAATGCACTGCGCCCATGTCTTTGCAAAGTCCAGAACAGATTCTTGATTTTAAAGGTCTCATTTTTATGTAATATTTTGCAGTCACAACTGTCGTTAGCACAATATTCAGACCATGACTCATTTCTTTGGAAGCCAGAGCTTCTCTGTGTATTATGCAATGTGTCCAGATGCACAGTGGAGATTTTTGTTTCACAAGTGCTTTTATACTTTTAAATCTTCCTGACATTGTACGAGCACCGTCGGTTTATATTCCGACACAATTTTTCCAATCTATATTTGCCTCGTTTATGAAATTATTTAAAATATCAAATAATGCTATTACTGTTGTTTTAAATTTTATTGGTTTACAAAAAAGTAGTTCTTCTAATGCTGACATACCATCCCAAAATCGAACATACACAATATTGCTATTTGTTGCCTCGTCAAGCTGAATTGAAAACAATTTTCATTTTTACATCTAAGGTTTTATCCTGTTTTTTCTATAGAATTTTTTCTTAATATTCCTCTCTATTACAGAAACATTATTGTTCTATTTTTATAATTTCATTTTACTTAACTGTCTGGCTTATAAACCCTGTACTTTAGAAATAGGCTTAACTTTTCCACATGGCTCAGTTTTTTCTATTTTGTCGAAAATTTCTGCTGTACGGGGAAGATGGATCCATAAAACATTGCTAAACCTAAATCACTGCCCTAAATCATTGACAGCTTAAGAAATCATAATAGGTCTTCCTTTTTGTCTAAGGACTCTTTTTGTATCCTCATTTGTTATGTCTCTTGAACTTTAATTTCTTTCTTCATTTGCATTTTAGGTTATACAACTTTATACATATTATCGATATTTATCTTAAAATATAATATCGATGGAATATTATCTTTTATATTCGCCATTGATATTTTGAAGTGTTTTAGTATTATAAGGTTCATATATTTCAATTTTTCAATTGATAATTGTGATTGTTTCTATATATTTAAATATATATATATATATATATATATATATATTAAAAATGTTGAAGGGGAGTTAAAATTTCATTTTTCTCCTTGAAAAGAGAAATATGATGACACAATTGTAGACTCCTACAACAACGAATCTTTCCAGTGTAGAAAATTGAACTATGTTAAACAGCTTTTTTGTATATATGAGTTAAGTACTTAAGAGTTTTTTCAAGGGTGTGAATAATAACGTGAACTAATGAATTGTATTTGTATCGGAACTCTCTCTGAAAACCCTTATTACTTTATACGATATGTCTAAATGATATGTTGAGTAAAATAGTTGATAAGATAGAATAAAACGTCATTTCATAGTTGTTGGTAAAAGTTGCCACAAATTTGTATTTTTCAATCAATTGATGAATTTCATTTGTGAAATAAAATCTTTCTGTAACATTCCACTACCTCAAAGATTTGAAATTTGGTTCAAAATGAAATACTCCTTTTAATCGACGGAGAGGTATTTAAGAGAATCAAAAGTGGCGTTCATGAGTCAACTTGCGTATTGTTAGAGGTAAACTTTAAAAGAAGAATGGATTTTTTTCAAGCAGCAACATTGCAATTTAAAGAGTGAAATAATGAGATATTTACTTTTTTATTATTTCTGACAATTTTTCCTTCCAGAATAATTGATCTATTCGTTTTTAAGATGATGAGATGATTATTTATTTCCAATGAGGCCTTAAATTCGTTCAAAAGGGTTATTTTAGCAATTTTTAGCAGTCTTTTTCCAATTTAAATTCAGAATATTTTCAGTTGCAAGCAAAAGCATTTCGATATCCCTTTGTATACTTTGAGGTCTACATCAAAATTGGTAATTCATGTTAAATAATTCTGAAACAGTTACAAATATTACTGCATTAAATCATTCATAAAAATATATTTCATAAATTCCTGCTAGGTCCAAACTAAAGGAAATTCAATACACTATTATTTATATTCTAAAAGGAAGATAGATCCCCCTTTCATGCATTATATTCACACATCCAAATGTTTTTTACCAGATTGTCCAAATGCTGCAAAGAACCTGTCAAAGAAATATAAAGTGTGTGATTATTTATCAAACCTTTGACGAGAGAATACGTCTTTAAAATTGCTTCCAAAGTCTGGCAATTAAAAAGAACGATAGATAATGAAATTGGAGGATATATTTTGGTGTTACAGCTACATAATTATCATCGCTATCCTGAATTCAATTACATCACTGGATACATAAAAAATCAAAGAACTTTTTACGCTAAGTACGAATGTTTGAACGAATGTCATTGATGTGGTGGAGGGAGGAACACCGCCATTTTGATAAAATTTTGCTGCGTATCGAGATTTTCAATTGGTATAACTTTTTGACTCAGAGGAGTTACGACATTCATTTTAGTTTCAATCGACAGCTCCCATAAATATCTATCGATTGTACATAAAACATTAGAGTAAAATAGTGACAATGAATATAATAAGGTGTTAAAATAAAAATTATTACCAAAAATATATAATGTCGACCTATACGCGCCAAAAAGCCATGTCCAAATACAGAAATCGTATACCGTTGGAAAGTGCGACTCAAGAGCAAATGAATGGTAGCATTAAATCACCATATAGGGGGAGTCATGCAGTGTCGGGAACGTAAAAAAATGAATGCGACCGAGCAGATTAACGACGGTGCCAGTGCATCTGCAGCTGGGGCAGTTGAAATTATGCAAATTGATGATGAAATCGTTTCTATATTGACCCCGGATTGTGTGGCATCGATTGTGTACGATGGTCGGTTATGAAGACACATTGGGTAGCAGCTAGTGCACGTTTCACTACGACGTTAGTCAACAATCCATTCTGACATACGATCGTGATGGTGTGGATCGTCTATAATTTCTGCGATCATTGAAGTCAACAAAAAAACACTTGACGCCGCTTAATAATATTCTCCCTAAAGAGCTAGTGGCTGACATTAAACTGTGTGCTACGTGTAAAAATTCACAGGATTCGAAAAAAGTTCACACATTGTCACGTTGGAATGGATTTGTGTATCCACCTAAGCCACATGGGTTGCCCTCATCAGATCCGATTAGTGCACGTCTAGTATCACCGCGACTGTCATTCATGCAGATACATTGGTTGCGACGTCATTAATATATCCGTAAATGTGGACACAATGGTGCAGCAGCTACCGTGTCAATTGGACGATGATCAGGCGTTCAATGTTAACATAAAGAAGATCATGATACCTAAATCTACGTATCTGAGTAGAGCGGTCACACAGTCAGTGGTAAAAGCCTGGATACAATTCTTATTTGGTCAATCATTGCGTAAGCATTACAATATACTGAGATTCATTCCATGCTAACACAATAACGAGTTATGTTGCAGTCAACGCCATCGGTGATGATCCATCGAACATCCACGGTGTGACAAATGTGCAGACAGATAGTCTGATGTTCTGCTTGAAAGGCAAAAATTAGCAATCAACGAGACTTGGATGGAAGATTCCATGCCAGTGAGTTTGCCTGGCTTTGATATGAGATCATATTTTAATACTGCTAAGCTCAGACAAATTGCAACTACATTATCGGTGGCGGTACCATTATCATTAAGTCAGTGCTTCTCAAACTGTGGGGCGCGCCCCCCTGGGGGGCGCGATGACCTTACGAGGGGGGCGCGAGCATATTGAAAATAAAAGATTAAAAAAATAATTAATTTACTGGAATGAATTAAAACAAAATACTTTCAGACATAATAAAAAATGCACTTTTACTCTGATATAATTTATAGGCGATATTAAGCCATCAAAAATAAAAACATCTTCACTACCTAATTAGCTATCTTTGATCCTATAACCAAATAAAAAACTTTTATTTGATTTGCTGTCATCCCGTGATGAGATATTTTTTTATTACGCTTTTTTATAACCTAACATACTACTCTTTCAGAGAAAAACCAGATCCCGGACCCAGAATCGAAAAACTTTAGGAACATAAAAAATTCATCACTGTCATTATTTTTGAAATACTGCACATTATAGCTGTAATCGGTTTGACCTTCTAAGTTATTGGTACAGTTAGTTATGACCCCTCTCTTACGTGTTCTCTGTTGCGCTTTTTTTCATGCAAAAGAGTTTTATGATATTTGGAAAACCACGGAGAGCACACACACACACACTATCTCATGAAGGATTACTTGGCCAAGACATATTTTTATAAATATTCTCAATGTATAAAGCATAACGAAAAACGTTTCACACAATTTTTTAGCAGTAACATACATATTATCATAATGAATATACTTTTTACCCGGAAGTGGTCGCGCGGGACACACAGATTACGAAATCGTTAATTCTGGCAAAACTGTTTATTTATTACCAAAGAAAACTTGAAAAGTCCTTGAAAGTAGGTAAGTAAACTTTCTCTTAGCTAAATTATTCACTGGAATCATGATTTGTATCGTGTACAATAAAATAATTATAAAAAAAAAGGATTGGGGTGACTCAATAACCCCGACCGTATCGAGTGCGCGCCTGCTCCCGGGTTAAAACATGTTGGTCTTTTCACTTTAAATATTAAAAATAATACAATTATTCTTCATCGATATTTTGTATTATTGATCATTATTTAACATCAGTGGCGCACACAAGGGGGGTCCGGACCCCCCAAAGCCCTTGATTTTTTCCGATTGATTATAATTCTAAGTTTATAGTACGCAAAATTTAGTTAAGTATTTGTTATTAATGATTAATTTTATTAGTTAATGCTAATTATTTATTTAAGAATTAGTTTTTTACTGTGCTTTGTTCCCGAAAATTGACAAAATCAAAAGGAACCTGATACAAGATGGGTGAACTTTCGAACCCGGACTCCCCCCCCCCTTGAAAAATTCCTGTGTGCGCTACTGTTTAACATCAATTATAAATGCTAATTCTGTGAGGCTTAAAATTACAATTCGCTTAAAACTAATTATAATTTGAGCAACGATTTAAAAAAATCATTTTACGTTTTTGTAAACATTGTCGATTACACTTGGCTTTGCTTCCCTCACAATTCAGCTATTATATCAATAATGTTTTATTTTCTTATAAATGAACTCGAGCAAAAAGCGGGCACTTCAGCTGGTATACTTTTAATGTATCAGTGCTGCACAGAATATTTTATAACTAATGAATAAATTAAGAACAAGTTTAATAAGTATTAATGGCGTCCATGAGCTTGTCTTGGAAAGCAAATTTTTTATAAGGAATGCTTATTATTAGAAATTGACCCTCTGAGTTCTTTTTTAATATTTAGCAGATATCTGTATTTTGTCTTCTAAGCAGCTACCGCATTTTGTAATATGTTCAATTTAAAAATTAGAGAAAGGAAAAATAACATAATAATTATCCTATTATTTTATTTATTTATTTATTTTGCCTAAAAGTAGTATACAAAATTTAATACTTATGTTACTAATTTGTATGGTTTATAATTAAGATCACCTATTGTAACTTTAGCGTCAAAGTGCATTATTATTGCATTCAGTACATTATTAATGTATAAGGGGGCGCGAAAAAATTGTGATCGTAAAGGGGGGCGCCAGTATTGAAAGTTTGAGAAGCACTGCATTAAGTCGAAGATCTAGTGGAATCTTGTGGCCGCGGTAGCCGAGTGGTATAGGTATCGGACTGTGGCTTGCTTTGTCACAGGTTCGAGCCCAGTACCACTAAAGACCCGCCGTGTAGGGCAGCGATGCACGTTAAATCTGTCGAGAGCTGAAACGTCCTCCCGTTGGTGTGGTGTGGTAGTTAGGAGAGGGGGTGCCAGCTCAGGTGTCGTCCACGTCACTTGACCATGGTTCAAAATTACGTGGTCCGTCGCCAAAAGCCCTCGTGTAGCTGAACACTACGACGTTAATAATCAATCAATCAATCTAGTGGAATCTCCATATATTGCGACATCAATAGCTTCACTGATTTTAATACAGTTAACATTGGCATTTCGGAAACGAACTTGGGAATGAAAGACGCAAAGCTAGTGATGTCTGTCTAGTACACGTAAAGGTCAATGGCATCTTTAAATTCATACTCTGGTGTGTGCACATCCATTCGGGCACAGCGTTAGCAGAAATTAAAATCTTTATTTTACGATCGCAATTAAAATAATCCAAAAACATCGCTAAAATTCTACCCGATTACGATCCTGATCTTACTACACCAATTATGATAGTCGGAGACTTTAATGTTAATGTCTCACAATACCATTCATTGCCCGGCTTAATGCTCAACGAGTTGTGTTTCTCTTGCATCAAATCTTTTCCAACAACGTTTGGTAATACCTGCGTTGATTTAACGTTTACCAGAAATCTCGATGCATCCTGTATGTCATTTTTGTCGTACTTTTGATATCATAGACCTATAATTAATAAAGTTTTACTATAACACAGTAATAATTTGTTTATTTGATTTCTTCCCTGAACCCGTTGAAAGGAAATAGTTGCCATCATAAACAGAAAACATGGAAACCCAGAGGACTTTTTAGTATTCAAACATGATTATGACATATATATCACTGTTTCTCAAAGTGTGGGGCGCGTCCCCCTTGGGGGCGCGAACATCTCGAAAATAAAAGATTTAAAAAAAATTGATTTACTGTAATGAAGTATAAGAAAATGCTTTCTAACAAAAAAATACACATTTACACTAATAGAATTTATTAGTATTACTTCATCAAACATGAACCATTTCATTTCAAAACATTCATTAGCTATCTGATCCTATAACTAAATAAAAAACATAACATTTTGTTTGATTTGCTGTAATTCCACAATGACAGATTTTTTTAATGAGTTTTCTTTTTAAACCAAAAAATTATTTCAGACAAAAGACAAAACCCAGACCCAGAGAAAAATTCTAAAAAGATAAAAAAATTCATCTGTTTGACCTTCGAACTTACTGGCATGGCTAGTTCGCTCCTCTTTTATGTCTTATTTTTCATTTACGGAAGTTGTAAATAATGCGCCTATACGAAAGAGTTATATGACGTTTCGAAAAGCACAGAAAGCACTTTGAAGGATGATTTGGCCAATATTTACTTTTATGAGTATTCTGAAACATACAAAATACGATGAAAAACGTTTTATATACTTCCTTTTTAGAACTAACATTCATAGTTTTACATTGATTACATATTTAAACCGGGAGCGGTCGCGCGAGGTACAGAGTTAAAACTACAAAAAATTGAGCAAAATATAACAGTTTTGCTTGCAAATATCATTCCTGTAACTTTCGTGAAAATTTTTTGTGATTTGTGTCCTTTAGTAAGGTCGCGTACCTTAAAAACATTTTCATTCGGTTCTAATAGAATTTTTCTCAAATTATCAATGAAAAAGAGTAGAAAGTAGGTAAGTATACTTTCTCTTAGTTAAATTCTTCACTGGAATTGTGATTTTTATTGTGTACAATAAAAAAAATTGTAAAAAACGCTTCGGGGTGATTGCGTCACTCCGCGTGACTATTACCATTAGTATCGAGTACGCGTCTGCTTCCGAGTTAAACATTTTGAAGTCTTTTTCTCGTTTTAAATATTAAAAACAACACAATTATTCTTTATCAGAATTTTTCATTATTTAACATTAATAATAAATGCTAATTTTTGAGGATTACAATTACAGTTCGTTTAAATCTATTTATAATATGAGCATTCATTAAAAAAATCAGTTTACATTTTTGTATTCATTGCCGTGCTCTTGGTTTTACTCTCATTAAAATTCAGCAAGTGCCGACTGGGTGGGGTAGTTGGTTTGTCGCTGGCCATCTGCACCTAAGGTAACGGTTTCGACCCCACCCCTTCGTCGTTGGATTTTCATGTTGGAGAAAATTGACGGTGGTCATAAACGGCCATGTCTTATGATTATTCGACATGAAAAAAATCACTTGAAGGGCCCGTTTGGCTTGCGGCCGAAATTCTTAAAAAAATTTCTTAAGTTCAATTTTGCATCGTCGGAGCTCATATGCCTTCCTCTGAGAAGAAAACTGGGCACCAAAATTACTTGCGGCAATTGGTACCGCCAATTATACGGTTCCGCACTAAAAAGTGATACCAGCTCCTGGGGTTTTCCTAGGTCTTCAAAGGTAAGAAATACCAACATTTGCAACTACACGTTTTGCGCAGACGTTCGCGAGAATGCTAATTGTGACGGCAATGATAGAGAGCAACATAGACGATTTTTCTAATGACATTTAAACTTTTAGAAATGGATGATGGAAGAAATAAATCTTTAAATAAATGTCATTTTCTATCTGTTCCAATTTAAAAATTATACATACGAAAAATAACATGATAATTATCCTATTACTTAAATGTAATTTGTTTAAAATATTATTACTTAAAAGTAATTTGCTTAAAATATATATTACTTAAAAGTAACAAATACAAAATTTAATACTTTCTTGTAAATTTGTACGTTTTATAATTAAGATCGTATGATAGCTTTAGCGACACACACCAAAGCGCATTATTATTGTATAAAAGAGGGGGTGATAATAATTATGATTGAAAATTGGGTCGCCAGTAGTGAAAGTTTGAGAAGCACTGACATACATAAATATTAATATTTTATATAAAAATATTTTCCGTTAATGCGATGTATTCACATACAACCGTGTCCATGACACAGCCACACTTTTTTTTTGTTAATATTTCAATCTATGATCCATATATAAAAAAAGGCCCGTACTGATTGCATGATATATATTTACATAAAATTTGAATACAAGTAAATTTTTGGTATACCTTGGAAGTTTGTTAAATTAAAGAAATTATTTCCTTAATCTTTAAATCTATCATCGTGGAATATTGTTCCAGGCGTAGTTTATGAAGAAATGGTAAGAAATTGAGAGAAATTTATATCAAGCAGAATGATGCATGTTCGAAGCAATTGAAAAATGAATTTAATCTTTGAATATATATATTCCAAAACTTTATGTCAATATAAGTATACAAGAAAACATAAAACTCAAAATTTTTGGAGGAAATAGGTTATAAAGTATCGTTTTTTCCATCTGTAAATTAGATGTATATATATATATATATATATATATATATATATATATATATATATATATATATATATATATATATATATATTGTTAAGTAGATCCGGAGTTCGAGGATTTTATACAAACCAGATAAAACCAAAGAACATAGCAGTTCTTTAAGAACGATGAGAGTTTATTGTCAAAAATCCAAACCTTGAAATACTGGATTCAGCAGCAATATTCGCAGAATAAATCTCAGAAGGTCTTCACACCTTCAACAGCACTCAGATACAATTATCAGTGTCTAAAATACACGCATGTTCAAGATTATCAAGAGCACCACTCGTTCAGTTAAAGAGGTGAGCTAATCGGTTATCACGATAAAGGCTACTAATCGCTAGTCAAATTGGAAACGGATCCTTCGAGAAAAATCCGCTTGCGTCATAGATCGTGAAATGGGGGTATTTCTCCACTAATTTCTAGAAAAATGTAGAAGGTCCCGAACTCGCCAAAAATGGTCACCAAAATCATTGCCAAATTGATCGCCTTAATTGATGCCAACTTGGCTCTATCACCAAGATTTTGCCGAGTTCCCATTGAATCACCATTATAACGTAAGGGACGGCGTTGCTTACGAATTTTACAATTCTAACATAAAATAAACATTATATAGAGTAATATAAATGCTTTGCACGTCCAAATGCAAATTACTTACACTATTTTACACAAAATTCGTAGCAATACATACGTAAATGGAGATGCTTATGGAAAAGCTGCTGAGTTTTCAAGATGATATAAACAATACTTGACTATGATTTGACTGTGATATTATTATTTGGCTGTAATTTTATGGAATACTTAAAAAGAAAAAAAGTTTAATATCAGGTTCAGTATACAAATTATTTATGTTATAAATTTTGAATAAAATTGTTTCAAAATTTTACGATGTTTTCACAAAGCACAAATTAGAAATCAATGTTTTAGATCGCTTCTTGTTGTTTTTACT